>JAVDOI010000193.1:157500-271881 GCA_032191485.1 Leptoclinus maculatus
CGGTATCCTGCGTAAATTGGGAGTTTAAAGTGGGCAATGATTGACAGCTCCAAGTGGCTGCTCTGTCCCGCCTTCCCTCCCATCTATTTCTGTCTGATCAAAGCGTGCTCACAGGACAACAGACAGGCAGCAGCCATCGCTAGCTAAATGAAACAAGATCCTACAGCTCAGTTCAGATTCCTACAAACATGCAAAGGATGTAACTTTAGCATTATGTTAATTTGCCGGGTCATATTACAACAAAACTACGAGGTGCGTTTACATGAACAAAGGTGATGCGATAGTCCACTTGTCGTACAAAGTATACTACAGTAAGTAAATCAAGAGAAAGTAAATACTTTTCATCATAATAGATCGTTTGACATGAACGTACTAAAGTCTGAGAGAGTCTCGTTTAACAGCAGACAGGATGATGTCTAACAACGTAGGTGTGTCGCTGTGCTATCACATGTGACCAGCTGATACCACGATTGACAGCACTAAAAAAAACAATGACAGCAAGGAGATTATGAGTAAGCATGCGTCAGAGGAGTGAGGATGTATGAGAAATTACAGGCCTAAATAAGCAATAGAGGATATGACATCGTTTCTTGCAGAACCAGACCAGTTTCTTAATATTTTATCAACAAGTACTGATCATAGATAAATGCTTGCAAACATTCAGAAATAACTTGCAATCAGAAACTCTTCAATTTGAGGGCTGTATGCTAACGATTCTTATCTGGAATTCTCAGATATTAACGTCAACAAGTATCAGCTTCACAAATTCAGCCTCTATTTTATGTTCAAAACAACAACAAATGAATGCTCATGTGGATTAAAAATCTGTCTCTAGTTCATTGTCAAGCAACAAGTGCAGCTGGTATATATTTATGTTGCATATCATAATTTATAGGCTCATAAAGGCATGGTTAATACAAAGGAACTGTAATTCTATTAGCTGGAAACACCTTTGTATGAAGGTGTTAAATGTAGTTTCATGAAATGTAGTTTCATAAAACTTTGTTCAGGAACAGGGCCACGCCCAGAACACAGCTCATTTCCTCTGCACAGAGTATTTAAGCACAACGAACCGCCGTTCACTCCCTCTTCGACTCTCGTCTTCACATCTCTTCACACGACGTACGACAGGCGCTCTCTAACTCAGCAGACGCTCCATCCCTACCCCACATCCCTCTACCTCGACCCCTACCCCACATCCCTCTACCTCGACCCCTACCCCACATCCCTCTACCTCGACCCTTACCCCACATCCAGACGAGCAACGCTCTCTGACTTCGCTTTCATACGATTTAAGACAGACGAGCAACGCTCTCTGACTTCGCTCCCGCATTTCCGAGTGCTTTCATACGACTTAAGACAGACGAGCAACGCTCTCTGACTTCGCTCCCGCATTTCCGAGTGCTTTCATACGACTTAAGACAGACGAGCAACGCTCTCTGACTTCGCTCCCGCATTTCCGAGTGCTTTCATACGACTTAAGACAGACGAGCAACGCTCTCTGACTTCGCTCCCGCATTTCCGAGTGCTTTCATACGACTTAAGACAGACGAGCAACGCTCTCTGACTTCGCTCCCGCATTTCCGAGTGCTTTCATACGACTTAAGACAGACGAGCAACGCTCTCTGACTTCGCTCCCGCATTTCCGAGTGCTTTCATACAACTTAAGACAGACGAGCAACGCTCTCAGACCCAGCTTTCATACGCTTCAACGAGGCACGACAGACAAGCAACATCTTAAAACCGCTTACCTTTTACAAAGGCTCTTCCTCAACCTTTCCGGACGACCAGCCATATCCCGTAGCTCCCTCCTTCTCTCACCACGCTTCGTCGCTAGCAACTTCGGCTGCGTTTAGCCATCCACATTTCCCGCAGCTCTCGATAACGATTCTCCGTCAACTCCAAGCCGTCCGCCCCCCCCTTCCAACAGCCCGCGGGGAGATCCCGATTCGTCATCGCATCCTTCGATTCTCCATCTCACTCTTCACCCCACGCCGCTCTCCCGACCGCCGGAAGCCAGGCGCTCGAACGACCGGCGAAACCACCGCGACCCTCATTCTCCATTCCGAGGCTCCGACAGTCTCTGCATATCCCACTTCTCCGAGTGGACAGTCTTTCAAACGAAGAAAGCATCCAACGCAACATTCCTTTACATCAGTCTGTTTAAAAAGCAAAACTCTCCAACCAAACGAGCACCCGTAGCGAAACAGCTCTCTCGCTCTCCGAGCCCCCAGAGCCCTTCCGGGTTCCCGGCATAACGTCAGGCGCGCGCCGATGGCGTCATGACGCATCACACGGCAGAAGAAGCCATCCATCCTCATCAGTCCCTCCCGAGGGCCAGGTCGTATACTCTGATCGTGAATCTTTAACCTGATCTTAAAACGGCCTATAAGTACCCGATTAGGTTTACGAGCCTGGTACCAAGGCTACGAATTGATCCTCTTCAAGACGAGTCACGATTAAATATCTGTTTAAACTGCACGCAGGAGTCAGAGATACGGCTTTCAGTAGGAGAAAGCGTAGTAGCGTAAATTAAGCTGCTGCTTCCAGTCTGCCGTTGGCCTCGACTTAAACGTGTTTAGAGAAGGGCAGTTGACTGTGTCCCGCCTTAAGTTGTACCATGCCACACTGACTGGCTGCCATGCGCCCTCCGTGCCAGAGACATCTCCTCGTAATGTTTTTCCCCCCTAACTTCACGATTATCGCATGCACATTCATCCCTCCATCCTGGCATCCTTTCATGTTTTCTTACTTCTACCTTCCATGTTCCACCCACTTCGGCTAAACTCCTCTCACCTCCACTGGCTACCCCAGCTGCACAGACCGCTCCAACAACAGGGAACAGGTAGGTATATGGCACAGCTATGGGAGCAGCTCGGGATCGGTTATCTTGCCCAGGGACGCAACAGTTGTTTCTTCCCGCCTATGCCGCCCCCCCCTCTCTCTCTTCCTCCACCCCTACCCCCACTAGCGTTGCCATCCCGTCATAAACGCGCCTCCTCATTTCCACAGCCGACGTCCTCCGATCTCCCCCCCCCCCCCCACCACTACCAGTTTCACTCTTAGCCACAGCTAACCCTATACTCTGACAATTCCGAAGTTGTCGGTCCTTCGCCTTCCAACCCGAGGGACATCGTCCCTCCACAACGCCGCTCTTCCACCCCCTCGAGATCCTGCCGCTCTAACGGCCAAAACCACAGCGACCCTTCTTCTCCACGCCAACATTCCGATGGCCCCCATACATCCCGCATTTCCGAGTGGACAGTCTCTCGACTGAAGCATGCACTCACCCAGCTCAACATCCATTTCCACCAGTCCGACAGAAAAGCGAAGCTCTTCAAACCGCTCACGGACGCTCGGCACTACACGTCCCTCGATCGCAGAGCCAGCGTTAGGCGCTACGTCGACGACGTCACAACGCGCAACACGCTCAGACAAGCCCAGTCACTCACACCAACCCCCCTAGAGGGCCAGTTCGTATAGCACCCCCTCCTTACTCTCTCCGCATCAGGGCTTTCACCCCGCAGCCTCTTTTCCCCAATCTGCACTTCCAACCTACGCCCATGCATCCCTTCATCCCAGCATCTTTTCCTCTTCCCTCGCTCCTGCCTTTCCGTTCAACACAACACAGGCTATCGATCACCGGTAACCACCCGGACCTCGCCCAATTATCGAGCCATCCACACGCAATCTCCCACATCTCCCGGGAATCGCTAACCAAGCTCGACCGCTGCACCCTAACAGCCACTCCCCACCTGCACAGACATCACCAGGCTCCACCTATTCCCCAGCCTGGCCTACTCCATGAAGTACATAAGAATCGATCAAGCCACGTTCCCCATCCGCCTCGCAGGCGAAGAAGCCGGTCACCCAAGGCAGACATCACCAGCACCTCTCGGTGCATCACCCAATTCTACTGTCACCCACTAGCACGGAAGAGTATTTAATTACGTAGCCAGCTATGTTGCAGGCCCAGACGCTCAACCATGGCAAATTATTCAAAGCAACCAATTAATATATATTATTTCCGGACCGATTTATGCCAATCCGGATATTTTCCCACGGCCTACTTGACGATCTCTCACGGCACACCAGCGAGCTACGGCTCAGTGGTGCAAATCACCGACCTAGACGACTTCCTCACCGTCACGCTACCCAGCACACGGTCTAAAAAACTCTGCTGTCCTCCACCAGATAAAATAAATAGAATCAATAGATTAAACAATCCTCCTTGCCACACATCCCGCGAGTCGCCGCCACCGTTACAAACCTCCTTGACCACGCCACACTTGACGAAGCACGTAAACCGAGCTAACTAACACCAGTTCCTCTCCTCATGGAACGGCATCTCCTTCTTCCACGACAAACAAATCACCAAGCCGGAAGTCATCCAGCTTTCACAGACGCAGCACCCTCGATCAGCTTCAACGGCTTCTACAGCGACAATCTGTCCTTGGCCACTCGAATTCTCATCCCCCACACCTTCCTCTGTGATCCACGAAACGCATCCCATAGTTATAGTAGCCATTTTTTTGGGGCATTAACGGTCCTTATAGACCATTGCCATCCCTCAGAATATAGCGCAGATGGCATCCTCAACAAACGTCGCCCCCCCAAGCACTCATCGTACCTCACCGGACAGAACCGATTCTAAGCTTTCACGACTCCTTCAGCCTCCCATTCCTATCACTCGAGATCCTTACCCCCACGAACTTCAGTCACTTATCCATTTCCCTCCTTTAGGTCAAGCCTCCACCTTACAGGTTTTACGTAGTGGAATTAACTTCTACACAACTGTCCTCAGGGGCTCCGTGCCCAGCCTACCCACTCGCACGTCGCCACGCTACTCGCAGGTCTGTAAAGCCAAACTACGCCTAAACGGCTGCCCCTCACTTCGGACCTCCTCACCAGTGGCATCTTCACCCTCAGCTCAGGTCATCCATCTCCCTTCATGGACAAAGCATTAAAGTCCTCGTTCTTGCCAGCTTTGTTCACTGCTCCGAGTTCACCGCCCTGGACTCCAACCATCATCCGTCCCGACACGCCACCGCGTCAGACATCACATCCATCCTCCCGACACAGTCGTCTATCACCTCAAATACCGTAAGACCAACCAATACGGTCCGCCTCAACCCATCTACCTTTTCCGACCAGACTCGTACTCAAGTCCGTACGAACCATCCGGGACTACTTAAGCTCAAGTTCCGCCAGCCAAACTCCCCTGCAAGATCCCCTGTCGCGGTCTCCGGCTCACCTTTTGCCATATCTTGGCCCGATCCAGAATACTCCGAGTTACTTGGTGCCGCTTCCACCGCTTCAAGCCAAGGATTTCCGACCATCCTCAAGATACTTGGTCGTCGGTCTTCACCCGCGTACCTCTCAGCAGTTCGTTCCGATCCGAACGACACCAGAAACGCCCATTGGCATCCGTCTTTATGGAGCTATCTTTGGGGACTCTGCACCGCCAGAGCTTCCGAAGAGACAAACCCCACCCTACAAGTCTCCAGTTCCATCCAGCCACCGGACATCAATGGTCCCCCATCGACCGCCTAACCTCCTTTCTACAAACCCTCCTCTTCTCCCTTACATCCCTTCATCTCTTTATCCCTACCCTACATCCCTTCATCCCTCTACCCTACATCCCTTCATCCCTCTACCCCTACCCCTACCCTACATCCCTCTACCTCGACCCTACCCCACATCCCTTCATCTCCTCATCCCTACCCCACATCCCATCATCCCTCTACCCTACTCCCCTTCATCCCTCAACCCCTTCCGCTTCTCGAATCTAACAATCATTCCACGATGCAATAAACCTCTCGAAACTCATACCGTTATTGGTGCGGTCCTTGTTAGTGAAATGTAGTTTCATGAAATGTAGTTTCATAAAACTTTGTTCAGGAACAGGGCCACGCCCAGAACACAGCTCATTTCCTCTGCACAGAGTATTTAAGCACAACGAACCGCCGTTCACTCCCTCTTCGACTCTCGTCTTCACATCCCTCCCCCCCGACCCCGTTTTTGTCATCCTCTCTCCTCTTGCTCTCTCTCTCTCTCTCTCTCGCAGGATTTCAGGAACAACGGGGGACTCTGCACCGCCAGAGCTTCCGAAGAGACAAACCCCACCCTACAAGTCTCCAGTTCCATCCAGCCACCGGACATCAATGGTCCCCCATCGACCGCCTAACCTCCTTTCTACAAACCCTCCTCTTCTCCCTTACATCCCTTCATCTCTTTATCCCTACCCTACATCCCTTCATCCCTCTACCCTACATCCCTTCATCCCTCTACCCCTACCCCTACCCTACATCCCTCTACCTCGACCCTACCCCACATCCCTTCATCTCCTCATCCCTACCCCACATCCCATCATCCCTCTACCCTACTCCCCTTCATCCCTCAACCCCTTCCGCTTCTCGAATCTAACAATCATTCCACGATGCAATAAACCTCTCGAAACTCATACCGTTATTGGTGCGGTCCTTGTTAGTGAAATGCAGGTTAAATGTTCTGAACTCTAACTGATCCAGACTTGATGTCAAGCGGATCGGCCAGGGATGGTTTTCCCCAAACCCCCTCTTAACACTCAGATTAGGTTCTGCTCCGAGGATTTACACACACACACACACACACACACACACTTGATCGCAGTGCTTAGACGGCTCCAGAGACACTCAGCGCCGAGGCTTTTCACCAGCATGGCACGCCAGTCACTCCACTTCTCTCTCATCTGATATATTTCCTGTAACTTCCTGTCTGCCTCTCTTCCAATGCATTCTCTCTCCCACTGAAGGGTTTCGGGTTGCTAGTTGTAAGCCTGGGAAATGTTTGCAGTGTGAATCACAGTTAAAAGCAATCTGCTGGCCTGCCTCTCGCTGCAGCTGTGATTTTGGTTCCAGCGTGAAAACATTTGTGGGGACACGGGCGTCAGCTGGATATGGCGACATGTCATACTGTGTATCTCAGTCAAAGTGAGCACAAAAGGAAATGTATGAACTAGTTTGCCTCCAGCATAAAGCTCACATTACTTTCAAGTAAAGTTCAATTCCTCCACAGCCCAAATCTGCGTTTTCCTCCTCTGACCTCCCTGTGCAATATGTTCAGAAGATGCCACTCGTCAGTAAAAAGGTGTGTACCAGAACAACGTGTGACTGAAGTGTTTGCGTACATGTCTGTGTGTCCTATAGGTCCAGTGTTCTGCTCAGAGGATGAGACGCGTCTGGTGAAGACGCTGTTCACTGGTTACAACAAGGTGGTTCGCCCCGTTAACCACTTCAGTGAAGCCGTAGTGGTCACCGTGGGACTACAGCTGATACAGCTCATCAGTGTGGTAAGAGAGAGGGATGGAGGTGGCAACACCAGAAGCAAAATGTAGAAAACATGACATTATGCTCACATCATTTACACTTGAGGCCTTCAGGTTTACTCAAAATACTATTGCGAGTGAAGAGCGTCCGGTTTCTGCATTTTACATAAAATAAATCATTATGGAACTAAACAGCTCTTTGCACCTTCTAAGAAAACACTCTTGACATCAGTCATTTCTTTCCATCGTGTCATTTCATGGAGTTATTTCATTTTATGCAACGGCCAAACTATGTGAAATAAAAACAGACAATATTCCGCAATGCAAATAGCTTCTCTTTTCAATTACCATACCAACACACTCGCATGCAGACAGCAAGTCACAAGCATTTACAACACGTCATGGCACAGCAGCCAACATAGTGCAAACATCACGCAAAACAACCAGGAATTTGGGCCAAAGACCAAAGCTTCTACTCGCATGAATCCAGCAGAAATGTTTATGAGAAAAAGATGCAACAAGGTGAAAGAGAGCTAATGACCAAAGGCTGGGCGTGGCAGCCATGTCTGTCTTTACACTGTAGCACCAGGGTCATTACAACCATATCTGCTCTGTGACGGCACGGCGGCCACTAAACACAAGCACAATGCATATTAAAATGAATTGCTCTTACTGTTTGTAGCTCTCCTTCTGCGTTCAGGCTGTGACGAGGACGTCCATGGCACTTTACAATGTATGAGGTGAAGAGGATTTGAAGTCTTCAATGTTTCACTCCTGCTGCAGAACCAGGGTCACAACAACAATATCGACTCCTTGATGGCACCGCGGCCAAAAAGGAACACAAACAGCACAACATGAGCAGTCTTTAGCTAGTTCAACCAGTCTTCAACCAGTCTTTAACTAGTTCAACCAGTCTTCAACCAGTCTTTAGCTAGTTCAACTAGTCTGTAAAGATGAAGACGATGGCACAAATGGAAAACAAACAACTGAATTTAGCTTTATCGGCACATAAGTAGACCAAATGATGAAGATTTCCAGTTTTCACATCAACAATGTGGATGTGCACCTGGAGTGGAGTCATCAATAACTCCAGTCCCTTATATGTAAAATCTTTTGGGGCGTAGGCTCACCAGACTATAGGACCAGGGTCACATCAAACATATCGCCTCAGAGAGGACACAAGCAACACAACACAAGCAGTCTTTAGCTAGTTCAACCAGTCTGTAAAGATGAAGACCATGACACTTCACACAATGTAAGTGAATAGGAATCTTTAAAAAAACAAAACAAAGTTTAAATAATCCTCTTATGGAAATAAAACATAACTCATCTTCATCAGCACAATAGTGGACCAATTTAACTAAAGTATGACAATGTTCACCCCACCAATGGGAACATCTGAGCACCTTCAACTAATGTAAACTCTTTCAGGGGTATACCACCCAGACTATAGGACCAGAGACACACCAGAGAGGACACAAGCAACACAAGCAGTCTTTAGCTAGTTCAACCAGTCTGTACAGATGAAGACCATGTGGCACAAATGGACAGTAACGTTACCTGGCGTGGGAATACAGTCAGTCTCAGTGTTATGCTAATGTTGGGCTAATAAAGCTAGCAAAAGACACCTCATTTTTCTACAGTCACAACAGACATATCGGCTTAGAGATGACACAAAGCAGCACAACACAACCACAATGCAAATAAAAAAAGAAGTACTTATATTAGCTCTCTCTCCTTCTGGGTCCTCAGCCGGCTTCCGGAGTCTGAAGACCAGATGAAACCCGTCGCTGAAATGAGAACAATTAACTAGCTAACTAGCCTTAGCAGTGTAGACAAAAATAAAAACGAAGTTCCTCCTCAGCTGGTGAGCGCCGATGTGTGATCATCTCCAAGTCCTCCAGCTCAGTCCTGCTAAACAAAGAACTCGATGACTACATTTTCAACTTCTAGAACGAACGATGACGAGCGCACGTCAATCAAGAGCGGTGACGTCAGCAGCGCTTACTTTAGCAGTCAAATGAAAAAAATAAAAATACATTTGTGTCCACCTGCTAACGGGCTCTGAGCATGCGCATTGTTGTTTTCTCACACTACCGGTACTTGACTTTGCGAGTCAAGCCAAACTTAATAAACCATTTAAAATCTATTCTCTCCAGTCACTTATCTTATGTTGTATTGTAATGATAAAGTACAACTGCGGGTGCTTTATTGTCATGCATTAATCCACAATTATCCACACCGTTTTTTTTTTGTTGCCAGCAAGTAGTGCTTGACCATTGCTTCTAATTATTTCTAACATTAACATTAGCAGTACACCCAAACAACCTGCGACGTTGCTGGCATATGTTTAAACATTAAGGCGGCTGTGACTATCTCCAAAACCTTTTTACTTTGAATGTGTGGTGTCAAAATGTTTAATTCACATTCCAGATTGCCTCGGCCATTAATATAATAGGATGTTTGCCTCTGAATGTGCTTATTTATTGTTAAAATGCCACAGATTGTCGAAATAAATGGTTACAAGCGTGCAGGTTCTATTTTGTCCTGAAATCTCTCGTGAAAGTCTTACTTGCCTCTGACTGTTTTTGTTTATTCTGTCTTTTTCTGCTTCTCTCAGGATGAAGTTAACCAGATTGTGACCAGTAATGTTCGTCTCAAACAGGTAAATGTGACTGTTGACTTCAGGAAAACCAAAAATATATGCCAACTACACATTTAGAAAATTCCAATGACAATGGTCAGAGGGTATACGCCACATTGCAAGTATGTAGATTTAACAGGATATGGACTAATGGATTAATTAATTAGTATTAATTTCCCTAGAAATGAATGCTATTAAAGTTTTTACCATGTGACACCCAAAACACAGTTACTCAAGTATTATATATCATATATTTTAACAATGAATCTGCTGTTTAATTTACATACTTCAATGTAGTTGCAACTGGCAGCCCATTATCGTGTATTTATATGCTTTTTGTTGGTGAATATATTACACAAATAGTATCACAAATGAATGATATTTATTGTTTCAACTAGTTGAAATAGAAAGAAGGGAGGATTCATGACATGGTGACTGCTGGAGGTTATTTATATTTATTCTGCTGTGATATATACAGTACATGACAACTTGTATTTTCACAATGTATTCATTCTGGGAATAAAAACAACTAAACTTGGCTTCATCAGTACACTAGTACAGTGATTTTCAACCACTGTGCCGCGGCACACCAGTGAGCCGTGAGAGATCGCCAGGTGTGCCGTGGGAAAATGTCCAATTTCATTTAATGAGTCCAAAAAAATATTATTTAGTTGCTGCAAATACTTTGCCATTGTTGAGCGTCTGAGCTGCAATATAGTGGCTGGCTAAGTAATAATACTCTTCCATGCCAGTGGGTGGCAGTAGGTAGCGCAGTAATGACCGTGTTAATGTAGGACAGTAGAATGAAATGATGGGAGAGGTTGAGGTGACGAGATGAACAGATGGAGAAATATTTGAAAAGGAAAAATGCAGACTCTGAACTGGGCCCTGGACAACATAACCCAGATGAAAAGCCTAGTAAGGATCAACACATTTAGAGACTTGTCATTACATTGTCAGCATATATCCGGCCCTCGGTACAACGGCCCGCCAGAAAATATCAGATGTTTATCATAACTGGCCCGCCACACCACAGAGCTCCGGGACGACAAGTGGCGATGTGAGCTGGCTTTATGTTCAACATAACGAAGCATCTCACTGCGCTAAACCTCCAGCTTCAGGGACGGGGACGTGTGATCACAGACATGTGTGATGCAGTAAAAGTCTCCACCGCTGTGTTCCCGACTGAGCATTGTGCTGATAAACTGGGTGCACTTGGCACAGAGTTCACTCTGCAATTTGCCGACTTTGCAGCTCAGAAATTTAAATTTGAACTGCTCAGCAATCCGTTTGCAGTTGACGTGGAAAGAGCACCTGTGGAGCTGATAGACCTCCAGTGTAATGACACGCAAAGTATGACTCTGAGGGCACTGCACAGTTTCCAAGCTTCATCCCAAAACGATGCCTTAACTCCGCCTACATGCTGCTCAAACGCTCTGCATGTTTGGAAGCACATACCTGTGTGAGCAGCTGTTCTCTGTGATGAAGATGAACACAGACCCACACAGGAGTCGTCTCACTGATGCACACCTTCACTCCATCTTGAGGGTTTCCACAGAACCTAACCCCAGATATTAATGAACTGGCAGCCAAGAGAAGATGCCAAACATCTGGCTCTGGCACATATAATAATGTAGCCTATTTCTTTTTGCACTTTGTCCAATACCCCTTCTATCCTGTTTATTAAATGGTGACTCTATTTGGCCCTCAACATAGTCCCAATTTTTTGTTTTGGCCCTCTCTGAGATTGAGTTTGACACCCCTGGTATATATACTGTATTATGATAAAAGGTGTCATTTTGTAACGTTTTTGGTTGTTGGTGTGCCGCGGGATCTTTTTAATGTAAAAAGTGTGCCGCGTCTCAGAAAAGGTTGAAAAACACTGCTCTAGTAGACAAAATGATCTCAAGTTTCCCTGATTTTCACCCCAGCAATGGCTCGATGTGAACCTGAATTGGAATCCAGATGAGTACGGAGGCATCAGGAAGATCAGAGTCCCTTCACCCGACATATGGAAACCAGACCTGGTGCTGTACAACAAGTAAACACACACTACTCAAACTCACACACACCTATACGTCCAAATGCATCGCATGCTTCTCTCACACTCTCCCTTTGTCCCCGTCTTCCTCTTCCTCAGCGCTGACGAAGACTTTGCCATCATCCACGAAACCAAAGTCCTGTTGGAGCACACTGGGATGATAACGTGGAACCCTCCGGCCATCTTTAAGAGCTACTGCGAGATCATCGTCCTCCATTTCCCGTTGGACCTGCAGAACTGCAGCATGAAGCTGGGCACCTGGACGTACGACGGACTGCTGGTCGTCATCAACCCAGTGAGTGTGACTTATATATAATGTATATATATATATTCACAGGGTTATGTTGACATGTCAGTGTGAAAGCTTGTGTCTGTGGTTTCAAATACTACAGATTTAGTAACCATCCTATGACTCCTGTCATAAAACTGTAGTTTACAGCATGTAACCCCTGAATATCTTCACCTTTAAGGCCCTTTTCTACTGCAGTGCATTACCTCCTATACTCCTCTGTCTTCTAGGACAATGATCGGCCTGACCTCAGCAACTTCATGGAGTCTGGTGAATGGGTGCTAAAGGACTACCGGAGCTGGAAACACTGGGTTTACTACACCGTACCTCCACATCACCTACCACTTCCTGATGCTGCGTCTGCCTCTCTACTTCATCGTCAACGTCATCATTCCCTGCATGCTGTTCTCGTTCCTCACCGGACTGGTCTTCTACCTGCCCACCGACTCCGGTACGCAGACGTAGACAGAAACCTTGACGTGTGTGACTAAATAAAGTAGGTTATGAGCGTTTGTAAGTGACATGTTTACTTGTTCACATGTGTGGCACATATCAGGTAAGTATTATGAATGTGGAAACTGAGGAAAAGCTCATGAAGTCACCATTTTGGGGACACTTTCATACATGGAAAATACATGAAATCCACTGGGATGTGCTTGTACTACATGAGCTTGCTATTCTGTAACATTAGAGCATAAATAAAACACAAGTTTGTTCATCAGTTGGCCTGTAGAGCCATAACTTGCCACTATTTCCACTATAAGAGCTGTTTAAAAGTAGCCTGAATGTCTGTCTCTGTGTCCGTCTCCCTGTCTCTCTACAGGTGAAAAGATGACTCTCTCCATCTCCGTCCTGCTGTCTCTGACCGTCTTCCTGCTGGTCATCGTGGAGCTGATCCCCTCCACCTCCAGCGCCGTGCCTCTCATCGGGAAGTACATGCTCTTCACGATGGTGTTCGTCATCGCCTCCATCATCATCACCGTCATCGTCATCAACACGCACCACCGCTCGCCCAGCACGCACACCATGCCCCCCTGGATACGCAAGGTTTACACCCGCGATGATTTAAGAAAGTGTTGTGTGTGTGTGACTGAATAAAAAGAATGCATCTGTTTGTGTCTCAGGTCTTCATCGAAACCATTCCCAACTTGATGTTCTTCTCGACGATGAAGCGTCCCAGTCAGGAGATCCGGCAGAAGAGGTCGTTCCCCACCGACATGGACATCTCCGACATCACCGGCAAGGCCGTTTCTCTCTGCGTTGTACTGTTATGTTTATAATGAATATGTATTACCAGAAGTATGACCTGTCTCTCCCCTGCAGGTAACCCCACCCCCACCAGTGTCACCTACCAGTCTCCCATCACCAAAAACCCGGATGTTCGCAGCGCCATTGAAGGGGTGAAGTACATCGCTGAGACCATGAAATCAGACGAGGAATCGAACAATGTAAGACAATGGAAACAAGTGGTTACACAATTCATAAAGCAATCCCAAGACTCTCTTATTAACACGTTCTGTCTTGTTCGGATTAAACAAACAAGACATAACGTGTCAATAAGAGAGCCTTTGGGCGGAGCCAGGCTAGCTGTTTACCTCCGTTTTCAGTCTTTGTGCTAAGCTAAGCTAACCGGCTGCTGTCTCCAGCCTCACATTCACTGTACAGACACAGAGACTCGTATCAATCGTCTCGTCTCTCTGCCAAAAAGCTAATTTTCCCAAATGTCAAAATATTCCTTTACATTTCCATTAAATTTAATTCAAATGTAATTAATTATAAGATTTTTTTCATGTACCTTGGTAACCAGACCAACAAATGGGGACCAGAAACACAACAAGTCTCATGTGTGTAAAGCAAACTTTAAACACATAAAGCAGCCAAACCCATCATACAACTGATGTAAAATGACATCAGTACCACATACCGTTTACTAAATACCCAAATAACGTTCACTCCTAGTCAGAGCACTTCAAACACGACTCTCTCTGTCTCTCTCTCTTCCTTCCTCGTCTCGTCTCAGGCAGCAGAGGAGTGGAAGTTCGTGGCCATGGTTCTGGACCACATCCTGCTCTGTGTGTTCATGGCCGTGTGCATCATCGGGACGCTCGCCGTCTTCGCCGGGAGACTCATGGAGCTCAACACGCTGTAGAGGACCCCGACCCATGAGGGGGTTAGGTGTGTTGTCAGGACAGACGTCAGTGTTCTCACACACACACACACACACACACACACAGTTTGAGTTGATCTTTAAATCCCCTTCCAATGTACACGGTGCGTTCACTGACATTGAGGAGAACGCAGCTAAATGCAAATCCATGCATCTCCAGATCTACATGCGTCATACTTGAAGTTATTTTTTGTACAGTGTTTTATTGCTGCCATTCCCTCTGGAGTACATGTTACTACTCTTCTGTAAAAGCCATAATAATTCATTTGTTTTGTCTTTTTTTTGGGGCAGCTTGAACCTTTTCCTACCTAGCCCCATTTTTAGGCCTCTGCTCGAAAATAGTTTACCCATACTCAAAGGGACTTATCTCTCCAACTACAAGGTCTATTTGAATCATTTACATTTTATAATGACACTAAAATGTGTGAGATGTGTTAATATGTGTACATATCAGTGTTTATGTTACTGGTTATTGCTGAATGAACATAACACACAGCTCACATTGAACATTTTCAGGTTCGCCTGAAAAGAATGACATTTTTTTTGCAGATACACCCAAATCACCCCTCACAAGTCATAGCACAACATGGCAGGAGTCTCTCTAAAAAATGGCTTTGATAAAGTGAAGCAGGCCAGCGGTATCAATGTTTTTCTACAGGTCAGCCAAGGTCAGCCGGCGTCAATTCTGATTTTGGAAGCAGCACTTTCAGCTGTTTTATTGTAATTTTATATACTATATAACTATATATTTCACTTCTTTTATCACTAATAGTGTTCAATCTATCTAATAAAGCAGTTTGGCATCATTCTTTGAGCCTGGGCCTCATATAAACCTGTAAAACAGGGGTTTTCCTCGTCTGATTTTCATTTTTACAGACTTCACTTGAACCTTACAAAGCCTTCTGATTGGCGGATTTTCGCATGTGACACAGTGTTAGATGCGGAAACACTATGGCAATGTGAGCCCGGGTGCTACTGTACAGGGGGGAAGGTCCTGTCTGCTAACGGGACAGCCTGTGTAGAGAGAGAAGACTGTCCCTGCATGGACCTCAGCACCGGACACAGGCTGCAACCAGGGGAGACCACCGGAGCCCCGGATGGATGTAACAACTGGTCAGAATAATGGAGACATGCTACACATGCATGTTCACCACAGTTATATTTAACAGAGAAACAGCCAGAAAGAAGGGACAGAAGCATAATGATGTTGTTGTTCCTCTTTGTTTCAGCACCTGTGAGGGTGGGAGGCTCAACTGCACCAGATACCCGAAGAAGCACTTTTACCAGGTAAAGTCTCCCTTCAAACAACGTTTAATACCAGTTAGAGTCCACTCTGTTGTTCACATCAGCTGTTCATTGAGTTGAGGCATACGTTCTAGTTGAAGCCAGAATAATGGCTTAACCATGAGAATGTTATTCATGTATCATCTCCTCACAGTCAAACAGGGTATAATACCTCTGTTCTGAGAAAAACTACAGTCAACTGTCACAGCTCTGCCACTACTACTCTGTCCTTTCCACCTCTCACTCACCTAATCAGTTCATTCAGCGCACCTGGCTGCCACTCTCACCTCATCAAGCTCACTACTCTCACCTGCTCACCCTGCTTCTGCCACTATTTAAGCCCCAGCCTTACACACACTCACTGCCAGATCGTTCTCCGCTTCCATGCAAGACTTTCCCGCACACCCCTTTGGACTGATTCCCTGTTACCGACCCTGCCTGTTTTGGACTACCCCGCCTTGCCTCTGCCCCGGTAATTCACCCAGCCTTCCGTTCCTGACCACGAGATCCTGCCATCTGTTCTCTGTGATTCTGCTTCCTGTGAGAAATAAAACTCTAGTTAAAATTACCTCTGGTGTCCGTCGTACTGCGCCTGGGTCCTACATTACCCGTTACAGTCAACACTTCAGCTGCCAACTTCCTGGTTAGACATGATGAATCAGAGCTTATGTACAAATAAAACTTCACATTATCCTCAAACAAAGTTAATAAACAATACAGCCGGCTGTACTGATCTCTTGTGATGTCACGCTGAGTGTAGATGAAACACTCGGTTCTGTGGTCTCTGAGATAAGCATTGAGGGGAAAAGGACAAACCAAGCCACAAACGGCCCCGAATAGCAACCGACAGACGTTGTGAAACTGTTTGTGTAGAGAATTGACTGGCGGATTGCTGAACATTACTTTCATCATGTGCTCTCTCACACAGGCTCCTAATATCTGAATCATTCATCCTGCTGTCTGATGTAAGCCATTGGAAAGTTGTCATGTTATTGAGCAGCGCCTTGTTTAATGTTTAGTTCACACCTCGATCCACAACTGGGAACTACAACGCTCTACTATTAGCTCCTGAAGTATCAGTAGTCAAGCTCCTTTCTTAAATAGAACTGGATCACAACGTAAGCGAGCTAATGGTTTGTGAAGTTCATGTTTGACCGTTGGCAGCAGTCATAGACCCTGAGAGATAGCGTGAGCGGTCAGACCTGGACACTGGGGCAGGTTACAGGCCTTCTCCTGGTCAGAGCTTCCAGAGCAGGGGGGTCTGACACACTGTCGCTGACGGGACTTGGTGGCCGGGCTGAGGGCATCTGTGCAGGGCTTAGTGCAGGGACTCCACGATGACCATGGAGAGAAGCCAGCATCCTCATCTAAAGACAGACAAGCCATTTCAATTATTACTTCTTTGTCTCGTGAAGGAAAAGAAAGCAGCTGACAGGATCTAAAATCAACGTAATAACAATACCATGTACCATGCAGACAAATTCATTACAAAGACCAGTAAAGAGAAGTGATTCAGTAAAAAGTGTAAATGAACAACAGAGTGGACTCTAACTGGTATTAAACGTTGTTTGAAGGGAGACTTTACCTGGTAAAAGTGCTTCTTCTGTAGGACCGACAATCACTGCCAACATCAAGCAACAATTCATTATCAGGACAAGCTCCACCATTCAGTATAGTGCACAAACAAGAAGCTGTTATTTATAATGGATACAAAGGATACACAATAGCCCTTTATAATGAAATGATATCTGTAATTACATTCAATGTAGAGACACTTAGTCTCACAGCACATCCAATCTCCCTCACCTGCAAGAGGTTTGCTGTAACAAACACCATTCTGTTACTCCATCTCTATACACATTCATTACATACAGTACCTATCTACTCTACCTAAACTAGCTCCTGTACCTGGGCAGTCTGGGGCCTGGCAGTAGGTGGTTTCCTGGCGTGGCCCCTGGCAGTTTCTCCCTCCGTGGGCCGGGGCCGGCTGTGTGCAGCTCGTGGAGCGAGTCTTCAGTCCCAGACCTCCGCAGGACAGCGAGCAGGGGCTCCAGGAGCCCCAGGGGGACAGACCTCCGTTGACCGGGCAATGCTCCAAGGAACAGTTCCACCTGCCAAGCTCGCAGTCGCTACAGAAGAGAGGGTGGGGGGGGAGTGTGTGTAGTAGGCAGTGTGGGACCGTATGTGGGACTGCGTGACTGGAAGATGTTCTGCTCACCAGGTGCTGCAGTGGTGGAGCAGTGTGTCTCCATACTGAAGCTCCACTCCCTCAGAGATGTTATGGAGGAGCAGAGATGAGACCGGTGTGACAGAAACACTCTGCAGAGAGGCCATCAACTCTTTGTCCACCAGACAAGGACACTCCTAAAACACACACATTAGAGCCATGTTAAAAACATGTTTCAATGTGAAATAAGACTTTCTATGGTTCATTCATTTCATCACTGTAATTCTGTTGCCGTACCTCTGGACTTAAAATCAGTAATCAGTATGCTGACCATCAACCTTTTCGTCCTTTTGTGTTGCGAGGTTTAATGTTAGCGTTTGTTAAGATGCACGAGTCATGACTCATTAGTCAGAATGCTGAAGGAACCCACCTGCAGGCAGACACCGTGGTGCTGGTAGGTGTGAGGGGGGCAGTGGCAGCCTTCCTCGCAGCCATCGGAGTAGCAGTCCTCTCTGCCGCTGACCTGAGCGCAGCTGAAGGGACAGCCTTCGCCTCGTTCACACTCCCTGTACAACCTGCCAGGAGGGCAGCCCACTTCTGCACAATGACGAGACGCAGATTGAAGATACACAAAAGCGTTTTTTTCTTCTTCTTTTACCACGTTACCCTGGATCTTACAGTTGTCATAGCTTTGATGCAACAGCTACAGATGTTGTAATCTACAGGGAACCAGGACTCACCGAGGCAGACCTGGGTGTCGCAGGTCTTGCTCTGGCGGCTGAGGCCGCTGCAGGGTGGAGAGCTGCAGAGACGAGAGCGGGACTGCTGTCCTCCACCACAGCTGACCGAACACTCAGACCACTGAGACCAGGGGAGCCAGGGGCCCACCGAGTCTGGAAGCAAAAACACACCGAGACGTGACAACAACTCACAAAACACGTAAAAATAACAAGATTCTTTATCAATGACATCTCATTTAGTATTATGGTCCATACTACTGCATACATGTTGCCAAGGACTCTGTTTTAAAGGGTGATGTATGAAATCAGCTCCTCTTTCAGATGTCAGTGAAGCTGAAAGTTGTGTCTCAGTCTAACAACTCAAGGTGTCAGCTGCCTTGGCCGGACATGACTACCTGTGCACAGGTGTATGTTGCAGTCTTTCTGCTGTTCAGCGACTCCCAGGCAGCCCCTCCCACTGCTCTGGGGGGGACGGGTTATCACACTGGCGTCTCCTGAACTTGACTCCTCCTCCGCAAGAGAGTGAACACTCAGTCCAGGACCCCCATTGGCTCCAGCCACCGTCAACATAGCAACCAGGGACCGACTGACACTGCAGGACCCCGGCCTCGCAGGAACTGAGATAAAGTGAGAGAGATGAAGACACCTAAAATAAATGATGCACTATATAGACAGATTTAATGTTACAGAGCTATTCGGTTGTACTGTACCAGTTTCTGCAGTCACTGATGATGCCGTCTCCTGGATTTGCAAACTGCCAATCAGATCCACCGGGCCATACCCATGATGCATTACTGGAATCTAGACCGCTGAATGTCATTACTGTATCAGAGACAAACATCTAGCGATTAGACCAATCTCTGCTTCGTCCAACACAGTTTACCAGAACAACGTAAACACACAGACGGATCTAACCAGTAGCAGAGCTGTTGTGGTATTTGCAGCGACACTCCTCCCGGGCCACACACACTCCGTCCTGCAGAACCATGTCACCCGGACAACCGCAGGTCCGTCTGCACCCAGGGGAGTCCACGCACTCTGTGTCACCATGCAGATCAGAACAGGAGCGCGGACAGGGCTTCCCACAAGGCCATTCTTCCTGGCCTCCACCACAGTCTGCAGAACGGTTTGAAGAGAATCAACACATGGAGGGAAGTGTTATGGTCCAGTATGTTTCCACAGATATAAACAGATTTATTGATTCAACTCAAGGAGAAGACAGTGCTGAGGGTGACACCTTGTTTCTTGTAAGGCCTCTCTTGCGTTCCATTTGTATCCAGCAACCTCCCTTTAAACACGAGTGCTTTTCAAAATAAAATGAATACACAATTCATTGACATCCCTAATGCTGCTGACCTGAGCAGACGGTGATGTTGTCATGGCAGCCGCGGCTCTGCCTGCCCTCTCCGAGACAGGGCAGCCCGCCGAACCTGGCGGGAGGACTGTTGCATTGCCTGGTGCGGGCGGACGACCCGTCGCACTCCGACCACGGTGACCACGGACTCCACGAACCGTGGACTAGAGGAGAGAGAGGACAGGAAACACAGAGAGACACAGACTAAGGTTGTGTGACAGTACGTATTGTTATATCCGTCTACCTGTAGAGGACATCAGGACATGATAAAAAGACAGAGACATGTAGATATAAAGAATCGACATCAAATGTGAATTCCTCCATCTTCATTAGCTGAGGAGCCAGTGATACCTGGACAGAAGGTGATGACAGGGCAGGGTTGTCTCTGGATTTGAACTCCGACCCCATTGTGCGTTTCCTGTTCTCCGGGGCAGGCCACTCCTCCGGCCTTGGGCTGAGGACAGCCACAGCTCCTGTAGCGGGACACCGACTCTGCCCCACAGGTCCTGGAGCACGGAGTCCACTCTGACCAGTCACACCAGCCGCCCGACACTGGAAACACACACACACAACATACATCTATGGCCTTCCCAAACCCAGACTTTATTTTCATACACAGATATTCTTTTTATCATAAAGTCAGAAATAAAAACAAGTTCTTATTTGTATTGTGTTCTTGTGTTGGTGAGTTTGACCTTCAGTCAGTTTTAAGTGTTGTTTAACACACACGACTTACAGCTAGTCCTACTCACCTGGACAGGGGTATCTGGTGCAGTTGAGCCTCCCACCCTCACAGGTGCTGAAACAAAGAGGAACAACAACATCATTATGCTTCTGTCCCTTCTTTCTGGCTGTTTCTCTGTTAAATATAACTGTGGTGAACATGCATGTGTAGCATGTCTCCATTATTCTGACCAGTTGTTACATCCATCCGGGGCTCCGGTGGTCTCCCCTGGTTGCAGCCTGTGTCCGGTGCTGAGGTCCATGCAGGGACAGTCTTCTCTCTCTACACAGGCTGTCCCGTTAGCAGACAGGACCTTCCCCCCTGTACAGTAGCACCCGGGCTCACATTGCCACTCGCAGTGCTGAGGGACAGGAAGGAAATCACCACCAGAGTCTGCCCCCTGACAGGTGGTCGATGCATACCACAGCCTTCCTCATCTGACCCGTCCAAACAGTCCCGTCTGCCGTCACACACCTGTGCCGAGTCAATACAGCCAAAAGACCGGCACGCAAACTGGCCCTCCACGCAAAGCACTCTGGGTAGGCCGCCATTGTACGGAGTTGTAGCGGCCCACAGGGCTGTGAATGAAAATGAAACAGTGGTTACAGCATATGTTTATTTTGTATAAAGTGTTGTAGGAGAACCAGCAAGGCTGTCTCGCCTTTTGTGGTTTGCAACCCAGGTTTTCCAGAATGTCGGGTTGTGGTGAGATGCAGCCCAGGTTGACCTGTGGTGACCCCTGGGTAGATGGATGTTTGAAATCATTAACTGTGACTTGCAAACAGACACACACAAAAGGGGGGGGGGGGGGGGAACTTTGGTAAAAAGCCAACGACAATGAGCAGAAAGTAGATTTGATCAACAGCACATTTTACCTGTACTTGAGGTTGTCGTCTTCTGGAGTCCAGTTTGACCTGTGACCCCTGGGGTAGCCACGCCAGGAAGGCCACCTTGGGACCTGGTGGTGTAGAGGCCTGGGGCGCCAGGGACATAAATAAAGACAGACACGGATAAAAGAAGATGGAACACAAGGAAGACCAGGAAGGTGCTGTAGATATCTTCACTCAATTGTCAAATGTAAATTGTTTTGAATCATTTAATCATGTAAGGAGACTAAAAGGACACAAAAGAAGAGAAACAAATATGTACATGACCGACTATGGCTCAGGCCTCACCACAGTTGATCTCGTCAGAGTGGTCCTTGCAGTCCGCTCGACCGTCACAAAGCACAGAGACGGGGACGCACTCTCCACTGTGCAGGCATGCAAACAGGCCTGGCTCACAGCGCGGTACGGTCACTGTCCCACCACCAGAGGGAGACGTGGTCACGCTGCTGGGGGTCACCAGCTCATCTGGGAGAGCAGGAGGAAAGGTTGCTTCATTAATAACACTGTTGTGAAGACGACTCACTAGATCTGTAAAGCAAAGATGAGCTAGTACACAAGAGGAATTAGGTCCTGAGGATTATGATTCCTCACCTCCTCTGCAGCCGAGGATCTCCACACGCAGGTAGAAGGTGGGTCTGAACTCCACAGAGATGACGCGCAGGTAGCGAGCTCTGACCAGCCGACCGAGTCAGCGGGTCACTGGGTTCCTGCCCGCCATGCGCACCTCAAACACCTTCACACAACCGACAGGGCAATTCCACATGAGCACATCTAATGTCTAGAAGAATGCATCAGATTTGTCTTTTTCTCCCCATGTATGAACACATTCATATGTAAATACAGAAAACATTTGATGTTAAATAAGACACTAAATGTCCACATTAGTACAAATACCTTAGCTGGGCCTCCAGGGTTCCCATCCTCAGTATAGTCTGTGAAGAGGCTGCTGTGCAGGGCGAAGGCCAGGCGGTATTTAGTGAGGTAGCCCCACATGCGTTCACTGACCTGGGTCACCACCCCTGATACCCATGTGGGCTCCAGGAAGTCCACCTGGAAAAAGGGCTGGGGATCTGCAGGTAAGGGGCTCCATCCAGGCTCCATAACCTGACTGCACAGAGGATGATGTGGTTTGTTGTTTTTTTCTGAATGCTTTATATTTTAGACTTTTAAGTGCATGCAAAAAAACACGTGGAATGTTCCTGCTAGTGTACACTTAAGGGACGACTACCAATCAAAGGTTAGATCGCTCACACGTTAGGGACGATGTTTAGTCGTCCAGCATCAGCAGGGTTGTTCTCGCGGTGCGAGGACGACGTCAGCTGACCGTATCGAATCCTCCCATCCTCCAGTCCAAGGGGAGAGGAGCAGATGGCTGCAGAATATGATACACATGTTAACACCATCCAACAGAGTCTGGCAAACTGAACACTTCAAACACATTAATCCTATTCTGTTCAATCAAAACCTGCTTAACGCTACTCTGCCTGGTCTGCATTTGAGTCCTCCACCATGCCCCGTGACAGTACCACGTAATAGTGAAGGGGTTGACATTCATCAGCTGCAGTGTTTTCAGGAGAACATGAGGCTGTAGGGTGTTAAAGGCTGAACTGAAATCTACAAACAGTCTAGCATAGGCCCTCGGATTCTCCAGGTGTTTAGTCACTAGATGCACTATACTGTTGGTTGCATCATCAGTGCCTCTCTGCTGTGTGTATGCAAACTGGTAGGGATCTAGCTGTGGGCCTACATCCAGCCGTAGTTTGCTCACCATGAGCTTCTCCATCCACTTCATCACAACAGAGGTTGGAGCAATAGGTCTAAAATCATTATTCTCCTGTGGACAGGGTTTCTTAGGGACGGGTATGATGATTGCCTTTTTCCATCGTGTTGGTACAGTGTGAGAATCTAGGGACCTCTGGAAAATGGGGCACCAGGCAGGTGTCAATTCATCTGCACATGTTTTTAATAGAAAAGCAGAGATACCATCTGGACCTGTGGCCTTGTTGACATTGATTTGCTTAAGGACCTTGTTGACGGATTCATGGTCAATCTCTAGCCTGTCAACATCATCAATAGCAATACTATCAAGCACCATGTCACACTCAGCTGAGAAGTCATAATTGTCAAACCGCTTGTAAAAAGCATTCAGCTCATTTGCTTTAGCCAGTTCATCTACAGCATATAAGGATTTTTTTGTGGGTTTCATGTTGGTGGCTGTTTTCATGGAGTTCATAGTTTTTTAGAGTTCATAGCCTGGAGGTTTTCCTCTATTGCCTCCCTATGGTGTTCCCGAGCTTCTTTCAGCCTCTGGTTCAACTCCTTTTGTACAGTTTTTAGTTGTAGGTGGTCGTTGGTCTTAAATGCCTGCTTGTTTCTGTTAATACAGTCCTTCACCTCCTTTGTGATGTAAGGTTTGTTGTTAGGGTAGACTTTTATTGTCCTTTTTGGAATCAGTGTCAACACAAAATGTTATGTAACTTGTGGTAACTTCTGTGGCATTGTCCAGGTTTGGCTCTCCAGAGAAGGTGTCCCAGTCTGTACATAGAAAGCAACCTTTCAGTGTTTCTATGCTGTCATCTGTCCATGCATTGATAGATGTTGTTTTGAAAGACACCCCACCCGCTTGTCCCCTGAAGTCCAGATCTTCACAAGAATGATGATCACCATCTGACTTTCTTTACGCTGCATATAAACCAGTGTAACTTGATACATATGACAATACTTGTCTGTTATTGTAGTGACATGATGCTTTATGAGAGCTTTGTAATCTTCTCTCTAGGGCAGTACCAAATGTAAAGAAAAATCCGTGAACAAAGCTAAAAGAATTCAGTCTTTTTCTATTAAATGAACTTGTTTTGATTCATTTAGTTTCAATACATTTGGACTTCATTAGACTGCTGAAATGGAGCAGCAGTCCAACCGCCGTGTTTCTGTTTGTATTCAGTACCTTTGGTAAACTTTGTTGCGGACGCCTTTCTGGAAGGCCAACAAGTAGTTCCTCCCATCTGCTGAGAAGACTTCCACCGCCATGGGCTGAAAGACGATGACATACACGACATTTAATGATCAAAAAACAAGGTGGTGAGTTAAGCACTAAGAAAAGCAAGAGGTAACTTTGGTATCTTTCAACCTGGACTCTACTTTGAATGTTTTTGTGTCTAAGTGACTAATGAGAACAACACATTTGTTTAGCTGCTGCCGTCTGCAGCGTTCTCCCTCAATACCGGACCAATGTCAGTAACTGTTGTATACCTTTTAGTCACTAAGACACAAAAACATGGGAAAATAGTGTCCATGTTGAAAAATGACCATGAAAGCTACTCAATATAAATGTCTAACTCAAAGATGTGTATTGTGTGTATTGGTTCTATATGTGCATGCTGACCTGCAGCAGGTAGCGTCTCTTGTGCACTTCCTTGATGTCCTCGTAGGCGAAGATGCTGCAGGTTCTCTTCAGCTGACTCTGTCCTTGTCTCGCTCCTCTGGGGATGATGGCCTCATGCAAACTGGACACGGACGACAGAGAGCGAGGACTTTATCAACTGTCGACTCAGTTCGACATTACGTTTCACCTAGAAAGCACTCGTGTCAACAAAAAGGGTTTATTTCCTCACACCATTGTAATCATAAGAAGTTTTATGTTTTCATCTGATGAATGACAATGAATTGATTATAAACATGTCCATCATTACTATTATTATGAATTGACTTATAAGCTCATTGAATCCTCATTTCAGGCCCCCGTAGACACCATGTTTAGACTCAGTTTAACACCTGAGGGTGACACAATATTATACACAATAATAACTTAAAGAAAGGTACTGTATGTAACACTGGAGACTGATTTGAGCCCTGAGCCGTTCTAAAACTGGAGCAGTCCGGACTCGCTGACCTTCTCTCCCTCCTCCGGGAGGCGCAGCAGAGACGTGTTGTCCGTCCTCTGCTCCTCCTCGGGGCCTCCCGACTCCAGCAGCTGCTCCCGACTGTCCTCGTCCGCTGTGGACCGAGACCTCTTCAGAGGAGCCTTCACCAGGCCTGGAGAGCACAGCGGAGTGTTAGACACAGTACACCAAGAAGATAGAATACTAAACCAAGAACCTTTCTGAGTAAGAACAAAGTGTTCCCTGGTGTTGCGTCTGGACCTTTGACTCTTGCGATGGTGTCCTCTCCGTGCTCGGGCTCATGCTGTGTGGTCTCTCCCTTGGTGTTGTGCTCCACAGAGTGCTGGTACATGCCAGGGTTTCCAGACAGCAACCGCACGTAGTACTCCTTACTGAATCATAATGAATCACAACCCCTAAATCATTATACGCATCTCCAGATTCATGCCATTATATAGTCTTATTAATAATAATAATATTCAAGAAGGTTTGACTGTGTATGAAATGCAAATGACCAAATAAATGCATGAAAGCTACCCCATCATTTGTAGCTGTAACTAAGGGACATCATATTGACTTCAAAGCAGAACGATCTGGGATGATATGCAACCACTTCCATGCAAAAGACATAAGACATGTCACTTATGGTTAGTTTGATACAAGGATGTTCATTCTGATAATGTGAACTTCACATAATGTGAGATCCAATCCAACAGCCTCATCTGTAGCACCAGTAACTTGGTGTTCATGTAGAACACGTTCACATGCAAATGCACATAAAACCAACGGAGACGTGCGTGTTTATTTAACGTTAACGTGATTCAAATGAAGCACCGGGTCCCGGTCATATCTTGTTGTTCTTTCGTTACGTGTCCGTAAAGTAACAGAGTATCTCTAGTTCACCTTAACTGGCCGCTGGTCAGCCTCTATATTCACTGACCTACAGTAGTAAGCGATAACTCATTTTATTTGAATGCACGCTCGTGTTAACTTATGATACTTTTGGTCACAAAAACGCATCAAAGTCGGACATGAATTAACCGGTATGAACCGTTAACGGCTCCAGATTACAACACGTTAGCATGTTAGCATAACAAACTCATACAGAAGTCCGACTTCGACACAATAACACAAAAGAAACACAACTGACTTCATCTTCATAGCTTTCAAGTGAATGTCAGACAGCCCAGACTAATTATCATGACATTTGAATTCATTGTTATTCATCTTAATGACTTACCGTTTCACGTAAGGCTGAGACCGACTGACTGACTAACACCGGAGAAAGTCTGTCATTCGCAAAACGGCGCCACAGCGCTGCTGGTGGCCAAAGATAGATTATACATTTATATATATATATATATTAAATGTATTTTATTTAACAGATGGCATTTCTCTCTCAATCGTGACCAAATGGTCAGCTGGAACATGCATCAAACTAAAACATGTTTGTCAAAAATATGTAGAGCGATTCAAAAATATGAATAAATCGCCACACTTATTGCTTCAATCAGTTTCATGACATAATTAACATTCAAATAATAAACTCACTATAATGTGACTGCCTAATATGAATGAAAGAATTAAATAAAATACCCTATTCATAAGCTGTGTTAACATTGCAGGCCACTAAAATACATATCACCTTCACATTATGTTACTACACAACTAAGCTAGCTATTGTAAACATTAGCTAAAGTAGCAATTAAGCTAACGTTAGCTGTTGGTAATTACCCACAATTCCAAGGGGCAGCCTCAGCCACATTAATAAAGCCCATAACTTCAAAATTAAAGCAATTTAAAATGTGAAAAAAGTCTCTGTGAAGTTAAATTGAGCCAGAGATGTAGTTAGACATGAAAATAGCCAAAGAAAAATAACTGGCACCCTCAGTTAAAAGGGTTTGTCACTGTAATACTATAAATAGCTCTGGACTTCCTAGTTATATTTGGTTTGTGTGGTCCATCCGCTGTCATACATAGGGGTTGATAATGAGGGTATGAGTCTCCTTAGCACTGCTGGCATAGCAGGCCAAGCAAGAGACGACCTGGATCAGGTCTAGAGGGATACAATGGTGATAATGATAATGAGGGTATGAGTCTCCTTAGCACTGCTGGCATAGCAGGCCAAGCAAGAGACGACCTGGATCAGGTCTAGAGGGATACCTAGATACAATGGCCTTGTAGCCGCTGGTCTAGGGACAAAGGTTGGAACACAAATTCCTTTTTTTCGCGTGTGTGTGTGTGTGTGTGTGTGTGTGTGTGCGCACGCTCATGTCAAAAACTGCATCTTTAGCACTAAAGTTGGGTGCTCTCGGGCTCAGAGGTTGTCGCATATACCGCCGAAACGTACATATCGAGAGCAAAAAAAATAAAATAAATGCTATATACCAGATTAAACAGCAACATCTGAGCAACACTACCATATAAGTCATTTTTTACACACTCCAAAACACAACTATAGACAACCACACAGCCAAACTGAGAAAATTGTGAACCGCATCACACCTTGAGGTGCTTTTCTGGGCAAAAACGCTGGAAATTGACGGTAATCTGTTCGAAGCATATGCTCTCCAGGTCATTCTCTCTCTTTCTGTGTTAAAATGGACGTTTTCAGTCAATATATGAGAAGATGGTCAAAGAACGTATCATTACACTCTCTGTTCATTTCCGCATCTATTGCTGTGTCACATGCGAAAATCCGCCAATCAGAAGGCTCTGTAAAGTTCAGATGAAATCTGTGAAAGTGGAAGAAAATTGCATATGAGCACCCCAGAGAGCTCAAAATGGCTCAAAATTATGCCAAACAGCTGTCATATGATAGATTGAACATGCTTAGTGATAAAACAAGTGAAATATATAGTTATATAGTATATAAAAGTACAATGGAACAGATGGTACAGCTGCATCCAAAATGAGAATTTGGCTTGACTCTGCATGAAATCTTGTATGGAACTGCTTCACTTTATCAAAGTAAAAATTGCTGTGGAAACGTATTATCTATTGTGCTATGATTGTAAGATGCATAGCCATCACCCCTGCTGTGCTAAATCTCTCGCCAGGTGTTGTTGGCACGAGAGCCAAAACCAACCTGCTGCTGCTGCTGCTACAACTGGCTTTTGTTCCTCATAGCTGAGAAGAGACTGGACTTCTTGAAAGCTGAGGGAATAGTTAACAAATGACAGCAGGCTGTCCTTGCTGTGCCCCGCTGCCATGAACACTCCTGCAGCCTCCTCCTTTTGCTGGTTCCTGATGAGGTAGATGGTGTACCCAATGTCATTCTCCAGGAGCCAGCGGAAGGACTTCCCCTTGTACTTCCCAAACTGCAGGATGTAGTCTCCAGTCACCTCAGTTTTATCTGAAGCATCCCCTCCTCTCTGGCGGACCACAGTCAGAGCATTCTGTCTGACCAGCTCCTCCTTCACAGGTGTCCTGTAGAGACTGGTTGTCTTTGAGAACTTTGGCAGCATCAGTCGGATCCTGACGGAGAAATCCAAGTGGTCCCTTACCGAACGGAACCGTCATTCTCCCAGGGAAAATAAAATGTTTGTGCATTTGACCTGTAAAGACAAAGAGTAAAATATATATTTTTTGCTGCAAAACATTTGCATCAAGCAGCCTTACTAATCTTTAACTAATAGCCTAATTAGCATTAATTAATAAACTCATCAACATCTGTGTATGTCACAAAAAAGACAAAATGTGAAAGACAAAAACACTTATTTCAGCATTTATTTATTCAGTTTTGTATTCATTTCTGTATTTATACATTTATTTATTTAGTCCTGTATTTATACATTTATTTATTCTTTCCTGTATTCATTTATACATTTATTATTGCATTTATTTATACTTAAAAACAATTTCGTCCTCCATAAGTCACATGTCATCTCTTCTGTCTAATCGAACGAATATACACCTGTTCTCACGCTTGCCCAGCAACCGTTAAACTGCGTGGCCGAACGGTTAGCGTGACTGCACACAACGTAAAACCTCAATGCGCATGCGCAGATCATTGGGGCGCAGGGGTCGGTGGTTCGACTCCCGAGAGAACCTTTAATTGTGAAAGTCTCACCAGCTTCTAAGAAGGGGAGTAAACACAAAAGATTATCTTTTTCTTGTTGTATGAATTAATAAAAGCGACAACTCGGGTCCTGTCCTGACTTCATATCATACAATACACCCACATATATGTAGCCACAAAACTCTGACCTGAAATAGGCAAATTGATACATTTTTGCTCAATTTTGCATCCACTTTGTTAAGAAAAACTCCTCTGTCTAACAAAAAAGTTGAATGAAAAACGATAGTCAAACCTCATTACATGATCACATGTTTCCTCTTGACAGGGAGCTGTGATGGAAGATTTCTATGTTAATCGGGAGAAGAGAGTTTTGTTCACAAATCAATAATAAAGTCTTCAGAAGAATCAAAGTTGTCTTTTTCGGTTTATTCTCTTGCAAGGGAAAAATGCAACACAGCCACTCAGTTAGTGTCTGTGTTGGAAGCTTCAACATTGTACAGGAACATCACATCATTTATGCAAACACAGGTTCACGTGATCGGCCAGAAATCTAGGTGTAGTTATGGATTCAGACCTCAACCTGAACAGCCATATCAAGACAATGATTAAATCAGCCTGCTATCACCTGAAGAATATATCAAGGATTAGAGGACTTATGTCTCAACAGGATTTGGAAAACCTTGTCCATGCATTTATCTTCAGTAGACTGGACTACTGTAACGGTGTGTTTACAGTTTTCTGTAACAAGTCAATCAGAAAGCTGCAGCTGATTCAGAACGCTGCAGCTCGAGTCCTCACTAAGACAAAGAAAGTGGATCACATCACTCCAGTTCTGAGGTCTTTACACTGGCTTCCTGTCCAACAAAGAATTGACTTTAAAATCCTGCTGTTGGTTTATAAAGCACTGAATGGTTTAGGGCCAAAATACATGTCTGATCTGCTGCTACCTTATGAACCATCCCTACTCTTAGGTGGTCTGGGACCGGTCTGCTCTCTGTTCCAAGAGTCACAACTAAACATGGAGAAGCAGCGTTCAGTTTTTCTGCCCCAAATATCTGGAACAAAGTCCCAGAAAGCTGCAGGTCTGCTGAGACCCTCAGCTCCTTTAAGTCAAGACTGAAGACTTTTCTGTTTGCTGCTGCCTTTAATTGAACCAGGTTCAAGGATATTAATCAATCTCCTGCATTTCTGCATTTTACTACTGTATTTTATTTCTTACACTGCTTTTTAATGTTTCAATGAATGTTCTTAATTGTTTTTAAATCTCCTTTTCTTATGCCTTATGTTTTGATGCTTTTAATGGTTTTATGTGAAGCACTTTGAATTACCCTGTTGTTGAAATGTGCTATACAAATAAACTTGCCTTGCCTTGAACAGGACCCTGGTTTCCTGAACTGCTTATGAAAGACTACTGTGTTTTTTTAAGAATATGTGTCTTTTTACTTTGGAAGACATCTTTCAAAACTTCTACACTACTAAAATATATGTTCCCATTACAGAGCAGAGAGGGGAGGGGCTTTGAAGAGGCAAAAAAAGAGGCAGGAAAGCGTGCTGGGCTGCTGTAAACGACACACTTTTGGCAGAAGAGCTGGCCGCAGTTCCTGCAGTGATGTCTCCGCTCGGTGAGGGAGAATCGGACCGTGCAGGCGGAGAGGCTGTCCACCACCTCGTCCTTCACCCGGTCGTTCACCGACCAGCTGAAGACCCGACCGCGACCGTCGCCCACCAGGATCTTACTGTGGTCCCTGAGGAGATGGCGTCACAGAGGAGGAGAATGACTTTTCTAAGATGTTTGTGTTCGATAGTGTCGAAGAAGCTCTCCACACCAATAAAAACAATTACAAATCTACAACAGGAAAGAATTCGTCTTGCTCTCTTACTTGGAGATGGCGAGCGACGTGATCTCGGCCGGTTGAGCGTTGTCCTTGCGATCGAACGCCGTGTGCACGGTGAGTTTGCTCCGGAAGACCAGCTGGCGCTCCCATCTGTAGCCTGTGGACCCACAGAAATAAAACACGTCAACACTGTGATCAGCCTACTTTTTAAGTTTTTGTTTTCTTCTCTGATCAGAGGAGAACCCTCGTTCCTTCACTGACTTAGCTAAACAACAACAACAACAACATGTTCAATCACTGGACACCCACCGGCCCTGAGCTGGTTGTACGTCCGTGCGTCCATGGTGGAGGGCTGTGGCACCGAGCTCTGGCCTGGGTGAGCCGGGTGAGGGTGGTGGCGGTGGTGTGAGGGACCTTAGTTTGCCCCTCGGAGTAGTTGACGAACACGAAGCCGTCCGACCAGCGGTGGGAGTCGTCAGAGCTGCTGTCCATCGACCACGAAGCTCCGGTTCGTGCTGAGGGACCTGAAAGGGAACGTTGGCGTGGGTTGAGGTTCAGTAAACAAAATATGTGGTAAATAACTAGACAGACATCTGCCTCCGGAGCGTTACGGGCGTGTGTTGTCACCGTAACTACTGACAACAATAAAAAAATGTCTTTTGTATTAGTGATATTACAACGGAATCAATGTCTGTTTTACTCCTATTCTATTTCTATGTACAAGACACATTCAAATGAACAGAAAGTGATGTAATATTAACATATGGTGCTTTAAAGGTACTCAAAGGCACTTTACATGGTAAACAACAAAGCAAATAAATGATTGTTTATGTGAAACTTTGTATAATGTCGGATGAATTCAGCGGAGATTCAAAAGCATGACGAGTTCAATGTATCCGCGTCAGTGTTTTGAAGTGGTTTCTGCGTATTATTTGCTGCTCTCCCCACTTCTGCTCGGTGTATTTAGTGTGAGCAGTGCACTCAGCTCAACCACAGACCGTCCGTGCTGGTAAGAGGAGCGCTTGCTTGCGTACCTCTGGGTCTGTGGACGGCGCTGCCCGGTTGGCTGCCTCCACCCGTCCACGGGTTGCGTGGAGCTTTGGGCTCCTGACTCAGACTGGGCTCGTCTCCGTCCGACTCGCTGCTGTCCTCATCGCCGTTGTGATTCTCGCCGCCCTCTGTGACGCCAACAAAAACTTTGTTTTACATTTTCATAGTGAGTTTATTATGCAAATACTTAAATCAAATATAAGCAGTTTGTTTTGGGACATGTCACTGTATCACATATTCAACAACCATTCCCTGATTTGAAAACTGCAAGTGCATTTTTATTCAAGACCAGCAGGGGGAAACATCGTCTTTAATCATTTCTCACATTCACTTCTCAACTTCAAGGTGAAATAATGAAGGAAACCTACAGGAGTCCATGTTTTAGTCTCTCTTAAAGTCTAGACTGTTTAATTACAAGTAACAAAAATACTATATATGCGTTTCCGTTTTAATAACTGTTACCGTGTCAGATTCGTAGTTAGCCAGACGGCAGCTGAGGTCGGCGTAGCCCCAGGCGAAGGTCTTGCTCCAGGTGGGGGGGAACCAGAACCTTGTTTTGCTCCACCGCAAGTATGCCCTTGTCGGTGCACATGATCTGTCCCACGGGCTCCTTCAGCTCTGGAGACACAAAGAAATATGAGAGTCTAAAGGGAGTCTTGCACTGTCTAATGTACAGAGTACATGGTTGGGGCTTAACTGGTACTTAAGACTGCAATGGATTTAGCACAAAAGACAGAGAGTAAGTGTGTGTACTTGTACCTTTAACTGGTGCTAGAGAAGGTCTGAGATTGTCCAGATGATGGAAGAAGATCTTGTCGCTGTTGGAGCTCGGAGGAACGCTCGCTACGTCACCGTTGGCTTTACCACGTACTCGCTTAGGAGGATGGGGCTTCTTAAACAGCCGAGACACAAACACATCAACAGTCGGTGAGGATAGAAAAGGACTTTGACATCGACCAATAGCCGGATGCTAAAACATTTTGGCTGTGGAAGGTAAGTTTGTCCACTAAGGGAAAAATGCAGAGCATCCTCACAGTGGATTAAAGCTCCAGAAACTTAATGTTTGGAGACAACCAGGTCTTCATTGGGCAAAATGTCATGAAGAAGCATTTTGGTTGATGAAGTAGATGCAGACAGTAGATGATTTAGAGAAACAGACAGGACTCCGTTGACGAAAACAGTAATTGTATCTTGCTGAACACGAGAGTTGCTGGTCTACCGCTGCCTCCGTTGTTTGTGTTCATTTGGGTTTTAAAGGGTCAATTTGGATTCACCAAATTCACACAAGAACACAAGCAAACTAACCGATGGATGCAGCGGTAGTCCAGCAGTTATTGTTTCTGCAAGATTACTGTTTTTGTCAAAGGAGTCTGGCCGCTTTGAGAGCACAGATAAAGGCCTCAGGGCTGTCTGAAGGTAAGATAAGGCAGTGAACTGATATAGAGTCTTTTAAGGTGTCTGAAAACATTCAGCTTCTGCTCCCGTCCACAGCGGTACATTGCTTTGCTCCCGTGCTGGTACTCCTGTCCGTCTTTCTAAACTAGTGGCGTTCAACCCCACTTCAACAAATCCGGACTATCCCTTTAAACTAGCCTGGAGATTTAAGATATCAGCATTAGTGGCGGCAGTACAGCAGCAGCGACGTCATCACCAGCCAGTATCTGACCCGTTTGGGGATTTGCCCGAAGTTGTTGATGAAGCCGATGGTGGTCGTCTCTTTGAGCGGGTCGTTGATGTTGTAGATGTCCACCTGGCCCTCGTAGAACAGGTGGTGGAAGACGTTCACCGCCTCCACGGCCGGCGGTCCCTGCTGCTTGTACCCGAAGATCAGGTCGATCCATCGGTGGAGGTGGGCTGACACGTAGTCGCACGCCAACGCCTGCAGCCAGACAAGAGGTTAACGTGTACTCACTGGAAATCAGACCTAAAATGTCACAAGAGGGTTCAATTCTTACGTCTCTGTGGACTCTGATGAACTCCCGGGGGTCGCCCTCGGCCCAAGGTGGCAGGATGACGTCGCCCAGCTTGGTGCCATTCTGCTTGGCGCCTGGTAGATCCAACAACAGAGGGCAGACAGAACATTCATATTATTATATTAATATTCATGCAGTCAATTATCTCAGTCAGATTGACTCGTGCTTCATCGTGGTTCCCGATACTGACCCAGGTCGAAGTTGTTGGCGTTGAGCAAGAACTCGGGCAGGTAGAAGAACTCGGGGATGAGCTCCTTGACGTCGGCCATGTTGTGTTTGGAGGCAGAGAGCCAGGCTTCACGCACACTGTGGAACATCCTGTCAGCCAGGTTGAAGTGACCTCCCTGGTAACCACACAGACGCACAGTTTCACATTAAGTCCAGACACTTCGGAGCGTCAACAGCTATTTTTTCTCCACCTGTTTCATAGAGGATTTTATTTTGAAGGAACTTAAAACGATTATTCTGGCAAAATATATATATATATATATATCTTTTTACTTGTTCTTAATCAGAACACAAAATTAATATCCACCACCGCTGTTAATGAAAGAAGTTTGCTGGGATGTCACAATTATTCAAGACAATGGCTACATAATCACAATGACTATATATCACTGAATAATGCCAAAATAGATCACACTATATGGATTTGGTACAGGTTCAGCCTCTCATGATTGGCCAAGTCTAGTATTAAGACAACCCTGTGTTGTAAAATGACAAAAAAAATTGCACCCGGAACCTTGTTAATGTGCCACTTTCTGGTTGATGTGCCAATGTGTGGTATGTGCTGGACTATTTCTTGGCTGGGTGTCACCTCACAGAGAGAGGTGTATCAATTTGATCCAATATGGTGTGTATTGTTGATAGGCATTACATTATGTCCAACATGGCCAAGATTACAAAAACATGTAATCAATCCAACCAGGCAGGAGGTGTTATGGTTGTTATTACAGTTGAGAAAATGTCCCTTTTACAGCATTACTATAAATCTAGGATGTTTTTGTTTGTCCATTTGACAAGGTGTGCTGACATGCAAATTACTGATCAAACTTACAAGATATTCCTTGATCAGGTTATCTGCATCTTCTACCAGGAAGATGATGAGGGCTTTCAGGACACACTCCCGCCGAAGATGAATGTCCTCAGTCTGGGAAAACATAATCACAGACGTCCTTAGGTCAGCTCACATGTCAGGGCCTTGTTGTGCTTTATAAAATAGATTTGTCCCACTTAAAACAGTTGTTCAAGCTGCCATGGGTTACAAATTTGTGTGTCGTTAAGACACAATTTTTGCAAAACTATTAGTACATTGACAAACGTGTTGAAGCTAAGGTTGAAATAGTCCTTTTAACAATCACCTTTACTGTAACTGTTTAAATGACATACAGCCACATTACTGCCTTGTCAATTGCACTGTATTCTAGGAGTATAACTTACCTTAGGTAGTCCAATGAGTTATGTCCAGGCCTGAAGTCACCACCACCAGTCAGGGGAAAAATCATGAGAAGAAAACAAATAAAAACACATTCATATTAAGGGGAGAGGAAATTGTCCATTCAGTGTTAAGCTTGAGTTGTGTACGGTTAAACTGTATTACTACTTTACCCCAGCCGGTAACCGTTTGTGTAAGGACCAAGTGAGAAAACCTAGCAGCAGTTGACCCAAACAACACAGCAGCTTAATAGCACACTGGCACAGCAATACTGAGCTGGGTAACGCTTACCTTAACGTTAGCCACCGCGACTTATAACTGTGGTGCTTTCACACAGCGAGCACTTATCACCGCCGCCAAACTCATTTCCAACATGAAGACGAAGGCAGCCCCGTCACTGAGGCCAGCCAGCACAACACCTTGTTATCACTGCATCTCCCACACAGACAAGATTAGTGTTTTTGGGTCGGCAACCGGACGCACCTCTAAGCGAGCACGAGGGAGGCACGGTATTTACATTGGAAACAACGCAGGTGGCGGTGGTAAATTCAGTCTTTCTGAAGTAGCTATGACACAATTTCGCCTTCCACATCACCGTGAGGTTCTAGTGTAGTCCAAGAAGTGTGATCGTGCGCTGACACACACACACACACACACACACACGCACACGCTTATCTGTTAATAAAATGATAGCAGCTTTGCCTTCAGGGCAGCGACAGCCGGGCTGACATTCGGCGTTGCCCTGGCACTCTATGCCCTGCTGGAGGTCTGAGCAGCGCTGTGGACACTGGTTGGCACACGACACAAACTCCTGGCCTGGCGGGCAGCCTCTCTCATCTGACAATACACAAACACAAGGTCATGAATTTTCCCATGATGCTGCAGGCATTTCCTTTGCATGACGTGCCTCACCAAGAATCAGAGGCTGTGCTTACTTTCTCAACACAAAGCATCATCTGGAAAAACAGCAATATGCTGAATAAATGAGCACAGGATGGATCTTTGGGGGTCATAGCAATCTCAACTCAACGAGCGTGCGTGCGTGTGTGTACACGTTGGGTTTGTCTCACCGCAGGGTTTGGTGTTGCAGGGTTTGACCTGGTTCTTCTCTCCTTCACACTTCTTCCCTCCGTTCTTGGGCGGAGGGCTGGAGCAGGAGCGAGTGCGTATGGAGCGCCCGCCTCCACAGCGCTTATCACGGTGAGACCAGGGACTCAAGGGGGACCAACCTCCATCCACTGCATCGTCCACACACAGACACACATGAACACAAGCACAAAGAACACCAGTGTGTCTTCACGTTTCACACTAAACCATCATTACAGTTCATCACAACTTGGCTGATATTTTCACATTCTCCATCATTTCTATTGCTTTTGATAAAGTTGGATTATATTACAGATTGCAAAAAAAAACAAAACCAGTTTAATAACACTGTTGTGAAGACGACTCACTAGATCTGTAAAGCAAAGATGAGCTAGTACACAAGAGGAATTAGGTCCTGAGGATTATGATTCCTCACCTCCTCTGCAGCCGAGGATCTCCACACGCAGGTAGAAGGTGGGTCTGAACTCCACAGAGATGACGCGCAGGTAGCGAGCTCTGACCAGCCGACCGAGTCAGCGGGTCACTGGGTTCCTGCCCGCCATGCGCACCTCAAACACCTTCACACAACCGACAGGGCAATTCCACATGAGCACATCTAATGTCTAGAAGAATGCATCAGATTTGTCTTTTTCTCCCCATGTATGAACACATTCATATGTAAATACAGAAAACATTTGATGTTAAATAAGACACTAAATGTCCACATTAGTACAAATACCTTAGCTGGGCCTCCAGGGTTCCCATCCTCAGTATAGTCTGTGAAGAGGCTGCTGTGCAGGGCGAAGGCCAGGCGGTATTTAGTGAGGTAGCCCCACATGCGTTCACTGACCTGGGTCACCACCCCTGATACCCATGTGGGCTCCAGGAAGTCCACCTGGAAAAAGGGCTGGGGATCTGCAGGTAAGGGGCTCCATCCAGGCTCCATAACCTGACTGCACAGAGGATGATGTGGTTTGTTGTTTTTTTCTGAATGCTTTATATTTTAGACTTTTAAGTGCATGCAAAAAAACACGTGGAATGTTCCTGCTAGTGTACACTTAAGGGACGACTACCAATCAAAGGTTAGATCGCTCACACGTTAGGGACGATGTTTAGTCGTCCAGCATCAGCAGGGTTGTTCTCGCGGTGCGAGGACGACGTCAGCTGACCGTATCGAATCCTCCCATCCTCCAGTCCAAGGGGAGAGGAGCAGATGGCTGCAGAATATGATACACATGTTAACACCATCCAACAGAGTCTGGCAAACTGAACACTTCAAACACATTAATCCTATTCTGTTCAATCAAAACCTGCTTAACGCTACTCTGCCTGGTCTGCATTTGAGTCCTCCACCATGCCCCGTGACAGTACCACGTAATAGTGAAGGGGTTGACATTCATCAGCTGCAGTGTTTTCAGGAGAACATGAGGCTGTAGGGTGTTAAAGGCTGAACTGAAATCTACAAACAGTCTAGCATAGGCCCTCGGATTCTCCAGGTGTTTAGTCACTAGATGCACTATACTGTTGGTTGCATCATCAGTGCCTCTCTGCTGTGTGTATGCAAACTGGTAGGGATCTAGCTGTGGGCCTACATCCAGCCGTAGTTTGCTCACCATGAGCTTCTCCATCCACTTCATCACAACAGAGGTTGGAGCAATAGGTCTAAAATCATTATTCTCCTGTGGACAGGGTTTCTTAGGGACGGGTATGATGATTGCCTTTTTCCATCGTGTTGGTACAGTGTGAGAATCTAGGGACCTCTGGAAAATGGGGCACCAGGCAGGTGTCAATTCATCTGCACATGTTTTTAATAGAAAAGCAGAGATACCATCTGGACCTGTGGCCTTGTTGACATTGATTTGCTTAAGGACCTTGTTGACGGATTCATGGTCAATCTCTAGCCTGTCAACATCATCAATAGCAATACTATCAAGCACCATGTCACACTCAGCTGAGAAGTCATAATTGTCAAACCGCTTGTAAAAAGCATTCAGCTCATTTGCTTTAGCCAGTTCATCTACAGCATATAAGGATTTTTTTGTGGGTTTCATGTTGGTGGCTGTTTTCATGGAGTTCATAGTTTTTTAGAGTTCATAGCCTGGAGGTTTTCCTCTATTGCCTCCCTATGGTGTTCCCGAGCTTCTTTCAGCCTCTGGTTCAACTCCTTTTGTACAGTTTTTAGTTGTAGGTGGTCGTTGGTCTTAAATGCCTGCTTGTTTCTGTTAATACAGTCCTTCACCTCCTTTGTGATGTAAGGTTTGTTGTTAGGGTAGACTTTTATTGTCCTTTTTGGAATCAGTGTCAACACAAAATGTTATGTAACTTGTGGTAACTTCTGTGGCATTGTCCAGGTTTGGCTCTCCAGAGAAGGTGTCCCAGTCTGTACATAGAAAGCAACCTTTCAGTGTTTCTATGCTGTCATCTGTCCATGCATTGATAGATGTTGTTTTGAAAGACACCCCACCGAACCCTCCCCGCTTGTCCCCTGAAGTCCAGATCTTCACAAGAATGATGATCACCATCTGACTTTCTTTACGCTGCATATAAACCAGTGTAACTTGATACATATGACAATACTGGTCTGTTATTGTAGTGACATGATGCTTTATGAGAGCTTTGTAATCTTCTCTCTAGGGCAGTACCAAATGTAAAGAAAAATCCTTGAACAAAGCTAAAAGAATTCAGTCTTTTTCTATTAAATGAACTTGTTTTGATTCATTTAGTTTCAATACATTTGGACTTCATTAGACTGCTGAAATGGAGCAGCAGTCCAACCGCCGTGTTTCTGTTTGTATTCAGTACCTTTGGTAAACTTTGTTGCGGACGCCTTTCTGGAAGGCCAACAAGTAGTTCCTCCCATCTGCTGAGAAGACTTCCACCGCCATGGGCTGAAAGACGATGACATACACGACATTTAATGATCAAAAAACAAGGTGGTGAGTTAAGCACTAAGAAAAGCAAGAGGTAACTTTGGTATCTTTCAACCTGGACTCTACTTTGAATGTTTTTGTGTCTAAGTGACTAATGAGAACAACACATTTGTTTAGCTGCTGCCGTCTGCAGCGTTCTCCCTCAATACCGGACCAATGTCAGTAACTGTTGTATACCTTTTAGTAACTAAGACACAAAAACATGGGAAAATAGTGTCCATGTTGAAAAATGACCATGAAAGCTACTCAATATAAATGTCTAACTCAAAGATGTGTATTGTGTGTATTGGTTCTATATGTGCATGCTGACCTGCAGCAGGTAGCGTCTCTTGTGCACTTCCTTGATGTCCTCGTAGGCGAAGATGCTGCAGGTTCTCTTCAGCTGACTCTGTCCTTGTCTCGCTCCTCTGGGGATGATGGCCTCATGCAAACTGGACACGGACGACAGAGAGCGAGGACTTTATCAACTGTCGACTCAGTTCGACGTTACGTTTCACCTAGAAAGCACTCGTGTCAACAAAAAGGGTTTATTTCCTCACACCATTGTAATCATAAGAAGTTTTATGTTTTCATCTGATGAATGACAATGAATTGATTATAAACATGTCCATCATTACTATTATTATGAATTGACTTATAAGCTCATTGAATCCTCATTTCAGGCCCCCGTAGACACCATGTTTAGACTCAGTTTAACACCTGAGGGTGACACAATATTATACACAATAATAACTTAAAGAAAGGTACTGTATGTAACACTGGAGACTGATTTGAGCCCTGAGCCGTTCTAAAACTGGAGCAGTCCGGACTCGCTGACCTTCTCTCCCTCCTCCGGGAGGCGCAGCAGAGACGTGTTGTCCGTCCTCTGCTCCTCCTCGGGGCCTCCCGACTCCAGCAGCTGCTCCCGACTGTCCTCGTCCGCTGTGGACCGAGACCTCTTCAGAGGAGCCTTCACCAGGCCTGGAGAGCACAGCGGAGTGTTAGACACAGTACACCAAGAAGATAGAATACTAAACCAAGAACCTTTCTGAGTAAGAACAAAGTGTTCCCTGGTGTTGCGTCTGGACCTTTGACTCTTGCGATGGTGTCCTCTCCGTGCTCGGGCTCATGCTGTGTGGTCTCTCCCTTGGTGTTGTGCTCCACAGAGTGCTGGTACATGCCAGGGTTTCCAGACAGCAACCGCACGTAGTACTCCTTACTGAATCATAATGAATCACAACCCCTAAATCATTATACGCATCTCCAGATTCATGCCATTATATAGTCTTATTAATAATAATAATATTCAAGAAGGTTTGACTGTGTATGAAATGCAAATGACCAAATAAATGCATGAAAGCTACCCCATCATTTGTAGCTGTAACTAAGGGACATCATATTGACTTCAAAGCAGAACGATCTGGGATGATATGCAACCACTTCCATGCAAAAGACATAAGACATGTCACTTATGGTTAGTTTGATACAAGGATGTTCATTCTGATAATGTGAACTTCACATAATGTGAGATCCAATCCAACAGCCTCATCTGTAGCACCAGTAACTTGGTGTTCATGTAGAACACGTTCACATGCAAATGCACATAAAACCAACGGAGACGTGCGTGTTTATTTAACGTTAACGTGATTCAAATGAAGCACCGGGTCCCGGTCATATCTTGTTGTTCTTTCGTTATGTGTCCGTAAAGTAACAGAGTATCTCTAGTTCACCTTAACTGGCCGCTGGTCAGCCTCTATATTCACTGACCTACAGTAGTAAGCGATAACTCATTTTATTTGAATGCACGCTCGTGTTAACTTATGATACTTTTGGTCACAAAAACGCATCAAAGTCGGACATGAATTAACCGGTATGAACCGTTAACGGCTCCAGATTACAACACGTTAGCATGTTAGCATAACAAACTCATACAGAAGTCCGACTTCGACACAATAACACAAAAGAAACACAACTGACTTCATCTTCATAGCTTTCAAGTGAATGTCAGACAGCCCAGACTAATTATCATGACATTTGAATTCATTGTTATTCATCTTAATGACTTACCGTTTCACGTAAGGCTGAGACCGACTGACTGACTAACACCGGAGAAAGTCTGTCATTCGCAAAACGGCGCCACAGCGCTGCTGGTGGCCAAAGATAGATTATACATTTATATATATATATATATTAAATGTATTTTATTTAACAGATGGCATTTCTCTCTCAATCGTGACCAAATGGTCAGCTGGAACATGCATCAAACTAAAACATGTTTGTCAAAAATATGTAGAGCGATTCAAAAATATGAATAAATCGCCACACTTATTGCTTCAATCAGTTTCATGACATAATTAACATTCAAATAATAAACTCACTATAATGTGACTGCCTAATATGAATGAAAGAATGAAATAAAATACCCTATTCATAAGCTGTGTTAACATTGCAGGCCACTAAAATACATATCACCTTCACATTATGTTACTACACAACTAAGCTAGCTATTGTAAACATTAGCTAAAGTAGCAACGTTAGCTGTTGGAACTGTTGGTAATTACCCACAATTCCAAGGGGCAGCCTCAGCCACATTAATAAAGCCAAGAACCTAAAAATGAAAGCAATTTAAAATGTGAAAACAGTCTCTGTGAAGTTAAATTGAGCCAGAGATGTAGTCAGATATGAAAATATCCAAAGAACAATAACTGGCACCCTCAGTTAAAAGGGTTTGACATTGTAATACTATAAATAGCAAATTTAGCAGCATCAGTCGGATCCTGACGGAGAAATCCAAGTGGTCCCTTACCGAACGGAACCGTCATTCTCCCAGGGAAAATAAAATGTTTGTGCATTTGACCTGTAAAGACAAAGAGTAAAATATATTTTTTTGCTGCAAAACATTTGCATCAAGCAGCCTTACTAATCTTTAACTACCGGTAATAGCCTAATTAGCATTAATTAATAAACTCATCAACATCTGTGTATGTCACAAAAAAGACAAAATGTGAAAGACAAAAACACTTATTTCAGCATTTATTTATTCAGTTTTTTATTCATTTCTGTATTTATACATTTATTTATTTAGTCCTGTATTTATACATTTATTTATTCTTTCCTGTATTCATTTATACATTTATTATTGCATTTATTTATACTTAAAAACAATTGCTGGAGTTTGCCGGTGGCTCAGCAGCCCCCCGACCAGCACCCCCCCCACCACCTGCCTGCCCAGGTTTTTTGACAGTGGGGATGACACAAGGGCCAGAAGGAAGTATTGCAGGAGGTGCCATGATGCTGGACAACCTCGGGTGAGGACAGCAACTTATTGCATGGGGTGTGATGTTCCTCTCTGCCACACTGCAAAAAAGGAATGCTTTTATCTGTGGCACAGTGAAAGGTAACCGCACACAGACAAAGCCCTTCATCCATCCTGCCTTCTGCCATGGACCTGCTGACACCCCATTATTATGGGAATAATGTAAATAGTGTTTGGTTTGATGTGTGTTTTTACAGTTTTTTACTAAATAGTGTTTGGTTTGATGTGTGTTTTTACATTTTGCACTTTACAGTTTTTACTAAATTAAATCCGTTCCATTTGGATTCAACATTCAGCTGATTTGTGTGTTTTTTTATGTCTGGTTGAATTTTCAAAAAAAAAAAAAAAAAGAAAGAAAAAAAAAGAAAAAAACTGCTGTATTAGGATGTATTGAACACCATTAGTAATATACAAGTGAAATATGTAGTTTGGTACATGAGAAAATTCAAATGGCACACATGGCACACATGGCACACATGGCACACATGGTGCCCAAATGCACATTTTGGAAACCTCGCCTAAACTCTCTGTACTAAAACCTCTAATTTTGTTCTGCTTCACTTTATCAAAGTCAAACTTTGCAGAGAGTGCACTGCTGACATGTTGTGCTATGATTTGGGAGAGGTGTTAGAAGTGTCAGCTGCCATTATTTCAAAGAAATGATGTCAAAAAGTGCTTTGTCTTCAGGCGAACTTGACACTTTTCAATTTGAGCTGTGTGCCATCTTCCTTTCCTCTTAACCAGTAACATATACACAATATTTACACAATTCATACGAGCAACCCCTTCTTAGTGTTATTACTCCATTGAAATTATTCAAATAGACCATGTAGTTAGAGAGTAAGGCCCCTTTGAGTATGGGTATAGTATTTTCGAGCAGAAGCCTAAAAATGGGGCTAGGTAGGAAAAGGTTAAGTCATGCCTCCACCTACAGCCTCTGCCGGCAACCTGCAGTTGCCGCCTCCACCTGCAGGTTACTGGCAGACAGCTTAGGTCAAGCCTCCACCTACAGCCTCTGCCAGCAACTTCTGCCAGCAACCTGCAGATGCCGCCTCCACCTGCAGATTCTGGCAGACAGCTTATGTCACGCCTCCACCTACAGCCTCTCTCAGTAACCTGCAGGTTGCTGGCAAACAGCTTATGTCACGCCTCCACCTACAGCCTCTCTCAGTAACCTGCAGATTCTGGCAGACAGCTTAGGTCACGTCTCCACCTACAGCCTCTGCCAGCAACTTCTGCCAGCAACCTGCAGGTGCCGCCTCCACCTGCAGATTCTGGCAGACAGCTTATGTCACGCCTCCACCTAAAGCCTCTCTCAGTAACCTGTAGGTGCAGCCTCCACCTGCAGGTTGCTGGCAGACAGCTTATGTCACGCCTCCACCTACAGCCTCTGCCAGCAACCTGCAGGTGCCGCCTCCACCTGCAGATTCTGGCAGACAGCTTATGTCACGCCTCCACCTACATCCTCTGTCAGTAACCTGCAGGTGCAGCCTCCACCTGCAGGTTGCTGGCAGACAGCTTATGTCACGCCTCCACCTACAGCCTCTGCCGGCAACCTGCAGTTGCCGCCTCCACCTGCAGGTTATTGGCAGACAGCTTAGGCCACGCCTCCACCTACAGCCTCTGCCAGCAACTTCTGCCAGCAACCTGCAGGTGCCGCATCCACCTGCAGATTCTGGCAGACAGCTTATGTCACGCCTCCACCTACAGCCTCTGTCAGTAACCTGCAGGTGCAGCCTCCACCTGCAGGTTGCTGGCAGACAGCTTATATCACGCCTCCACCTACAGCCTCTGCCAGCAACCTGCAGGTGCCGCCTCCACCTGCAGATTCTGGCAGACAGCTTAGGTCACGCCTCCACCTACAGCCTCTGCCGGCAACCTGCAGTTGCCGCCTCCACCTGCAGGTTATTGGCAGACAGCTTAGGCCACGCCTCCACCTACAGCCTCTGCAAGCAACTTCTGCCAGCAACCTGCAGGTGCCGCCTCCACCTGCAGATTCTGGCAGACAGCTTATGTCACGCCTCCACCTACAGCCTCTGTCAGTAACCTGCAGGTGCAGCCTCCACCTGCAGGTTGCTGGCAGACAGCTTATGTCACGCCTCCACCTACAGCCTCTGCCAGCAACCTGCAGGTGCCGCCTCCACCTGCAGATTCTGGCAGACAGCTTAGGTCACGTCTCCACCTACAGCCTCTGCCAGCAACTTCTGCCAGCAGCCTACAGGTGCCGCCTCCACCTGCAGATTCTGGCAAACAGCTTAAGTCATGCCTCCACCTACAGCCTCTGCCAGCAACCTGCAGGTGCCGCCTCCACCTACAGGTTACTGGCAGACAGCTTAGGTCAAGTCTCCACCTACAGCCTCTGCCAGCAACTTCTGCCAGCAACCTGCAGGTGCCGCCTCCACCTACAGGTTACTGGCAGGCAGCTTAGGTCATGCCTCCACCTAAAGCCTCTCTCAGTAACCTGCAGGTGCAGCCTCCACCTGCAGATTCTGGCAGACAGCTTAGGTCACGCCTCCACCTACAGCCTCTGCCAGCAACCTGCAGGTGCCGCCTCCACCTACAGGTTACTGGCAGACAGCTTAGGTCAAGTCTCCACCTACAGCCTCTGCCAGCAACCTGCAGGTGCCGCCTCCACCTGCAGATTCTGGCAGACAGCTTATGTCACGCCTCCACCTACAGCCTCTGTCAGTAACCTGCAGGTGCCGCCTCCACCTGCAGATTCTGGCAAACAGCTTAAGTCATGCCTCCACCTACAGCCTCTGCCGGCAACCTGCAGGTGCCGCCTCCACCTACAGGTTACTGGCAGGCAGCTTAGGTCACGTCTCCACCTACAGCCTCTGCCAGCAACTTCTGCCAGCAACCTACAGGTGCCGCCTCCACCTGCAGATTCTGGCAGACAGCTTAAGTCATGCCTCCACCTACAGCCTCTGCCAGCAACCTGCAGGTGCCGCCTCCACCTACAGGTTACTGGCAGACAGCTTAGGTCAAGTCTCCACCTAGAGCCTCTGCCAGCAACTTCTGCCAGCAACCTGAAGGTGCCGCCTCCACCTGCAGATTCTGGCAGACAGCTTATGTCACGCCTCCACCTACAGCCTCTGTCAGTAACCTGCAGGTGCAGCCTCCACCTGCAGGTTGCTGGCAGACAGCTTATGTCACGCCTCCACCTACAGCCTCTGTCAGTAACCTGCAGGTGCAGCCTCCACCTGCAGGTTGCTGGCAGACAGCTTATGTCACGCCTCCACCTACAGCCTCTGCCAGCAACTTCTGCCAGCAACCTACAGGTGCCGCCTCCACCTGCAGATTCTGGCAGACAGCTTAGGTCACGTCTCCACCTACAGCCTCTGCCAGCAACTTCTGCCAGCAGCCTACAGGTGCCGCCTCCACCTGCAGATTCAGGCAAACAGCTTAAGTCATGCCTCCACCTACAGCCTCTGCCAGCAACCTGCAGGTGCCGCCTCCACCTACAGATTCTGGCAGACAGCTTAAGTCATGCCTCCACCTACAGCCTCTGCCAGCAACCTGCAGGTGCCGCCTCCACCTACAGGTTACTGGCAGACAGCTTAGGTCAAGTCTCCACCTACAGCCTCTGCCAGCAACTTCTGCCAGCAACCTGCAGGTGCCGCCTCCACCTACAGGTTACTGGCAGGCAGCTTAGGTCATGCCTCCACCTAAAGCCTCTCTCAGTAACCTGCAGGTGCAGCCTCCACCTGCAGATTCTGGCAGACAGCTTATGTCACGCCTCCACCTACAGCCTCTGCCAGCAACCTGCAGGTGCCGCCTCCACCTACAGGTTACTGGCAGACAGCTTAGGTCAAGTCTCCACCTACAGCCTCTGCCAGCAACTTCTGCCAGTAACCTGCAGGTGCCGCCTCCACCTGCAGATTCTGGCAGACAGCTTATGTCACGCCTCCACCTACAGCCTCTGTCAGTAACCTGCAGGTGCCGCCTCCACCTGCAGATTCTGGCAAACAGCTTAAGTCATGCCTCCACCTACAGCCTCTGCCGGCAACCTGCAGGTGCCGCCTCCACCTACAGGTTACTGGCAGGCAGCTTAGGTCATGCCTCCACCTAAAGCCTCTCTCAGTAACCTGCAGGTGCAGCCTCCACCTGCAGATTCTGGCAGACAGCTTAGGTCACGCCTCCACCTACAGCCTCTGCCGGCAACCTGCAGTTGCCGCCTCCACCTGCAGGTTACTGGCAGACAGCTTAGGTCACGTCTCCACCTACAGCCTCTGCCAGCAACTTCTGCCAGCAACCTACAGGTGCCGCCTCCACCTGCAGATTCTGGCAGACAGCTTAAGTCATGCCTCCACCTACAGCCTCTGCCAGCAACCTGCAGGTGCCGCCTCCACCTACAGGTTACTGGCAGACAGCTTAGGTCAAGTCTCCACCTACAGCCTCTGCCAGCAACTTCTGCCAGCAACCTGCAGGTGCCGCCTCCACCTGCAGATTCTGGCAGACAGCTTATGTCACGCCTCCACCTACAGCCTCTGTCAGTAACCTGCAGGTGCAGCCTCCACCTGCAGGTTGCTGGCAGACAGCTTATGTCACGCCTCCACCTACAGCCTCTGCCAGCAACCTGCAGGTGCCGCCTCCACCTGCAGATTATGGCAGACAGCTTATGTCACGCCTCCACCTACATCCTCTGTCAGTAACCTGCAGGTGCAGCCTCCACCTGCAGGTTGCTGGCAGACAGCTTATGTCACGCCTCCACCTACAGCCTCTGCCGGCAACCTGCAGTTGCCGCCTCCACCTGCAGGTTATTGGCAGACAGCTTAGGCCACGCCTCCACCTACAGCCTCTGCCAGCAACTTCTGCCAGCAACCTGCAGGTGCCGCATCCACCTGCAGATTCTGGCAGACAGCTTATGTCACGCCTCCACCTACAGCCTCTGTCAGTAACCTGCAGGTGCAGCCTCCACCTGCAGGTTGCTGGCAGACAGCTTATATCACGCCTCCACCTACAGCCTCTGCCAGCAACCTGCAGGTGCCGCCTCCACCTGCAGATTCTGGCAGACAGCTTAGGTCACGCCTCCACCTACAGCCTCTGCCGGCAACCTGCAGTTGCCGCCTCCACCTGCAGGTTATTGGCAGACAGCTTAGGCCACGCCTCCACCTACAGCCTCTGCAAGCAACTTCTGCCAGCAACCTGCAGGTGCCGCCTCCACCTGCAGATTCTGGCAGACAGCTTATGTCACGCCTCCACCTACAGCCTCTGTCAGTAACCTGCAGGTGCAGCCTCCACCTGCAGGTTGCTGGCAGACAGCTTATGTCACGCCTCCACCTACAGCCTCTGCCAGCAACCTGCAGGTGCCGCCTCCACCTGCAGATTCTGGCAGACAGCTTAGGTCACGTCTCCACCTACAGCCTCTGCCAGCAACTTCTGCCAGCAGCCTACAGGTGCCGCCTCCACCTGCAGATTCTGGCAAACAGCTTAAGTCATGCCTCCACCTACAGCCTCTGCCAGCAACCTGCAGGTGCCGCCTCCACCTACAGGTTACTGGCAGACAGCTTAGGTCAAGTCTCCACCTACAGCCTCTGCCAGCAACTTCTGCCAGCAACCTGCAGGTGCCGCCTCCACCTACAGGTTACTGGCAGGCAGCTTAGGTCATGCCTCCACCTAAAGCCTCTCTCAGTAACCTGCAGGTGCAGCCTCCACCTGCAGATTCTGGCAGACAGCTTAGGTCACGCCTCCACCTACAGCCTCTGCCAGCAACCTGCAGGTGCCGCCTCCACCTACAGGTTACTGGCAGACAGCTTAGGTCAAGTCTCCACCTACAGCCTCTGCCAGCAACTTCTGCCAGTAACCTGCAGGTGCCGCCTCCACCTGCAGATTCTGGCAGACAGCTTATGTCACGCCTCCACCTACAGCCTCTGTCAGTAACCTGCAGGTGCCGCCTCCACCTGCAGATTCTGGCAAACAGCTTAAGTCATGCCTCCACCTACAGCCTCTGCCGGCAACCTGCAGGTGCCGCCTCCACCTACAGGTTACTGGCAGGCAGCTTAGGTCACGTCTCCACCTACAGCCTCTGCCAGCAACTTCTGCCAGCAACCTACAGGTGCCGCCTCCACCTGCAGATTCTGGCAGACAGCTTAAGTCATGCCTCCACCTACAGCCTCTGCCAGCAACCTGCAGGTGCCGCCTCCACCTACAGGTTACTGGCAGACAGCTTAGGTCAAGTCTCCACCTACAGCCTCTGCCAGCAACTTCTGCCAGCAACCTGCAGGTGCCGCCTCCACCTGCAGATTCTGGCAGACAGCTTATGTCACGCCTCCACCTACAGCCTCTGTCAGTAACCTGCAGGTGCAGCCTCCACCTGCAGGTTGCTGGCAGACAGCTTATGTCACGCCTCCACCTACAGCCTCTGTCAGTAACCTGCAGGTGCAGCCTCCACCTGCAGGTTGCTGGCAGACAGCTTATGTCACGCCTCCACCTACAGCCTCTGCCAGCAACTTCTGCCAGCAACCTACAGGTGCCGCCTCCACCTGCAGATTCTGGCAGACAGCTTAAGTCATGCCTCCACCTACAGCCTCTGCCAGCAACCTGCAGGTGCCGCCTCCACCTGCAGATTCTGGCAGACAGCTTAGGTCACGTCTCCACCTACAGCCTCTGCCAGCAACTTCTGCCAGCAGCCTACAGGTGCCGCCTCCACCTGCAGATTCTGGCAAACAGCTTAAGTCATGCCTCCACCTACAGCCTCTGCCAGCAACCTGCAGGTGCCGCCTCCACCTACAGATTCTGGCAGACAGCTTAAGTCATGCCTCCACCTACAGCCTCTGCCAGCAACCTGCAGGTGCCGCCTCCACCTACAGGTTACTGGCAGACAGCTTAGGTCAAGTCTCCACCTACAGCCTCTGCCAGCAACTTCTGCCAGCAACCTGCAGGTGCCGCCTCCACCTACAGGTTACTGGCAGGCAGCTTAGGTCATGCCTCCACCTAAAGCCTCTCTCAGTAACCTGCAGGTGCAGCCTCCACCTGCAGATTCTGGCAGACAGCTTATGTCACGCCTCCACCTACAGCCTCTGCCAGCAACCTGCAGGTGCCGCCTCCACCTACAGGTTACTGGCAGACAGCTTAGGTCAAGTCTCCACCTACAGCCTCTGCCAGCAACTTCTGCCAGTAACCTGCAGGTGCCGCCTCCACCTGCAGATTCTGGCAGACAGCTTATGTCACGCCTCCACCTACAGCCTCTGTCAGTAACCTGCAGGTGCCGCCTCCACCTGCAGATTCTGGCAAACAGCTTAAGTCATGCCTCCACCTACAGCCTCTGCCGGCAACCTGCAGGTGCCGCCTCCACCTACAGGTTACTGGCAGGCAGCTTAGGTCATGCCTCCACCTAAAGCCTCTCTCAGTAACCTGCAGGTGCAGCCTCCACCTGCAGATTCTGGCAGACAGCTTAGGTCACGCCTCCACCTACAGCCTCTGCCGGCAACCTGCAGTTGCCGCCTCCACCTGCAGGTTACTGGCAGACAGCTTAGGTCACGTCTCCACCTACAGCCTCTGCCAGCAACTTCTGCCAGCAACCTGCAGGTGCCGCCTCCACCTACAGGTTACTGGCAGGCAGCTTAGGTCATGCCTCCACCTAAAGCCTCTCTCAGTAACCTGCAGGTGCAGCCTCCACCTGCAGATTCTGGCAGACAGCTTAGGTCACGCCTCCACCTACAGCCTCTGTCAGTAACCTGCAGGTGCCGCCTCCACCTGCAGATTCTGGCAAACAGCTTAAGTCATGCCTCCACCTACAGCCTCTGCCGGCAACCTGCAAGTGCCACCTCCACCTACAGGTTACTGGCAGGCAGCTTAGGTCATGCCTCCACCTAAAGCCTCTCTCAGTAACCTGCAGGTGCAGCCTCCACCTGCAGATTCTGGCAAACAGCTTAGGTCACGCCTCCACCTACAGCCTCTGCCGGCAACCTGCAGTTGCCGCCTCCACCTGCAGGTTACTGGCAGACAGCTTAGGTCACGTCTCCACCTACAGCCTCTGCCAGCAACTTCTGCCAGCAACCTACAGGTGCCGCCTCCACCTGCAGATTCTGGCAGACAGCTTAAGTCATGCCTCCACCTACAGCCTCTGCCAGCAACCTGCAGGTGCCGCCTCCACCTACAGGTTACTGGCAGACAGCTTAGGTCAAGTCTCCACCTACAGCCTCTGCCAGCAACTTCTGCCAGCAACCTGCAGGTGCCGCCTCCACCTGCAGATTCTGGCAGACAGCTTATGTCACGCCTCCACCTACAGCCTCTGTCAGTAACCTGCAGGTGCCGACTCCACCTGCAGATTCTGGAAGACAGCTTAGGTCACGTATCCACCTACAGCCTCTGCCAGCAACTTCTGCCAGCAACCTACAGGTGCCGCCTCCACCTGCAGATTCTGGCAGACAGCTTAAGTCATGCCTCCACCTACAGCCTCTGCCAGCAACCTGCAGGTGCCGCCTCCACCTGCAGATTCTGGCAGACAGCTTAGGTCACGTCTCCACCTACAGCCTCTGCCAGCAACTTCTGCCAGCAGCCTACAGGTGCCGCCTCCACCTGCAGATTCTGGCAAACAGCTTAAGTCATGCCTCCACCTACAGCCTCTGCCGGCAACCTGCAGGTGCCGCCTCCACCTACAGGTTACTGGCAGGCAGCTTAGGTCATGCCTCCACCTAAAGCCTCTCTCAGTAACCTGCAGGTGCAGCCTCCACCTGCAGATTCTGGCAGACAGCTTAGGTCACGCCTCCACCTACAGCCTCTGCCAGCAACCTGCAGGTGCCGCCTCCACCTACAGGTTACTGGCAGACAGCTTAGGTCAAGTCTCCACCTACAGCCTCTGCCAGCAACTTCTGCCAGCAACCTGCAGGTGCCGCCTCCACCTGCAGATTCTGGCAGACAGCTTATGTCACGCCTCCACCTACAGCCTCTGTCAGTAACCTGCAGGTGCAGCCTCCACCTGCAGGTTGCTGGCAGACAGCTTATGTCACGCCTCCACCTACAGCCTCTGCCGGCAACCTGCAGTTGCCGCCTCCACCTGCAGGCTATTGGCAGACAGCTTAGGCCACGCCTCCACCTACAGCCTCTGTCAGTAACCTACAGGTGCCGCCTCCACCTGCAGATTCTGGCAAACAGCTTAAGTCATGCCTCCACCTACAGCCACTGCCGGCAACCTGCAGGTGCCGCCTCCACCTACAGGTTACTGGCAGGCAGCTTAGGTCATGCCTCCACCTAAAGCCTCTCTCAGTAACCTGCAGGTGCAGCCTCCACCTGCAGATTCTGGCAGACAGCTTAGGTCACGCCTCCACCTACAGCCTCTGCCAGCAACCTGCAGGTGCCGCCTCCACCTACAGGTTACTGGCAGACAGCTTAGGTCAAGTCTCCACCTACAGCCTCTGCCAGCAACTTCTGCCAGCAACCTGCAGGTGCCGCCTCCACCTGCAGATTCTGGCAGACAGCTTATGTCACGCCTCCACCTACAGCCTCTGTCAGTAACCTGCAGGTGCAGCCTCCACCTGCAGGTTGCTGGCAGACAGCTTATGTCACGCCTCCACCTACAGCCTCTGCCGGCAACCTGCAGTTGCCGCCTCCACCTGCAGGCTATTGGCAGACAGCTTAGGCCACGCCTCCACCTACAGCCTCTGTCAGTAACCTGCAGGTGCAGCCTCCACCTGCAGGCTGCTGGCAGACAGCTTATGTCACGCCTCCACCTACAGCCTCTGCCAGCAACCTGCAGGTGCCGCCTCCACCTGCAGATTCTGGCAGACAGCTTAGGTCACGCCTCCACCTACAGCCTCTGCCGGCAACCTGCAGTTGCCGCCTCCACCTGCAGGTTATTGGCAGACAGCTTAGGCCACGCCTCCACCTACAGCCTCTGCCAGCAACTTCTGCCAGCAACCTGCAGGTGCCGCCTCCACCTGCAGATTCTGGCAGACAGCTTATGTCACGCCTCCACCTACAGCCTCTGTCAGTAACCTGCAGGTGCAGCCTCCACCTGCAGGTTGCTGGCAGACAGCTTATGTCACGCCTCCACCTACAGCCTCTGCCAGCAACCTGCAGGTGCCGCCTCCACCTGCAGATTCTGGCAGACAGCTTAGGTCACGTCTCCACCTACAGCCTCTGCCAGCAACTTCTGCCAGCAACCTACAGGTGCCGCCTCCACCTGCAGATTCTGGCAGACAGCTTAAGTCATGCCTCCACCTACAGCCTCTGCCAGCAACCTGCAGGTGCCGCCTCCACCTACAGGTTACTGGCAGACAGCTTAGGTCAAGTCTCCACCTACAGCCTCTGCCAGCAACTTCTGCCAGCAACCTGCAGGTGCCGCCTCCACCTGCAGATTCTGGCAGACAGCTTATGTCACGCCTCCACCTACAGCCTCTGCCAGCAACCTGCAGGTGCCGCCTCCACCTACAGGTTACTGGCAGACAGCTTAGGTCAAGTCTCCACCTACAGCCTCTGCCAGCAACTTCTGCCAGTAACCTGCAGGTGCCGCCTCCACCTGCAGATTCTGGCAGACAGCTTATGTCACGCCTCCACCTACAGCCTCTGTCAGTAACCTGCAGGTGCCGCCTCCACCTGCAGATTCTGGCAAACAGCTTAAGTCATGCCTCCACCTACAGCCTCTGCCGGCAACCTGCAGGTGCCGCCTCCACCTACAGGTTACTGGCAGGCAGCTTAGGTCATGCCTCCACCTAAAGCCTCTCTCAGTAACCTGCAGGTGCAGCCTCCACCTGCAGATTCTGGCAGACAGCTTAGGTCACGCCTCCACCTACAGCCTCTGCCGGCAACCTGCAGTTGCCGCCTCCACCTGCAGGTTACTGGCAGACAGCTTAGGTCACGTCTCCACCTACAGCCTCTGCCAGCAACTTCTGCCAGCAACCTACAGGTGCCGCCTCCACCTGCAGATTCTGGCAGACAGCTTAAGTCATGCCTCCACCTACAGCCTCTGCCAGCAACCTGCAGGTGCCGCCTCCACCTACAGGTTACTGGCAGACAGCTTAGGTCAAGTCTCCACCTACAGCCTCTGCCAGCAACTTCTGCCAGCAACCTGCAGGTGCCGCCTCCACCTGCAGATTCTGGCAGACCGCTTATGTCACGCCTCCACCTACAGCCTCTGTCAGTAACCTGCAGGTGCAGCCTCCACCTGCAGGTTGCTGGCAGACAGCTTATGTCACGCCTCCACCGACAGCCTCTGCCAGCAACCTGCAGGTGCCGCCTCCACCTGCAGATTCTGGAAGACAGCTTAGGTCACGTCTCCACCTACAGCCTCTGCCAGCAACTTCTGCCAGCAGCCTACAGGTGCCGCCTCCACCTGCAGATTCTGGCAAACAGCTTAAGTCATGCCTCCACCTACAGCCTCTGCCAGCAACCTGCAGGTGCCGCCTCCACCTACAGATTCTGGCAGACAGCTTAAGTCATGCCTCCACCTACAGCCTCTGCCAGCAACCTGCAGGTGCCGCCTCCACCTACAGGTTACTGGCAGACAGCTTAGGTCAAGTCTCCACCTACAGCCTCTGCCAGCAACTTCTGCCAGCAACCTGCAGGTGCCGCCTCCACCTACAGGTTACTGGCAGGCAGCTTAGGTCATGCCTCCACCTAAAGCCTCTCTCAGTAACCTGCAGGTGCAGCCTCCACCTGCAGATTCTGGCAGACAGCTTAGGTCACGCCTCCACCTACAGCCTCTGTCAGTAACCTGCAGGTGCCGCCTCCACCTGCAGATTCTGGCAAACAGCTTAAGTCATGCCTCCACCTACAGCCTCTGCCGGCAACCTGCAAGTGCCACCTCCACCTACAGGTTACTGGCAGGCAGCTTAGGTCATGCCTCCACCTAAAGCCTCTCTCAGTAACCTGCAGGTGCAGCCTCCACCTGCAGATTCTGGCAAACAGCTTAGGTCACGCCTCCACCTACAGCCTCTGCCGGCAACCTGCAGTTGCCGCCTCCACCTGCAGGTTACTGGCAGACAGCTTAGGTCACGTCTCCACCTACAGCCTCTGCCAGCAACTTCTGCCAGCAACCTACAGGTGCCGCCTCCACCTGCAGATTCTGGCAGACAGCTTAAGTCATGCCTCCACCTACAGCCTCTGCCAGCAACCTGCAGGTGCCGCCTCCACCTACAGGTTACTGGCAGACAGCTTAGGTCAAGTCTCCACCTACAGCCTCTGCCAGCAACTTCTGCCAGCAACCTGCAGGTGCCGCCTCCACCTGCAGATTCTGGCAGACAGCTTATGTCACGCCTCCACCTACAGCCTCTGTCAGTAACCTGCAGGTGCCGACTCCACCTGCAGATTCTGGAAGACAGCTTAGGTCACGTATCCACCTACAGCCTCTGCCAGCAACTTCTGCCAGCAACCTACAGGTGCCGCCTCCACCTGCAGATTCTGGCAGACAGCTTAAGTCATGCCTCCACCTACAGCCTCTGCCAGCAACCTGCAGGTGCCGCCTCCACCTGCAGATTCTGGCAGACAGCTTAGGTCACGTCTCCACCTACAGCCTCTGCCAGCAACTTCTGCCAGCAGCCTACAGGTGCCGCCTCCACCTGCAGATTCTGGCAAACAGCTTAAGTCATGCCTCCACCTACAGCCTCTGCCGGCAACCTGCAGGTGCCGCCTCCACCTACAGGTTACTGGCAGGCAGCTTAGGTCATGCCTCCACCTAAAGCCTCTCTCAGTAACCTGCAGGTGCAGCCTCCACCTGCAGATTCTGGCAGACAGCTTAGGTCACGCCTCCACCTACAGCCTCTGCCAGCAACCTGCAGGTGCCGCCTCCACCTACAGGTTACTGGCAGACAGCTTAGGTCAAGTCTCCACCTACAGCCTCTGCCAGCAACTTCTGCCAGCAACCTGCAGGTGCCGCCTCCACCTGCAGATTCTGGCAGACAGCTTATGTCACGCCTCCACCTACAGCCTCTGTCAGTAACCTGCAGGTGCAGCCTCCACCTGCAGGTTGCTGGCAGACAGCTTATGTCACGCCTCCACCTACAGCCTCTGCCGGCAACCTGCAGTTGCCGCCTCCACCTGCAGGCTATTGGCAGACAGCTTAGGCCACGCCTCCACCTACAGCCTCTGTCAGTAACCTACAGGTGCCGCCTCCACCTGCAGATTCTGGCAAACAGCTTAAGTCATGCCTCCACCTACAGCCACTGCCGGCAACCTGCAGGTGCCGCCTCCACCTACAGGTTACTGGCAGGCAGCTTAGGTCATGCCTCCACCTAAAGCCTCTCTCAGTAACCTGCAGGTGCAGCCTCCACCTGCAGATTCTGGCAGACAGCTTAGGTCACGCCTCCACCTACAGCCTCTGCCAGCAACCTGCAGGTGCCGCCTCCACCTACAGGTTACTGGCAGACAGCTTAGGTCAAGTCTCCACCTACAGCCTCTGCCAGCAACTTCTGCCAGCAACCTGCAGGTGCCGCCTCCACCTGCAGATTCTGGCAGACAGCTTATGTCACGCCTCCACCTACAGCCTCTGTCAGTAACCTGCAGGTGCAGCCTCCACCTGCAGGTTGCTGGCAGACAGCTTATGTCACGCCTCCACCTACAGCCTCTGTCAGTAACCTGCAGGTGCAGCCTCCACCTGCAGGTTACTGGCAGACAGCTTAGGTCAAGTCTCCACCTACAGCCTCTGCCAGCAACTTCTGCCAGTAACCTGCAGGTGCCGCCTCCACCTGCAGATTCTGGCAGACAGCTTATGTCACGCCTCCACCTACAGCCTCTGTCAGTAACCTGCAGGTGCCGCCTCCACCTGCAGATTCTGGCAAACAGCTTAAGTCATGCCTCCACCTACAGCCTCTGCCGGCAACCTGCAGGTGCCGCCTCCACCTACAGGTTACTGGCAGGCAGCTTAGGTCATGCCTCCACCTAAAGCCTCTCTCTGTAACCTGCAGGTGCAGCCTCCACCTGCAGATTCTGGCAGACAGCTTAGGTCACGTCTCCACCTACAGCCTCTGCCAGCAACTTCTGCCAGCAGCCTACAGGTGCCGCCTCCACCTGCAGATTCTGGCAAACAGCTTAAGTCATGCCTCCACCTACAGCCTCTGCCGGCAACCTGCAGGTGCCGCCTCCACCTACAGGTTACTGGCAGGCAGCTTAGGTCATGCCTCCACCTAAAGCCTCTCTCAGTAACCTGCAGGTGCAGCCTCCACCTGCAGATTCTGGCAGACAGCTTAGGTCACGCCTCCACCTACAGCCTCTGCCAGCAACCTGCAGGTGCCGCCTCCACCTACAGGTTACTGGCAGACAGCTTAGGTCAAGTCTCCACCTACAGCCTCTGCCAGCAACTTCTGCCAGCAACCTGCAGGTGCCGCCTCCACCTGCAGATTCTGGCAGACAGCTTATGTCACGCCTCCACCTACAGCCTCTGTCAGTAACCTGCAGGTGCAGCCTCCACCTGCAGGTTGCTGGCAGACAGCTTATGTCACGCCTCCACCTACAGCCTCTGCCGGCAACCTGCAGTTGCCGCCTCCACCTGCAGGCTATTGGCAGACAGCTTAGGCCACGCCTCCACCTACAGCCTCTGTCAGTAACCTACAGGTGCCGCCTCCACCTGCAGATTCTGGCAAACAGCTTAAGTCATGCCTCCACCTACAGCCACTGCCGGCAACCTGCAGGTGCCGCCTCCACCTACAGGTTACTGGCAGGCAGCTTAGGTCATGCCTCCACCTAAAGCCTCTCTCAGTAACCTGCAGGTGCAGCCTCCACCTGCAGATTCTGGCAGACAGCTTAGGTCACGCCTCCACCTACAGCCTCTGCCAGCAACCTGCAGGTGCCGCCTCCACCTACAGGTTACTGGCAGACAGCTTAGGTCAAGTCTCCACCTACAGCCTCTGCCAGCAACTTCTGCCAGCAACCTGCAGGTGCCGCCTCCACCTGCAGATTCTGGCAGACAGCTTATGTCACGCCTCCACCTACAGCCTCTGTCAGTAACCTGCAGGTGCAGCCTCCACCTGCAGGTTGCTGGCAGACAGCTTATGTCACGCCTCCACCTACAGCCTCTGCCGGCAACCTGCAGTTGCCGCCTCCACCTGCAGGCTATTGGCAGACAGCTTAGGCCACGCCTCCACCTACAGCCTCTGTCAGTAACCTGCAGGTGCAGCCTCCACCTGCAGGCTGCTGGCAGACAGCTTATGTCACGCCTCCACCTACAGCCTCTGCCAGCAACCTGCAGGTGCCGCCTCCACCTGCAGATTCTGGCAGACAGCTTAGGTCACGCCTCCACCTACAGCCTCTGCCGGCAACCTGCAGTTGCCGCCTCCACCTGCAGGTTATTGGCAGACAGCTTAGGCCACGCCTCCACCTACAGCCTCTGCCAGCAACTTCTGCCAGCAACCTGCAGGTGCCGCCTCCACCTGCAGATTCTGGCAGACAGCTTATGTCACGCCTCCACCTACAGCCTCTGTCAGTAACCTGCAGGTGCAGCCTCCACCTGCAGGTTGCTGGCAGACAGCTTATGTCACGCCTCCACCTACAGCCTCTGCCAGCAACCTGCAGGTGCCGCCTCCACCTGCAGATTCTGGCAGACAGCTTAGGTCACGTCTCCACCTACAGCCTCTGCCAGCAACTTCTGCCAGCAACCTACAGGTGCCGCCTCCACCTGCAGATTCTGGCAGACAGCTTAAGTCATGCCTCCACCTACAGCCTCTGCCAGCAACCTGCAGGTGCCGCCTCCACCTACAGGTTACTGGCAGACAGCTTAGGTCAAGTCTCCACCTACAGCCTCTGCCAGCAACTTCTGCCAGCAACCTGCAGGTGCCGCCTCCACCTGCAGATTCTGGCAGACAGCTTATGTCACGCCTCCACCTACAGCCTCTGCCAGCAACCTGCAGGTGCCGCCTCCACCTACAGGTTACTGGCAGACAGCTTAGGTCAAGTCTCCACCTACAGCCTCTGCCAGCAACTTCTGCCAGTAACCTGCAGGTGCCGCCTCCACCTGCAGATTCTGGCAGACAGCTTATGTCACGCCTCCACCTACAGCCTCTGTCAGTAACCTGCAGGTGCCGCCTCCACCTGCAGATTCTGGCAAACAGCTTAAGTCATGCCTCCACCTACAGCCTCTGCCGGCAACCTGCAGGTGCCGCCTCCACCTACAGGTTACTGGCAGGCAGCTTAGGTCATGCCTCCACCTAAAGCCTCTCTCAGTAACCTGCAGGTGCAGCCTCCACCTGCAGATTCTGGCAGACAGCTTAGGTCACGCCTCCACCTACAGCCTCTGCCGGCAACCTGCAGTTGCCGCCTCCACCTGCAGGTTACTGGCAGACAGCTTAGGTCACGTCTCCACCTACAGCCTCTGCCAGCAACTTCTGCCAGCAACCTACAGGTGCCGCCTCCACCTGCAGATTCTGGCAGACAGCTTAAGTCATGCCTCCACCTACAGCCTCTGCCAGCAACCTGCAGGTGCCGCCTCCACCTACAGGTTACTGGCAGACAGCTTAGGTCAAGTCTCCACCTACAGCCTCTGCCAGCAACTTCTGCCAGCAACCTGCAGGTGCCGCCTCCACCTGCAGATTCTGGCAGACCGCTTATGTCACGCCTCCACCTACAGCCTCTGTCAGTAACCTGCAGGTGCAGCCTCCACCTGCAGGTTGCTGGCAGACAGCTTATGTCACGCCTCCACCGACAGCCTCTGCCAGCAACCTGCAGGTGCCGCCTCCACCTGCAGATTCTGGAAGACAGCTTAGGTCACGTCTCCACCTACAGCCTCTGCCAGCAACTTCTGCCAGCAGCCTACAGGTGCCGCCTCCACCTGCAGATTCTGGCAAACAGCTTAAGTCATGCCTCCACCTACAGCCTCTGCCAGCAACCTGCAGGTGCCGCCTCCACCTACAGATTCTGGCAGACAGCTTAAGTCATGCCTCCACCTACAGCCTCTGCCAGCAACCTGCAGGTGCCGCCTCCACCTACAGGTTACTGGCAGACAGCTTAGGTCAAGTCTCCACCTACAGCCTCTGCCAGCAACTTCTGCCAGCAACCTGCAGGTGCCGCCTCCACCTACAGGTTACTGGCAGGCAGCTTAGGTCATGCCTCCACCTAAAGCCTCTCTCAGTAACCTGCAGGTGCAGCCTCCACCTGCAGATTCTGGCAGACAGCTTAGGTCACGCCTCCACCTACAGCCTCTGTCAGTAACCTGCAGGTGCCGCCTCCACCTGCAGATTCTGGCAAACAGCTTAAGTCATGCCTCCACCTACAGCCTCTGCCGGCAACCTGCAAGTGCCACCTCCACCTACAGGTTACTGGCAGGCAGCTTAGGTCATGCCTCCACCTAAAGCCTCTCTCAGTAACCTGCAGGTGCAGCCTCCACCTGCAGATTCTGGCAAACAGCTTAGGTCACGCCTCCACCTACAGCCTCTGCCGGCAACCTGCAGTTGCCGCCTCCACCTGCAGGTTACTGGCAGACAGCTTAGGTCACGTCTCCACCTACAGCCTCTGCCAGCAACTTCTGCCAGCAACCTACAGGTGCCGCCTCCACCTGCAGATTCTGGCAGACAGCTTAAGTCATGCCTCCACCTACAGCCTCTGCCAGCAACCTGCAGGTGCCGCCTCCACCTACAGGTTACTGGCAGACAGCTTAGGTCAAGTCTCCACCTACAGCCTCTGCCAGCAACTTCTGCCAGCAACCTGCAGGTGCCGCCTCCACCTGCAGATTCTGGCAGACAGCTTATGTCACGCCTCCACCTACAGCCTCTGTCAGTAACCTGCAGGTGCCGACTCCACCTGCAGATTCTGGAAGACAGCTTAGGTCACGTATCCACCTACAGCCTCTGCCAGCAACTTCTGCCAGCAACCTACAGGTGCCGCCTCCACCTGCAGATTCTGGCAGACAGCTTAAGTCATGCCTCCACCTACAGCCTCTGCCAGCAACCTGCAGGTGCCGCCTCCACCTGCAGATTCTGGCAGACAGCTTAGGTCACGTCTCCACCTACAGCCTCTGCCAGCAACTTCTGCCAGCAGCCTACAGGTGCCGCCTCCACCTGCAGATTCTGGCAAACAGCTTAAGTCATGCCTCCACCTACAGCCTCTGCCGGCAACCTGCAGGTGCCGCCTCCACCTACAGGTTACTGGCAGGCAGCTTAGGTCATGCCTCCACCTAAAGCCTCTCTCAGTAACCTGCAGGTGCAGCCTCCACCTGCAGATTCTGGCAGACAGCTTAGGTCACGCCTCCACCTACAGCCTCTGCCAGCAACCTGCAGGTGCCGCCTCCACCTACAGGTTACTGGCAGACAGCTTAGGTCAAGTCTCCACCTACAGCCTCTGCCAGCAACTTCTGCCAGCAACCTGCAGGTGCCGCCTCCACCTGCAGATTCTGGCAGACAGCTTATGTCACGCCTCCACCTACAGCCTCTGTCAGTAACCTGCAGGTGCAGCCTCCACCTGCAGGTTGCTGGCAGACAGCTTATGTCACGCCTCCACCTACAGCCTCTGCCGGCAACCTGCAGTTGCCGCCTCCACCTGCAGGCTATTGGCAGACAGCTTAGGCCACGCCTCCACCTACAGCCTCTGTCAGTAACCTACAGGTGCCGCCTCCACCTGCAGATTCTGGCAAACAGCTTAAGTCATGCCTCCACCTACAGCCACTGCCGGCAACCTGCAGGTGCCGCCTCCACCTACAGGTTACTGGCAGGCAGCTTAGGTCATGCCTCCACCTAAAGCCTCTCTCAGTAACCTGCAGGTGCAGCCTCCACCTGCAGATTCTGGCAGACAGCTTAGGTCACGCCTCCACCTACAGCCTCTGCCAGCAACCTGCAGGTGCCGCCTCCACCTACAGGTTACTGGCAGACAGCTTAGGTCAAGTCTCCACCTACAGCCTCTGCCAGCAACTTCTGCCAGCAACCTGCAGGTGCCGCCTCCACCTGCAGATTCTGGCAGACAGCTTATGTCACGCCTCCACCTACAGCCTCTGTCAGTAACCTGCAGGTGCAGCCTCCACCTGCAGGTTGCTGGCAGACAGCTTATGTCACGCCTCCACCTACAGCCTCTGTCAGTAACCTGCAGGTGCAGCCTCCACCTGCAGGTTACTGGCAGACAGCTTAGGTCAAGTCTCCACCTACAGCCTCTGCCAGCAACTTCTGCCAGTAACCTGCAGGTGCCGCCTCCACCTGCAGATTCTGGCAGACAGCTTATGTCACGCCTCCACCTACAGCCTCTGTCAGTAACCTGCAGGTGCCGCCTCCACCTGCAGATTCTGGCAAACAGCTTAAGTCATGCCTCCACCTACAGCCTCTGCCGGCAACCTGCAGGTGCCGCCTCCACCTACAGGTTACTGGCAGGCAGCTTAGGTCATGCCTCCACCTAAAGCCTCTCTCTGTAACCTGCAGGTGCAGCCTCCACCTGCAGATTCTGGCAGACAGCTTAGGTCACGTCTCCACCTACAGCCTCTGCCAGCAACTTCTGCCAGCAGCCTACAGGTGCCGCCTCCACCTGCAGATTCTGGCAAACAGCTTAAGTCATGCCTCCACCTACAGCCTCTGCCAGCAACCTGCAGGTGCCGCCTCCACCTACAGATTCTGGCAGACAGCTTAAGTCATGCCTCCACCTACAGCCTCTGCCAGCAACCTGCAGGTGCCGCCTCCACCTACAGGTTACTGGCAGACAGCTTAGGTCAAGTCTCCACCTACAGCCTCTGCCAGCAATTTCTGCCAGCAACCTGCAGGTGCCGCCTCCACCTACAGGTTACTGGCAGGCAGCTTAGGTCATGCCTCCACCTAAAGCCTCTCTCAGTAACCTGCAGGTGCAGCCTCCACCTGCAGATTCTGGCAGACAGCTTAGGTCACGCCTCCACCTACAGCCTCTGCCGGCAACCTGCAGTTGCCGCCTCCACCTGCAGGTTATTGGCAGACAGCTTAGGCCACGCCTCCACCTACAGCCTCTGCCAGCAACTTCTGCCAGCAACCTGCAGGTGCCGCCTCCACCTGCAGATTCTGGCAGACAGCTTATGTCACGCCTCCACCTACAGCCTCTGTCAGTAACCTGCAGGTGCAGCCTCCACCTGCAGGTTGCTGGCAGACAGCTTATGTCACGCCTCCACCTACAGCCTCTGCCAGCAACCTGCAGGTGCCGCCTCCACCTGCAGATTCTGGCAGACAGCTTAGGTCACGTCTCCACCTACAGCCTCTGCCAGCAACTTCTGCAAACAGCCTACAGGTGCCGCCTCCACCTGCAGATTCTGGCAAACAGCTTAAGTCATGCCTCCACCTACAGCCTCTGCCAGCAACCTGCAGGTGCCGCCTCCACCTACAGATTCTGGCAGACAGCTTAAGTCATGCCTCCACCTACAGCCTCTGCCAGCAACCTGCAGGTGCCGCCTCCACCTACAGGTTACTGGCAGACAGCTTAGGTCAAGTCTCCACCTACAGCCTCTGCCAGCAACTTCTGCCAGCAACCTGCAGGTGCCGCCTCCACCTACAGGTTACTGGCAGGCAGCTTAGGTCATGCCTCCACCTAAAGCCTCTCTCAGTAACCTGCAGGTGCAGCCTCCACCTGCAGATTCTGGCAGACAGCTTAGGTCACGCCTCCACCTACAGCCTCTGCCAGCAACCTGCAGGTGCCGCCTCCATCTACAGGTTACTGGCAGACAGCTTAGGTCAAGTCTCCACCTACAGCCTCTGCCAGCAACTTCTGCCAGTAACCTGCAGGTGCCGCCTCCACCTGCAGATTCTGGCAGACAGCTTATGTCACGCCTCCACCTACAGCCTCTGTCAGTAACCTGCAGGTGCCGCCTCCACCTGCAGATTCTGGCAAACAGCTTAAGTCATGCCTCCACCTACAGCCTCTGCCGGCAACCTGCAGGTGCCGCCTCCACCTACAGGTTACTGGCAGGCAGCTTAGGTCATGCCTCCACCTAAAGCCTCTCTCAGTAACCTGCAGGTGCAGCCTCCACCTGCAGATTCTGGCAGACAGCTTAGGTCACGTCTCCACCTACAGCCTCTGCCAGCAACTTCTGCCAGCAGCCTACAGGTGCCGCCTCCACCTGCAGATTCTGGCAAACAGCTTAAGTCATGCCTCCACCTACAGCCTCTGCCAGCAACCTGCAGGTGCCGCCTCCACCTACAGATTCTGGCAGACAGCTTAAGTCATGCCTCCACCTACAGCCTCTGCCAGCAACCTGCAGGTGCCGCCTCCACCTACAGGTTACTGGCAGACAGCTTAGGTCAAGTCTCCACCTACAGCCTCTGCCAGCAACTTCTGCCAGCAACCTGCAGGTGCCGCCTCCACCTACAGGTTACTGGCAGGCAGCTTAGGTCATGCCTCCACCTAAAGCCTCTCTCAGTAACCTGCAGGTGCAGCCTCCACCTGCAGATTCTGGCAGACAGCTTAGGTCACGCCTCCACCTACAGCCTCTGCCAGCAACCTGCAGGTGCCGCCTCCACCTACAGGTTACTGGCAGACAGCTTAGGTCAAGTCTCCACCTACAGCCTCTGCCAGCAACTTCTGCCAGTAACCTGCAGGTGCCGCCTCCACCTGCAGATTCTGGCAGACAGCTTAGGTCACGCCTCCACCTACAGCCTCTGCCAGCAACCTGCAGGTGCCGCCTCCACCTACAGGTTACTGGCAGACAGCTTAGGTCAAGTCTCCACCTACAGCCTCTGCCAGCAACTTCTGCCAGCAGCCTACAGGTGCCGCCTCCACCTGCAGATTCTGGCAGACAGCTTAGGTCACGCCTCCACCTACAGCCTCTGCCGGCAACCTGCAGTTGCCGCCTACACCTGCAGGTTATTGGCAGACAGCTTAGGCCACGCCTCCACCTACAGCCTCTGCCAGCAACTTCTGCCAGCAACCTGCAGGTGCCGCCTCCACCTGCAGATTCTGGCAGACAGCTTATGTCACGCCTCCACCTACAGCCTCTGTCAGTAACCTGCAGGTGCAGCCTCCACCTGCAGGCTGCTGGCAGACAGCTTATGTCACGCCTCCACCTACAGCCTCTGCCAGCAACCTGCAGGTGCCGCCTCCACCTGCAGATTCTGGCAGACAGCTTAGGTCACGCCTCCACCTACAGCCTCTGCCGGCAACCTGCAGTTGCCGCCTCCACCTGCAGGTTATTGGCAGACAGCTTAGGCCACGCCTCCACCTACAGCCTCTGCCAGCAACTTCTGCCAGCAACCTGCAGGTGCCGCCTCCACCTGCAGATTCTGGCAGACAGCTTATGTCACGCCTCCACCTACAGCCTCTGTCAGTAACCTGCAGGTGCAGCCTCCACCTGCAGGTTGCTGGCAGACAGCTTATGTCACGCCTCCACCTACAGCCTCTGCCAGCAACCTGCAGGTGCCGCCTCCACCTGCAGATTCTGGCAGACAGCTTATGTCACGCCTCCACCTACAGCCTCTGTCAGTAACCTGCAGGTGCCGCCTCCACCTGCAGATTCTGGCAAACAGCTTAAGTCATGCCTCCACCTACAGCCTCTGCCGGCAACCTGCAGGTGCCGCCTCCACCTACAGGTTACTGGCAGGCAGCTTAGGTCATGCCTCCACCTAAAGCCTCTCTCAGTAACCTGCAGGTGCAGCCTCCACCTGCAGATTCTGGCAGACAGCTTAGGTCACGCCTCCACCTACAGCCTCTGCCGGCAACCTGCAGTTGCCGCCTCCACCTGCAGGTTACTGGCAGACAGCTTAGGTCACGTCTCCACCTACAGCCTCTGCCAGCAACTTCTGCCAGCAACCTACAGGTGCCGCCTCCACCTGCAGATTCTGGCAGACAGCTTATGTCACGCCTCCACCTACAGCCTCTGTCAGATACCTGCAGGTGCAGCCTCCACCTGCAGGTTGCTGGCAGACAGCTTATGTCACGCCTCCACCGACAGCCTCTGCCAGCAACCTGCAGGTGCCGCCTCCACCTGCAGATTCTGGCAGACAGCTTATGTCACGCCTCCACCTACATACTCTGTCAGTAACCTGCAGGTGCAGCCTCCACCTGCAGGTTGCTGGCAGACAGCTTATGTCACGCCTCCACCTACAGCCTCTGCCGGCAACCTGCAGTTGCCGCCTCCACCTGCAGGTTATTGGCAGACAGCTTAGGCCACGCCTCCACCTACAGCCTCTGCCAGCAACTTCTGCCAGCAACCTGCAGGTGCCGCCTCCACCTGCAGATTCTGGCAGACAGCTTATGTCACGCCTCCACCTACAGCCTCTGCCAGCAACCTGCAGGTGCCGCCTCCACCTGCAGATTCTGGCAGACAGCTTAGGTCACGCCTCCACCTACAGCCTCTGCCGGCAACCTGCAGTTGCCGCCTCCACCTGCAGGTTATTGGCAGACAGCTTAGGCCACGCCTCCACCTACAGCCTCTGCCAGCAACTTCTGCCAGCAACCTGCAGGTGCCGCCTCCACCTGCAGATTCTGGCAGACAGCTTATGTCACGCCTCCACCTACAGCCTCTGTCAGTAACCTGCAGGTGCAGCCTCCACCTGCAGGTTGCTGGCAGACAGCTTATGTCACGCCTCCACCTACAGCCTCTGCCAGCAACCTGCAGGTGCCGCCTCCACCTGCAGATTCTGGCAGACAGCTTAGGTCACGTCTCCACCTACAGCCTCTGCCAGCAACTTCTGCCAGCAGCCTACAGGTGCCGCCTCCACCTGCAGATTCTGGCAAACAGCTTAAGTCATGCCTCCACCTACAGCCTCTGCCAGCAACCTGCAGGTGCCGCCTCCACCTACAGATTCTGGCAGACAGCTTAAGTCATGCCTCCACCTACAGCCTCTGCCAGCAACCTGCAGGTGCCGCCTCCACCTACAGGTTACTGGCAGACAGCTTAGGTCAAGTCTCCACCTACAGCCTCTGCCAGCAACTTCTGCCAGCAACCTGCAGGTGCCGCCTCCACCTACAGGTTACTGGCAGGCAGCTTAGGTCATGCCTCCACCTAAAGCCTCTCTCAGTAACCTGCAGGTGCAGCCTCCACCTGCAGATTCTGGAAGACAGCTTAGGTCACGCCTCCACCTACAGCCTCTGCCAGCAACCTGCAGGTGCCGCCTCCACCTACAGGTTACTGGCAGACAGCTTAGGTCACGTCTCCACCTACAGCCTCTGCCAGCAACTTCTGCCAGCAGCCTACAGGTGCCGCCTCCACCTGCAGATTCTGGCAAACAGCTTAAGTCATGCCTCCACCTACAGCCTCTGCCAGCAACCTGCAGGTGCCGCCTCCACCTACAGATTCTGGCAGACAGCTTAAGTCATGCCTCCACCTACAGCCTCTGCCAGCAACCTGCAGGTGCCGCCTCCACCTACAGGTTACTGGCAGACAGCTTAGGTCAAGTCTCCACCTACAGCCTCTGCCAGCAACTTCTGCCAGCAACCTGCAGGTGCCGCCTCCACCTACAGGTTACTGGCAGGCAGCTTAGGTCATGCCTCCACCTAAAGCCTCTCTCAGTAACCTGCAGGTGCAGCCTCCACCTGCAGATTCTGGAAGACAGCTTAGGTCACGCCTCCACCTACAGCCTCTGCCAGCAACCTGCAGGTGCCGCCTCCACCTACAGGTTACTGGCAGACAGCTTAGGTCAAGTCTCCACCTACAGCCTCTGCCAGCAACTTCTGCCAGTAACCTGCAGGTGCCGCCTCCACCTGCAGATTCTGGCAGACAGCTTATGTCACGCCTCCACCTACAGCCTCTGTCAGTAACCTGCAGGTGCCGCCTCCACCTGCAGATTCTGGCAAACAGCTTAAGTCATGCCTCCACCTACAGCCTCTGCCGGCAACCTGCAGGTGCCGCCTCCACCTACAGGTTACTGGCAGGCAGCTTAAGTCATGCCTCCACCTACAGCCTCTGCCGGCAACCTGCAGGTGCCGCCTCCACCTACAGGTTACTGGCAGACAGCTTAGGTCAAGTCTCCACCTACAGCCTCTGCAAGCAACTTCTGCCAGCAACCTGCAGGTGCCGCCTCCACCTGCAGATTCTGGCAGACAGCTTATGTCACGCCTCCACCTACAGCCTCTGTCAGTAACCTGCAGGTGCAGCCTCCACCTGCAGGCTGCTGGCAGACAGCTTATGTCACGCCTCCACCTACAGCCTCTGCCAGCAACCTGCAGGTGCCGCCTCCACCTGCAGATTCTGGCAGACAGCTTAGGTCACGCCTCCACCTACAGCCTCTGCCGGCAACCTGCAGTTGCCGCCTCCACCTGCAGGTTATTGGCAGACAGCTTAGGCCACGCCTCCACCTACAGCCTCTGCCAGCAACTTCTGCCAGCAACCTGCAGGTGCCGCCTCCACCTGCAGATTCTGGCAGACAGCTTATGTCACGCCTCCACCTACAGCCTCTGTCAGTAACCTGCAGGTGCAGCCTCCACCTGCAGGTTGCTGGCAGACAGCTTATGTCACGCCTCCACCTACAGCCTCTGCCAGCAACCTGCAGGTGCCGCCTCCACCTGCAGATTCTGGCAGACAGCTTAGGTCACGTCTCCACCTACAGCCTCTGCCAGCAACTTCTGCCAGCAGCCTACAGGTGCCGCCTCCACCTGCAGATTCTGGCAAACAGCTTAAGTCATGCCTCCACCTACAGCCTCTGCCAGCAACCTGCAGGTGCCGCCTCCACCTACAGATTCTGGCAGACAGCTTAAGTCATGCCTCCACCTACAGCCTCTGCCAGCAACCTGCAGGTGCCGCCTCCACCTACAGGTTACTGGCAGACAGCTTAGGTCAAGTCTCCACCTACAGCCTCTGCCAGCAACTTCTGCCAGCAACCTGCAGGTGCCGCCTCCACCTACAGGTTACTGGCAGGCAGCTTAGGTCATGCCTCCACCTAAAGCCTCTCTCAGTAACCAGCAGGTGCAGCCTCCACCTGCAGATTCTGGCAGACAGCTTAGGTCACGCCTCCACCTACAGCCTCTGCCAGCAACCTGCAGGTGCCGCCTCCACCTACAGGTTACTGGCAGACAGCTTAGGTCAAGTCTCCACCTACAGCCTCTGCCAGCAACTTCTGCCAGTAACCTGCAGGTGCCGCCTCCACCTGCAGATTCTGGCAGACAGCTTATGTCACGCCTCCACCTACAGCCTCTGTCAGTAACCTGCAGGTGCCGCCTCCACCTGCAGATTCTGGCAAACAGCTTAAGTCATGCCTCCACCTACAGCCTCTGCCGGCAACCTGCAGGTGCCGCCTCCACCTACAGGTTACTGGCAGGCAGCTTAGGTCATGCCTCCACCTAAAGCCTCTCTCAGTAACCTGCAGGTGCAGCCTCCACCTGCAGATTCTGGCAGACAGCTTAGGTCACGTCTCCACCTACAGCCTCTGCCAGCAACTTCTGCCAGCAGCCTACAGGTGCCGCCTCCACCTGCAGATTCTGGCAAACAGCTTAAGTCATGCCTCCACCTACAGCCTCTGCCAGCAACCTGCAGGTGCCGCCTCCACCTACAGATTCTGGCAGACAGCTTAAGTCATGCCTCCACCTACAGCCTCTGCCAGCAACCTGCAGGTGCCGCCTCCACCTACAGGTTACTGGCAGACAGCTTAGGTCAAGTCTCCACCTACAGCCTCTGCCAGCAACTTCTGCCAGCAACCTGCAGGTGCCGCCTCCACCTACAGGTTACTGGCAGGCAGCTTAGGTCATGCCTCCACCTAAAGCCTCTCTCAGTAACCTGCAGGTGCAGCCTCCACCTGCAGATTCTGGCAGACAGCTTAGGTCACGCCTCCACCTACAGCCTCTGCCAGCAACCTGCAGGTGCCGCCTCCACCTACAGGTTACTGGCAGACAGCTTAGGTCAAGTCTCCACCTACAGCCTCTGCCAGCAACTTCTGCCAGTAACCTGCAGGTGCCGCCTCCACCTGCAGATTCTGGCAGACAGCTTAGGTCACGCCTCCACCTACAGCCTCTGCCAGCAACCTGCAGGTGCCGCCTCCACCTACAGGTTACTGGCAGACAGCTTAGGTCAAGTCTCCACCTACAGCCTCTGCCAGCAACTTCTGCCAGCAGCCTACAGGTGCCGCCTCCACCTGCAGATTCTGGCAGACAGCTTAGGTCACGCCTCCACCTACAGCCTCTGCCGGCAACCTGCAGTTGCCGCCTACACCTGCAGGTTATTGGCAGACAGCTTAGGCCACGCCTCCACCTACAGCCTCTGCCAGCAACTTCTGCCAGCAACCTGCAGGTGCCGCCTCCACCTGCAGATTCTGGCAGACAGCTTATGTCACGCCTCCACCTACAGCCTCTGCCAGCAACTTCTGCCAGCAACCTGCAGGTGCCGCCTCCACCTGCAGATTCTGGCAGACAGCTTAGGTCACGTCTCCACCTACAGCCTCTGCCAGCAACTTCTGCCAGCAGCCTACAGGTGCCGCCTCCACCTGCAGATTCTGGCAAACAGCTTAAGTCATGCCTCCACCTACAGCCTCTGCCAGCAACCTGCAGGTGCCGCCTCCACCTACAGGTTACTGGCAGACAGCTTATGTCACGCCTCCACCTACAGCCTCTGTCAGTAACCTGCAGGTGCAGCCTCCATCTGCAGATTCTGGCAGACAGCTTAGGTCACGTCTCCACCTACAGCCTCTGTCAGCAACTTCTGCAAACATCCTACAGGTGCCGCCTCCACCTGCAGATTCTGGCAAACAGCTTAAGTCATGCCTCCACCTACAGCCTCTGCCAGCAACCTGCAGGTGCCGCCTCCACCTACAGATTCTGGCAGACAGCTTAAGTCATGCCTCCACCTACAGCCTCTGCCAGCAACCTGCAGGTGCCGCCTCCACCTACAGGTTACTGGCAGACAGCTTAGGTCATGCCTCCACCTACAGCCTCTGCCAGCAACCTGCAGGTGCCGCCTCCACCTACAGGTTACTGGCAGACAGCTTAGGTCAAGTCTCCACCTACAGCCTCTGCCAGCAACTTCTGCCAGCAACCTGCAGGTGCCGCCTCCACCTACAGGTTACTGGCAGGCAGCTTAGGTCATGCCTCCACCTAAAGCCTCTCTCAGTAACCTGCAGGTGCAGCCTCCACCTGCAGATTCTGGCAGACAGCTTAGGTCACGCCTCCACCTACAGCCTCTGCCAGCAACCTGCAGGTGCCGCCTCCACCTACAGGTTACTGGCAGACAGCTTAGGTCAAGTCTCCACCTACAGCCTCTGCCAGCAACTTCTGCCAGTAACCTGCAGGTGCCGCCTCCACCTGCAGATTCTGGCAGACAGCTTATGTCACGCCTCCACCTACAGCCTCTGTCAGTAACCTGCAGGTGCCGCCTCCACCTGCAGATTCTGGCAAACAGCTTAAGTCATGCCTCCACCTACAGCCTCTGCCGGCAACCTGCAGGTGCCGCCTCCACCTACAGGTTACTGGCAGGCAGCTTAGGTCATGCCTCCACCTAAAGCCTCTCTCTGTAACCTGCAGGTGCAGCCTCCACCTGCAGATTCTGGCAGACAGCTTAGGTCACGTCTCCACCTACAGCCTCTGCCAGCAACTTCTGCCAGCAGCCTACAGGTGCCGCCTCCACCTGCAGATTCTGGCAAACAGCTTAAGTCATGCCTCCACCTACAGCCTCTGCCAGCAACCTGCAGGTGCCGCCTCCACCTACAGATTCTGGCAGACAGCTTAAGTCATGCCTCCACCTACAGCCTCTGCCAGCAACCTGCAGGTGCCGCCTCCACCTACAGGTTACTGGCAGACAGCTTAGGTCAAGTCTCCACCTACAGCCTCTGCCAGCAACTTCTGCCAGCAACCTGCAGGTGCCGCCTCCACCTACAGGTTACTGGCAGGCAGCTTAGGTCATGCCTCCACCTAAAGCCTCTCTCAGTAACCTGCAGGTGCAGCCTCCACCTGCAGATTCTGGCAGACAGCTTAGGTCACGCCTCCACCTACAGCCTCTGCCGGCAACCTGCAGTTGCCGCCTCCACCTGCAGGTTATTGGCAGACAGCTTAGGCCACGCCTCCACCTACAGCCTCTGCCAGCAACTTCTGCCAGCAACCTGCAGGTGCCGCCTCCACCTGCAGATTCTGGCAGACAGCTTATGTCACGCCTCCACCTACAGCCTCTGTCAGTAACCTGCAGGTGCAGCCTCCACCTGCAGGTTGCTGGCAGACAGCTTATGTCACGCCTCCACCTACAGCCTCTGCCAGCAACCTGCAGGTGCCGCCTCCACCTGCAGATTCTGGCAGACAGCTTAGGTCACGTCTCCACCTACAGCCTCTGCCAGCAACTTCTGCAAACAGCCTACAGGTGCCGCCTCCACCTGCAGATTCTGGCAAACAGCTTAAGTCATGCCTCCACCTACAGCCTCTGCCAGCAACCTGCAGGTGCCGCCTCCACCTACAGATTCTGGCAGACAGCTTAAGTCATGCCTCCACCTACAGCCTCTGCCAGCAACCTGCAGGTGCCGCCTCCACCTACAGGTTACTGGCAGACAGCTTAGGTCAAGTCTCCACCTACAGCCTCTGCCAGCAACTTCTGCCAGCAACCTGCAGGTGCCGCCTCCACCTACAGGTTACTGGCAGGCAGCTTAGGTCATGCCTCCACCTAAAGCCTCTCTCAGTAACCTGCAGGTGCAGCCTCCACCTGCAGATTCTGGCAGACAGCTTAGGTCACGCCTCCACCTACAGCCTCTGCCAGCAACCTGCAGGTGCCGCCTCCACCTACAGGTTACTGGCAGACAGCTTAGGTCTTGCCAGTAACCTGCAGGTGCCGCCTCCACCTGCAGATTCTGGCAGACAGCTTATGTCACGCCTCCACCTACAGCCTCTGTCAGTAACCTGCAGGTGCCGCCTCCACCTGCAGATTCTGGCAAACAGCTTAAGTCATGCCTCCACCTACAGCCTCTGCCGGCAACCTGCAGGTGCCGCCTCCACCTACAGGTTACTGGCAGGCAGCTTAGGTCATGCCTCCACCTAAAGCCTCTCTCAGTAACCTGCAGGTGCAGCCTCCACCTGCAGATTCTGGCAGACAGCTTAGGTCACGTCTCCACCTACAGCCTCTGCCAGCAACTTCTGCCAGCAGCCTACAGGTGCCGCCTCCACCTGCAGATTCTGGCAAACAGCTTAAGTCATGCCTCCACCTACAGCCTCTGCCAGCAACCTGCAGGTGCCGCCTCCACCTACAGATTCTGGCAGACAGCTTAAGTCATGCCTCCACCTACAGCCTCTGCCAGCAACCTGCAGGTGCCGCCTCCACCTACAGGTTACTGGCAGACAGCTTAGGTCAAGTCTCCACCTACAGCCTCTGCCAGCAACTTCTGCCAGCAACCTGCAGGTGCCGCCTCCACCTACAGGTTACTGGCAGGCAGCTTAGGTCATGCCTCCACCTAAAGCCTCTCTCAGTAACCTGCAGGTGCAGCCTCCACCTGCAGATTCTGGCAGACAGCTTAGGTCACGCCTCCACCTACAGCCTCTGCCAGCAACCTGCAGGTGCCGCCTCCACCTACAGGTTACTGGCAGACAGCTTAGGTCAAGTCTCCACCTACAGCCTCTGCCAGCAACTTCTGCCAGTAACCTGCAGGTGCCGCCTCCACCTGCAGATTCTGGCAGACAGCTTAGGTCACGCCTCCACCTACAGCCTCTGCCAGCAACCTGCAGGTGCCGCCTCCACCTACAGGTTACTGGCAGACAGCTTAGGTCAAGTCTCCACCTACAGCCTCTGCCAGCAACTTCTGCCAGCAGCCTACAGGTGCCGCCTCCACCTGCAGATTCTGGCAGACAGCTTAGGTCACGCCTCCACCTACAGCCTCTGCCGGCAACCTGCAGTTGCCGCCTCCACCTGCAGGTTATTGGCAGACAGCTTAGGCCACGCCTCCACCTACAGCCTCTGCCAGCAACTTCTGCCAGCAACCTGCAGGTGCCGCCTCCACCTGCAGATTCTGGCAGACAGCTTATGTCACGCCTCCACCTACAGCCTCTGCCAGCAACTTCTGCCAGCAACCTGCAGGTGCCGCCTCCACCTGCAGATTCTGGCAGACAGCTTAGGTCACGTCTCCACCTACAGCCTCTGCCAGCAACTTCTGCCAGCAGCCTACAGGTGCCGCCTCCACCTGCAGATTCTGGCAAACAGCTTAAGTCATGCCTCCACCTACAGCCTCTGCCAGCAACCTGCAGGTGCCGCCTCCACCTACAGGTTACTGGCAGACAGCTTATGTCACGCCTCCACCTACAGCCTCTGTCAGTAACCTGCAGGTGCAGCCTCCATCTGCAGATTCTGGCAGACAGCTTAGGTCAAGTCTCCACCTACAGCCTCTGCCAGCAACTTCTGCCAGCAACCTGCAGGTGCCGCCTCCACCTACAGGTTACTGGCAGGCAGCTTAGGTCATGCCTCCACCTAAAGCCTCTCTCAGTAACCTGCAGGTGCAGCCTCCACCTGCAGATTCTGGCAGACAGCTTAGGTCACGCCTCCACCTACAGCCTCTGCCAGCAACCTGCAGGTGCCGCCTCCACCTACAGGTTACTGGCAGACAGCTTAGGTCAAGTCTCCACCTACAGCCTCTGCCAGCAACTTCTGCCAGTAACCTGCAGGTGCCGCCTCCACCTGCAGATTCTGGCAGACAGCTTATGTCACGCCTCCACCTACAGCCTCTGTCAGTAACCTGCAGGTGCCGCCTCCACCTGCAGATTCTGGCAAACAGCTTAAGTCATGCCTCCACCTACAGCCTCTGCCGGCAACCTGCAGGTGCCGCCTCCACCTACAGGTTACTGGCAGGCAGCTTAGGTCATGCCTCCACCTAAAGCCTCTCTCAGTAACCTGCAGGTGCAGCCTCCACCTGCAGATTCTGGCAGACAGCTTAGGTCACGTCTCCACCTACAGCCTCTGCCAGCAACTTCTGCCAGCAGCCTACAGGTGCCGCCTCCACCTGCAGATTCTGGCAAACAGCTTAAGTCATGCCTCCACCTACAGCCTCTGCCAGCAACCTGCAGGTGCCGCCTCCACCTACAGATTCTGGCAGACAGCTTAAGTCATGCCTCCACCTACAGCCTCTGCCAGCAACCTGCAGGTGCCGCCTCCACCTACAGGTTACTGGCAGACAGCTTAGGTCAAGTCTCCACCTACAGCCTCTGCCAGCAACTTCTGCCAGCAACCTGCAGGTGCCGCCTCCACCTACAGGTTACTGGCAGGCAGCTTAGGTCATGCCTCCACCTAAAGCCTCTCTCAGTAACCTGCAGGTGCAGCCTCCACCTGCAGATTCTGGCAGACAGCTTAGGTCACGCCTCCACCTACAGCCTCTGCCAGCAACCTGCAGGTGCCGCCTCCACCTACAGGTTACTGGCAGACAGCTTAGGTCAAGTCTCCACCTACAGCCTCTGCCAGCAACTTCTGCCAGTAACCTGCAGGTGCCGCCTCCACCTGCAGATTCTGGCAGACAGCTTAGGTCACGCCTCCACCTACAGCCTCTGCCAGCAACCTGCAGGTGCCGCCTCCACCTACAGGTTACTGGCAGACAGCTTAGGTCAAGTCTCCACCTACAGCCTCTGCCAGCAACTTCTGCCAGCAGCCTACAGGTGCCGCCTCCACCTGCAGATTCTGGCAGACAGCTTAGGTCACGCCTCCACCTACAGCCTCTGCCGGCAACCTGCAGTTGCCGCCTCCACCTGCAGGTTATTGGCAGACAGCTTAGGCCACGCCTCCACCTACAGCCTCTGCCAGCAACTTCTGCCAGCAACCTGCAGGTGCCGCCTCCACCTGCAGATTCTGGCAGACAGCTTATGTCACGCCTCCACCTACAGCCTCTGCCAGCAACTTCTGCCAGCAACCTGCAGGTGCCGCCTCCACCTGCAGATTCTGGCAGACAGCTTAGGTCACGTCTCCACCTACAGCCTCTGCCAGCAACTTCTGCCAGCAGCCTACAGGTGCCGCCTCCACCTGCAGATTCTGGCAAACAGCTTAAGTCATGCCTCCACCTACAGCCTCTGCCAGCAACCTGCAGGTGCCGCCTCCACCTACAGGTTACTGGCAGACAGCTTATGTCACGCCTCCACCTACAGCCTCTGTCAGTAACCTGCAGGTGCAGCCTCCATCTGCAGATTCTGGCAGACAGCTTAGGTCACGTCTCCACCTACAGCCTCTGCCAGCAACTTCTGCAAACAGCCTACAGGTGCCGCCTCCACCTGCAGATTCTGGCAAACAGCTTAAGTCATGCCTCCACCTACAGCCTCTGCCAGCAACCTGCAGGTGCCGCCTCCACCTACAGATTCTGGCAGACAGCTTAAGTCATGCCTCCACCTACAGCCTCTGCCAGCAACCTGCAGGTGCCGCCTCCACCTACAGGTTACTGGCAGACAGCTTAGGTCAAGTCTCCACCTACAGCCTCTGCCAGCAACTTCTGCCAGCAACCTGCAGGTGCCGCCTCCACCTACAGGTTACTGGCAGGCAGCTTAGGTCATGCCTCCACCTAAAGCCTCTCTCAGTAACCTGCAGGTGCAGCCTCCACCTGCAGATTCTGGCAGACAGCTTAGGTCACGCCTCCACCTACAGCCTCTGCCAGCAACCTGCAGGTGCCGCCTCCACCTACAGGTTACTGGCAGACAGCTTAGGTCAAGTCTCCACCTACAGCCTCTGCCAGCAACTTCTGCCAGTAACCTGCAGGTGCCGCCTCCACCTGCAGATTCTGGCAGACAGCTTATGTCACGCCTCCACCTACAGCCTCTGTCAGTAACCTGCAGGTGCCGCCTCCACCTGCAGATTCTGGCAAACAGCTTAAGTCATGCCTCCACCTACAGCCTCTGCCGGCAACCTGCAGGTGCCGCCTCCACCTACAGGTTACTGGCAGGCAGCTTAGGTCATGCCTCCACCTAAAGCCTCTCTCAGTAACCTGCAGGTGCAGCCTCCACCTGCAGATTCTGGCAGACAGCTTAGGTCACGCCTCCACCTACAGCCTCTGCCGGCAACCTGCAGTTGCCGCCTCCACCTGCAGGTTACTGGCAGACAGCTTAGGTCACGTCTCCACCTACAGCCTCTGCCAGCAACTTCTGCCAGCAACCTACAGGTGCCGCCTCCACCTGCAGATTCTGGCAGACAGCTTAGGTCACGTCTCCACCTACAGCCTCTGCCAGCAACTTCTGCAAACAGCCTACAGGTGCCGCCTCCACCTGCAGATTCTGGCAAACAGCTTAAGTCATGCCTCCACCTACAGCCTCTGCCAGCAACCTGCAGGTGCCGCCTCCACCTACAGATTCTGGCAGACAGCTTAAGTCATGCCTCCACCTACAGCCTCTGCCAGCAACCTGCAGGTGCCGCCTCCACCTACAGGTTACTGGCAGACAGCTTAGGTCAAGTCTCCACCTACAGCCTCTGCCAGCAACTTCTGCCAGCAACCTGCAGGTGCCGCCTCCACCTACAGGTTACTGGCAGGCAGCTTAGGTCATGCCTCCACCTAAAGCCTCTCTCAGTAACCTGCAGGTGCAGCCTCCACCTGCAGATTCTGGCAGACAGCTTAGGTCACGCCTCCACCTACAGCCTCTGCCAGCAACCTGCAGGTGCCGCCTCCACCTACAGGTTACTGGCAGACAGCTTAGGTCAAGTCTCCACCTACAGCCTCTGCCAGCAACTTCTGCCAGTAACCTGCAGGTGCCGCCTCCACCTGCAGATTCTGGCAGACAGCTTATGTCACGCCTCCACCTACAGCCTCTGTCAGTAACCTGCAGGTGCCGCCTCCACCTGCAGATTCTGGCAAACAGCTTAAGTCATGCCTCCACCTACAGCCTCTGCCGGCAACCTGCAGGTGCCGCCTCCACCTACAGGTTACTGGCAGGCAGCTTAGGTCATGCCTCCACCTAAAGCCTCTCTCAGTAACCTGCAGGTGCCGCCTCCACCTGCAGATTCTGGCAGACAGCTTATGTCACGCCTCCACCTACAGCCTCTGTCAGTAACCTGCAGGTGCCGCCTCCACCTGCAGATTCTGGCAAACAGCTTAAGTCATGCCTCCACCTACAGCCTCTGCCGGCAACCTGCAGGTGCCGCCTCCACCTACAGGTTACTGGCAGGCAGCTTAGGTCATGCCTCCACCTAAAGCCTCTCTCTGTAACCTGCAGGTGCAGCCTCCACCTGCAGATTCTGGCAGACAGCTTAGGTCACGTCTCCACCTACAGCCTCTGCCAGCAACTTCTGCCAGCAGCCTACAGGTGCCGCCTCCACCTGCAGATTCTGGCAAACAGCTTAAGTCATGCCTCCACCTACAGCCTCTGCCAGCAACCTGCAGGTGCCGCCTCCACCTACAGATTCTGGCAGACAGCTTAAGTCATGCCTCCACCTACAGCCTCTGCCAGCAACCTGCAGGTGCCGCCTCCACCTACAGGTTACTGGCAGACAGCTTAGGTCAAGTCTCCACCTACAGCCTCTGCCAGCAACTTCTGCCAGCAACCTGCAGGTGCCGCCTCCACCTACAGGTTACTGGCAGGCAGCTTAGGTCATGCCTCCACCTAAAGCCTCTCTCAGTAACCTGCAGGTGCAGCCTCCACCTGCAGATTCTGGCAGACAGCTTAGGTCACGCCTCCACCTACAGCCTCTGCCGGCAACCTGCAGTTGCCGCCTCCACCTGCAGGTTATTGGCAGACAGCTTAGGCCACGCCTCCACCTACAGCCTCTGCCAGCAACTTCTGCCAGCAACCTGCAGGTGCCGCCTCCACCTGCAGATTCTGGCAGACAGCTTATGTCACGCCTCCACCTACAGCCTCTGTCAGTAACCTGCAGGTGCAGCCTCCACCTGCAGGTTGCTGGCAGACAGCTTATGTCACGCCTCCACCTACAGCCTCTGCCAGCAACCTGCAGGTGCCGCCTCCACCTGCAGATTCTGGCAGACAGCTTAGGTCACGTCTCCACCTACAGCCTCTGCCAGCAACTTCTGCAAACAGCCTACAGGTGCCGCCTCCACCTGCAGATTCTGGCAAACAGCTTAAGTCATGCCTCCACCTACAGCCTCTGCCAGCAACCTGCAGGTGCCGCCTCCACCTACAGATTCTGGCAGACAGCTTAAGTCATGCCTCCACCTACAGCCTCTGCCAGCAACCTGCAGGTGCCGCCTCCACCTACAGGTTACTGGCAGACAGCTTAGGTCAAGTCTCCACCTACAGCCTCTGCCAGCAACTTCTGCCAGCAACCTGCAGGTGCCGCCTCCACCTACAGGTTACTGGCAGGCAGCTTAGGTCATGCCTCCACCTAAAGCCTCTCTCAGTAACCTGCAGGTGCAGCCTCCACCTGCAGATTCTGGCAGACAGCTTAGGTCACGCCTCCACCTACAGCCTCTGCCAGCAACCTGCAGGTGCCGCCTCCACCTACAGGTTACTGGCAGACAGCTTAGGTCAAGTCTCCACCTACAGCCTCTGCCAGCAACTTCTGCCAGTAACCTGCAGGTGCCGCCTCCACCTGCAGATTCTGGCAGACAGCTTATGTCACGCCTCCACCTACAGCCTCTGTCAGTAACCTGCAGGTGCCGCCTCCACCTGCAGATTCTGGCAAACAGCTTAAGTCATGCCTCCACCTACAGCCTCTGCCGGCAACCTGCAGGTGCCGCCTCCACCTACAGGTTACTGGCAGGCAGCTTAGGTCATGCCTCCACCTAAAGCCTCTCTCAGTAACCTGCAGGTGCAGCCTCCACCTGCAGATTCTGGCAGACAGCTTAGGTCACGTCTCCACCTACAGCCTCTGCCAGCAACTTCTGCCAGCAGCCTACAGGTGCCGCCTCCACCTGCAGATTCTGGCAAACAGCTTAAGTCATGCCTCCACCTACAGCCTCTGCCAGCAACCTGCAGGTGCCGCCTCCACCTACAGATTCTGGCAGACAGCTTAAGTCATGCCTCCACCTACAGCCTCTGCCAGCAACCTGCAGGTGCCGCCTCCACCTACAGGTTACTGGCAGACAGCTTAGGTCAAGTCTCCACCTACAGCCTCTGCCAGCAACTTCTGCCAGCAACCTGCAGGTGCCGCCTCCACCTACAGGTTACTGGCAGGCAGCTTAGGTCATGCCTCCACCTAAAGCCTCTCTCAGTAACCTGCAGGTGCAGCCTCCACCTGCAGATTCTGGCAGACAGCTTAGGTCACGCCTCCACCTACAGCCTCTGCCAGCAACCTGCAGGTGCCGCCTCCACCTACAGGTTACTGGCAGACAGCTTAGGTCAAGTCTCCACCTACAGCCTCTGCCAGCAACTTCTGCCAGTAACCTGCAGGTGCCGCCTCCACCTGCAGATTCTGGCAGACAGCTTAGGTCACGCCTCCACCTACAGCCTCTGCCAGCAACCTGCAGGTGCCGCCTCCACCTACAGGTTACTGGCAGACAGCTTAGGTCAAGTCTCCACCTACAGCCTCTGCCAGCAACTTCTGCCAGCAGCCTACAGGTGCCGCCTCCACCTGCAGATTCTGGCAGACAGCTTAGGTCACGCCTCCACCTACAGCCTCTGCCGGCAACCTGCAGTTGCCGCCTACACCTGCAGGTTATTGGCAGACAGCTTAGGCCACGCCTCCACCTACAGCCTCTGCCAGCAACTTCTGCCAGCAACCTGCAGGTGCCGCCTCCACCTGCAGATTCTGGCAGACAGCTTATGTCACGCCTCCACCTACAGCCTCTGCCAGCAACTTCTGCCAGCAACCTGCAGGTGCCGCCTCCACCTGCAGATTCTGGCAGACAGCTTAGGTCACGTCTCCACCTACAGCCTCTGCCAGCAACTTCTGCCAGCAGCCTACAGGTGCCGCCTCCACCTGCAGATTCTGGCAAACAGCTTAAGTCATGCCTCCACCTACAGCCTCTGCCAGCAACCTGCAGGTGCCGCCTCCACCTACAGGTTACTGGCAGACAGCTTATGTCACGCCTCCACCTACAGCCTCTGTCAGTAACCTGCAGGTGCAGCCTCCATCTGCAGATTCTGGCAGACAGCTTAGGTCACGTCTCCACCTACAGCCTCTGCCAGCAACTTCTGCAAACAGCCTACAGGTGCCGCCTCCACCTGCAGATTCTGGCAAACAGCTTAAGTCATGCCTCCACCTACAGCCTCTGCCAGCAACCTGCAGGTGCCGCCTCCACCTACAGATTCTGGCAGACAGCTTAAGTCATGCCTCCACCTACAGCCTCTGCCAGCAACCTGCAGGTGCCGCCTCCACCTACAGGTTACTGGCAGACAGCTTAGGTCAAGTCTCCACCTACAGCCTCTGCCAGCAACTTCTGCCAGCAACCTGCAGGTGCCGCCTCCACCTACAGGTTACTGGCAGGCAGCTTAGGTCATGCCTCCACCTAAAGCCTCTCTCAGTAACCTGCAGGTGCAGCCTCCACCTGCAGATTCTGGCAGACAGCTTAGGTCACGCCTCCACCTACAGCCTCTGCCAGCAACCTGCAGGTGCCGCCTCCACCTACAGGTTACTGGCAGACAGCTTAGGTCAAGTCTCCACCTACAGCCTCTGCCAGCAACTTCTGCCAGTAACCTGCAGGTGCCGCCTCCACCTGCAGATTCTGGCAGACAGCTTATGTCACGCCTCCACCTACAGCCTCTGTCAGTAACCTGCAGGTGCCGCCTCCACCTGCAGATTCTGGCAAACAGCTTAAGTCATGCCTCCACCTACAGCCTCTGCCGGCAACCTGCAGGTGCCGCCTCCACCTACAGGTTACTGGCAGGCAGCTTAGGTCATGCCTCCACCTAAAGCCTCTCTCTGTAACCTGCAGGTGCAGCCTCCACCTGCAGATTCTGGCAGACAGCTTAGGTCACGTCTCCACCTACAGCCTCTGCCAGCAACTTCTGCCAGCAGCCTACAGGTGCCGCCTCCACCTGCAGATTCTGGCAAACAGCTTAAGTCATGCCTCCACCTACAGCCTCTGCCAGCAACCTGCAGGTGCCGCCTCCACCTACAGATTCTGGCAGACAGCTTAAGTCATGCCTCCACCTACAGCCTCTGCCAGCAACCTGCAGGTGCCGCCTCCACCTACAGGTTACTGGCAGACAGCTTAGGTCAAGTCTCCACCTACAGCCTCTGCCAGCAACTTCTGCCAGCAACCTGCAGGTGCCGCCTCCACCTACAGGTTACTGGCAGGCAGCTTAGGTCATGCCTCCACCTAAAGCCTCTCTCAGTAACCTGCAGGTGCAGCCTCCACCTGCAGATTCTGGCAGACAGCTTAGGTCACGCCTCCACCTACAGCCTCTGCCGGCAACCTGCAGTTGCCGCCTCCACCTGCAGGTTATTGGCAGACAGCTTAGGCCACGCCTCCACCTACAGCCTCTGCCAGCAACTTCTGCCAGCAACCTGCAGGTGCCGCCTCCACCTGCAGATTCTGGCAGACAGCTTATGTCACGCCTCCACCTACAGCCTCTGTCAGTAACCTGCAGGTGCAGCCTCCACCTGCAGGTTGCTGGCAGACAGCTTATGTCACGCCTCCACCTACAGCCTCTGCCAGCAACCTGCAGGTGCCGCCTCCACCTGCAGATTCTGGCAGACAGCTTAGGTCACGTCTCCACCTACAGCCTCTGCCAGCAACTTCTGCAAACAGCCTACAGGTGCCGCCTCCACCTGCAGATTCTGGCAAACAGCTTAAGTCATGCCTCCACCTACAGCCTCTGCCAGCAACCTGCAGGTGCCGCCTCCACCTACAGATTCTGGCAGACAGCTTAAGTCATGCCTCCACCTACAGCCTCTGCCAGCAACCTGCAGGTGCCGCCTCCACCTACAGGTTACTGGCAGACAGCTTAGGTCAAGTCTCCACCTACAGCCTCTGCCAGCAACTTCTGCCAGCAACCTGCAGGTGCCGCCTCCACCTACAGGTTACTGGCAGGCAGCTTAGGTCATGCCTCCACCTAAAGCCTCTCTCAGTAACCTGCAGGTGCAGCCTCCACCTGCAGATTCTGGCAGACAGCTTAGGTCACGCCTCCACCTACAGCCTCTGCCAGCAACCTGCAGGTGCCGCCTCCACCTACAGGTTACTGGCAGACAGCTTAGGTCAAGTCTCCACCTACAGCCTCTGCCAGCAACTTCTGCCAGTAACCTGCAGGTGCCGCCTCCACCTGCAGATTCTGGCAGACAGCTTATGTCACGCCTCCACCTACAGCCTCTGTCAGTAACCTGCAGGTGCCGCCTCCACCTGCAGATTCTGGCAAACAGCTTAAGTCATGCCTCCACCTACAGCCTCTGCCGGCAACCTGCAGGTGCCGCCTCCACCTACAGGTTACTGGCAGGCAGCTTAGGTCATGCCTCCACCTAAAGCCTCTCTCAGTAACCTGCAGGTGCAGCCTCCACCTGCAGATTCTGGCAGACAGCTTAGGTCACGTCTCCACCTACAGCCTCTGCCAGCAACTTCTGCCAGCAGCCTACAGGTGCCGCCTCCACCTGCAGATTCTGGCAAACAGCTTAAGTCATGCCTCCACCTACAGCCTCTGCCAGCAACCTGCAGGTGCCGCCTCCACCTACAGATTCTGGCAGACAGCTTAAGTCATGCCTCCACCTACAGCCTCTGCCAGCAACCTGCAGGTGCCGCCTCCACCTACAGGTTACTGGCAGACAGCTTAGGTCAAGTCTCCACCTACAGCCTCTGCCAGCAACTTCTGCCAGCAACCTGCAGGTGCCGCCTCCACCTACAGGTTACTGGCAGGCAGCTTAGGTCATGCCTCCACCTAAAGCCTCTCTCAGTAACCTGCAGGTGCAGCCTCCACCTGCAGATTCTGGCAGACAGCTTAGGTCACGCCTCCACCTACAGCCTCTGCCAGCAACCTGCAGGTGCCGCCTCCACCTACAGGTTACTGGCAGACAGCTTAGGTCAAGTCTCCACCTACAGCCTCTGCCAGCAACTTCTGCCAGTAACCTGCAGGTGCCGCCTCCACCTGCAGATTCTGGCAGACAGCTTAGGTCACGCCTCCACCTACAGCCTCTGCCAGCAACCTGCAGGTGCCGCCTCCACCTACAGGTTACTGGCAGACAGCTTAGGTCAAGTCTCCACCTACAGCCTCTGCCAGCAACTTCTGCCAGCAGCCTACAGGTGCCGCCTCCACCTGCAGATTCTGGCAGACAGCTTAGGTCACGCCTCCACCTACAGCCTCTGCCGGCAACCTGCAGTTGCCGCCTCCACCTGCAGGTTATTGGCAGACAGCTTAGGCCACGCCTCCACCTACAGCCTCTGCCAGCAACTTCTGCCAGCAACCTGCAGGTGCCGCCTCCACCTGCAGATTCTGGCAGACAGCTTATGTCACGCCTCCACCTACAGCCTCTGCCAGCAACTTCTGCCAGCAACCTGCAGGTGCCGCCTCCACCTGCAGATTCTGGCAGACAGCTTAGGTCACGTCTCCACCTACAGCCTCTGCCAGCAACTTCTGCCAGCAGCCTACAGGTGCCGCCTCCACCTGCAGATTCTGGCAAACAGCTTAAGTCATGCCTCCACCTACAGCCTCTGCCAGCAACCTGCAGGTGCCGCCTCCACCTACAGGTTACTGGCAGACAGCTTATGTCACGCCTCCACCTACAGCCTCTGTCAGTAACCTGCAGGTGCAGCCTCCATCTGCAGATTCTGGCAGACAGCTTAGGTCAAGTCTCCACCTACAGCCTCTGCCAGCAACTTCTGCCAGCAACCTGCAGGTGCCGCCTCCACCTACAGGTTACTGGCAGGCAGCTTAGGTCATGCCTCCACCTAAAGCCTCTCTCAGTAACCTGCAGGTGCAGCCTCCACCTGCAGATTCTGGCAGACAGCTTAGGTCACGCCTCCACCTACAGCCTCTGCCAGCAACCTGCAGGTGCCGCCTCCACCTACAGGTTACTGGCAGACAGCTTAGGTCAAGTCTCCACCTACAGCCTCTGCCAGCAACTTCTGCCAGTAACCTGCAGGTGCCGCCTCCACCTGCAGATTCTGGCAGACAGCTTATGTCACGCCTCCACCTACAGCCTCTGTCAGTAACCTGCAGGTGCCGCCTCCACCTGCAGATTCTGGCAAACAGCTTAAGTCATGCCTCCACCTACAGCCTCTGCCGGCAACCTGCAGGTGCCGCCTCCACCTACAGGTTACTGGCAGGCAGCTTAGGTCATGCCTCCACCTAAAGCCTCTCTCAGTAACCTGCAGGTGCAGCCTCCACCTGCAGATTCTGGCAGACAGCTTAGGTCACGTCTCCACCTACAGCCTCTGCCAGCAACTTCTGCCAGCAGCCTACAGGTGCCGCCTCCACCTGCAGATTCTGGCAAACAGCTTAAGTCATGCCTCCACCTACAGCCTCTGCCAGCAACCTGCAGGTGCCGCCTCCACCTACAGATTCTGGCAGACAGCTTAAGTCATGCCTCCACCTACAGCCTCTGCCAGCAACCTGCAGGTGCCGCCTCCACCTACAGGTTACTGGCAGACAGCTTAGGTCAAGTCTCCACCTACAGCCTCTGCCAGCAACTTATGCCAGCAACCTGCAGGTGCCGCCTCCACCTACAGGTTACTGGCAGGCAGCTTAGGTCATGCCTCCACCTAAAGCCTCTCTCAGTAACCTGCAGGTGCAGCCTCCACCTGCAGATTCTGGCAGACAGCTTAGGTCACGCCTCCACCTACAGCCTCTGCCAGCAACCTGCAGGTGCCGCCTCCACCTACAGGTTACTGGCAGACAGCTTAGGTCAAGTCTCCACCTACAGCCTCTGCCAGCAACTTCTGCCAGTAACCTGCAGGTGCCGCCTCCACCTGCAGATTCTGGCAGACAGCTTAGGTCACGCCTCCACCTACAGCCTCTGCCAGCAACCTGCAGGTGCCGCCTCCACCTACAGGTTACTGGCAGACAGCTTAGGTCAAGTCTCCACCTACAGCCTCTGCCAGCAACTTCTGCCAGCAGCCTACAGGTGCCGCCTCCACCTGCAGATTCTGGCAGACAGCTTAGGTCACGCCTCCACCTACAGCCTCTGCCGGCAACCTGCAGTTGCCGCCTCCACCTGCAGGTTATTGGCAGACAGCTTAGGCCACGCCTCCACCTACAGCCTCTGCCAGCAACTTCTGCCAGCAACCTGCAGGTGCCGCCTCCACCTGCAGATTCTGGCAGACAGCTTATGTCACGCCTCCACCTACAGCCTCTGCCAGCAACTTCTGCCAGCAACCTGCAGGTGCCGCCTCCACCTGCAGATTCTGGCAGACAGCTTAGGTCACGTCTCCACCTACAGCCTCTGCCAGCAACTTCTGCCAGCAGCCTACAGGTGCCGCCTCCACCTGCAGATTCTGGCAAACAGCTTAAGTCATGCCTCCACCTACAGCCTCTGCCAGCAACCTGCAGGTGCCGCCTCCACCTACAGGTTACTGGCAGACAGCTTATGTCACGCCTCCACCTACAGCCTCTGTCAGTAACCTGCAGGTGCAGCCTCCATCTGCAGATTCTGGCAGACAGCTTAGGTCACGTCTCCACCTACAGCCTCTGCCAGCAACTTCTGCAAACAGCCTACAGGTGCCGCCTCCACCTGCAGATTCTGGCAAACAGCTTAAGTCATGCCTCCACCTACAGCCTCTGCCAGCAACCTGCAGGTGCCGCCTCCACCTACAGATTCTGGCAGACAGCTTAAGTCATGCCTCCACCTACAGCCTCTGCCAGCAACCTGCAGGTGCCGCCTCCACCTACAGGTTACTGGCAGACAGCTTAGGTCAAGTCTCCACCTACAGCCTCTGCCAGCAACTTCTGCCAGCAACCTGCAGGTGCCGCCTCCACCTACAGGTTACTGGCAGGCAGCTTAGGTCATGCCTCCACCTAAAGCCTCTCTCAGTAACCTGCAGGTGCAGCCTCCACCTGCAGATTCTGGCAGACAGCTTAGGTCACGCCTCCACCTACAGCCTCTGCCAGCAACCTGCAGGTGCCGCCTCCACCTACAGGTTACTGGCAGACAGCTTAGGTCAAGTCTCCACCTACAGCCTCTGCCAGCAACTTCTGCCAGTAACCTGCAGGTGCTGCCTCCACCTGCAGATTCTGGCAGACAGCTTATGTCACGCCTCCACCTACAGCCTCTGTCAGTAACCTGCAGGTGCCGCCTCCACCTGCAGATTCTGGCAAACAGCTTAAGTCATGCCTCCACCTACAGCCTCTGCCGGCAACCTGCAGGTGCCGCCTCCACCTACAGGTTACTGGCAGGCAGCTTAGGTCATGCCTCCACCTAAAGCCTCTCTCAGTAACCTGCAGGTGCAGCCTCCACCTGCAGATTCTGGCAGACAGCTTAGGTCACGCCTCCACCTACAGCCTCTGCCGGCAACCTGCAGTTGCCGCCTCCACCTGCAGGTTACTGGCAGACAGCTTAGGTCACGTCTCCACCTACAGCCTCTGCCAGCAACTTCTGCCAGCAACCTACAGGTGCCGCCTCCACCTGCAGATTCTGGCAGACAGCTTAGGTCACGTCTCCACCTACAGCCTCTGCCAGCAACTTCTGCAAACAGCCTACAGGTGCCGCCTCCACCTGCAGATTCTGGCAAACAGCTTAAGTCATGCCTCCACCTACAGCCTCTGCCAGCAACCTGCAGGTGCCGCCTCCACCTACAGATTCTGGCAGACAGCTTAAGTCATGCCTCCACCTACAGCCTCTGCCAGCAACCTGCAGGTGCCGCCTCCACCTACAGGTTACTGGCAGACAGCTTAGGTCAAGTCTCCACCTACAGCCTCTGCCAGCAACTTCTGCCAGCAACCTGCAGGTGCCGCCTCCACCTACAGGTTACTGGCAGGCAGCTTAGGTCATGCCTCCACCTAAAGCCTCTCTCAGTAACCTGCAGGTGCAGCCTCCACCTGCAGATTCTGGCAGACAGCTTAGGTCACGCCTCCACCTACAGCCTCTGCCAGCAACCTGCAGGTGCCGCCTCCACCTACAGGTTACTGGCAGACAGCTTAGGTCAAGTCTCCACCTACAGCCTCTGCCAGCAACTTCTGCCAGTAACCTGCAGGTGCCGCCTCCACCTGCAGATTCTGGCAGACAGCTTATGTCACGCCTCCACCTACAGCCTCTGTCAGTAACCTGCAGGTGCCGCCTCCACCTGCAGATTCTGGCAAACAGCTTAAGTCATGCCTCCACCTACAGCCTCTGCCGGCAACCTGCAGGTGCCGCCTCCACCTACAGGTTACTGGCAGGCAGCTTAGGTCATGCCTCCACCTAAAGCCTCTCTCAGTAACCTGCAGGTGCAGCCTCCACCTGCAGATTCTGGCAGACAGCTTAGGTCACGCCTCCACCTACAGCCTCTGCCAGCAACTTAGGCCAGCAACCTACAGGTGCCGCCTCCACCTGCAGATTCTGGCAGACAGCTTAAGTCATGCCTCCACCTACAGCCTCTGCCAGCAACCTGCAGGTGCCGCCTCCACCTACAGGTTACTGGCAGACAGCTTAGGTCAAGTCTCCACCTACAGCCTCTGCCAGCAACTTCTGCCAGCAACCTGCAGGTGCCGCCTCCACCTGCAGATTCTGGCAGACAGCTTATGTCACGCCTCCACCGACAGCCTCTGCCAGCAACCTGCAGGTGCCGCCTCCACCTGCAGATTCTGGAAGACAGCTTAGGTCACGTCTCCACCTACAGCCTCTGCCAGCAACTTCTGCCAGCAACCTACAGGTGCCGCCTCCACCTGCAGATTCTGGCAGACAGCTTAAGTCATGCCTCCACCTACAGCCTCTGCCAGCAACCTGCAGGTGCCGCCTCCACCTGCAGATTCTGGCAGACAGCTTAGGTCATGTCTCCACCTACAGCCTCTGCCAGCAACTTCTGCCAGCAGCCTACAGGTGCCGCCTCCACCTGCAGATTCTGGCAAACAGCTTAAGTCATGCCTCCACCTACAGCCTCTGCCAGCAACCTGCAGGTGCCGCCTCCACCTACAGGTTACTGGCAGGCAGCTTAGGTCATGCCTCCACCTAAAGCCTCTCTCAGTAACCTGCAGGTGCAGCCTCCACCTGCAGATTCTGGCAGACAGCTTAGGTCACGCCTCCACCTACAGCCTCTGCCAGCAACCTGCAGGTGCCGCCTCCACCTACAGGTTACTGGCAGACAGCTTAGGTCAAGTCTCCACCTACAGCCTCTGCCAGCAACTTCTGCCAGCAACCTGCAGGTGCCGCCTCCACCTGCAGATTCTGGCAGACAGCTTATGTCACGCCTCCACCTACAGCCTCTGTCAGTAACCTGCAGGTGCAGCCTCCACCTGCAGGTTGCTGGCAGACAGCTTATGTCACGCCTCCACCTACAGCCTCTGTCAGTAACCTGCAGGTGCAGCCTCCACCTGCAGGCTGCTGGCAGACAGCTTATGTCACGCCTCCACCTACAGCCTCTGCCAGCAACCTGCAGGTGCCGCCTCCACCTGCAGATTCTGGCAGACAGCTTAGGTCACGCCTCCACCTACAGCCTCTGCCGGCAACCTGCAGTTGCCGCCTCCACCTGCAGATTCTGGCAGACAGCTTAGGTCACGTCTCCACCTACAGCCTCTGCCAGCAACTTCTGCAAACAGCCTACAGGTGCCGCCTCCACCTGCAGATTCTGGCAAACAGCTTAAGTCATGCCTCCACCTACAGCCTCTGCCAGCAACCTGCAGGTGCCGCCTCCACCTACAGATTCTGGCAGACAGCTTAGGCCACGCCTCCACCTACAGCCTCTGCCAGCAACTTCTGCCAGCAACCTGCAGGTGCCGCCTCCACCTGCAGATTCTGGCAGACAGCTTATGTCACGCCTCCACCTACAGCCTCTGCCAGCAACCTGCAGGTGCCGCCTCCACCTGCAGATTCTGGCAGACAGCTTAGGTCACGTCTCCACCTACAGCCTCTGCCAGCAACTTCTGCCAGCAGCCTACAGGTGCCGCCTCCACCTGCAGATTCTGGCAAACAGCTTAAGTCATGCCTCCACCTACAGCCTCTGCCAGCAACCTGCAGGTGCCGCCTCCACCTACAGGTTACTGGCAGACAGCTTATGTCACGCCTCCACCTACAGCCTCTGTCAGTAACCTGCAGGTGCAGCCTCCATCTGCAGATTCTGGCAGACAGCTTAGGTCACGTCTCCACCTACAGCCTCTGCCAGCAACTTCTGCAAACAGCCTACAGGTGCCGCCTCCACCTGCAGATTCTGGCAAACAGCTTAAGTCATGCCTCCACCTACAGCCTCTGCCAGCAACCTGCAGGTGCCGCCTCCACCTACAGATTCTGGCAGACAGCTTAAGTCATGCCTCCACCTACAGCCTCTGCCAGCAACCTGCAGGTGCCGCCTCCACCTACAGGTTACTGGCAGACAGCTTAGGTCAAGTCTCCACCTACAGCCTCTGCCAGCAACTTCTGCCAGCAACCTGCAGGTGCCGCCTCCACCTACAGGTTACTGGCAGGCAGCTTAGGTCATGCCTCCACCTAAAGCCTCTCTCAGTAACCTGCAGGTGCAGCCTCCACCTGCAGATTCTGGCAGACAGCTTAGGTCACGCCTCCACCTACAGCCTCTGCCAGCAACCTGCAGGTGCCGCCTCCACCTACAGGTTACTGGCAGACAGCTTAGGTCAAGTCTCCACCTACAGCCTCTGCCAGCAACTTCTGCCAGTAACCTGCAGGTGCCGCCTCCACCTGCAGATTCTGGCAGACAGCTTATGTCACGCCTCCACCTACAGCCTCTGTCAGTAACCTGCAGGTGCCGCCTCCACCTGCAGATTCTGGCAAACAGCTTAAGTCATGCCTCCACCTACAGCCTCTGCCGTTAACCTGCAGGTGCCGCCTCCACCTACAGGTTACTGGCAGGCAGCTTAGGTCATGCCTCAACCTAAAGCCTCTCTCAGTAACCTGCAGGTGCAGCCTCCACCTGCAGATTCTGGCAGACAGCTTAGGTCACGCCTCCACCTACAGCCTCTGCCGGCAACCTGCAGTTGCCGCCTCCACCTGCAGGTTACTGGCAGACAGCTTAGGTCACGTCTCCACCTACAGCCTCTGCCAGCAACTTCTGCCAGCAACCTACAGGTGCCGCCTCCACCTGCAGATTCTGGCAGACAGCTTAAGTCATGCCTCCACCTACAGCCTCTGCCAGCAACCTGCAGGTGCCGCCTCCACCTACAGGTTACTGGCAGACAGCTTAGGTCAAGTCTCCACCTACAGCCTCTGCCAGCAACTTCTGCCAGCAACCTGCAGGTGCCGCCTCCACCTGCAGATTCTGGCAGACAGCTTATGTCACGCCTCCACCTACAGCCTCTGTCAGTAAACTGCAGGTGCAGCCTCCACCTGCAGGTTGCTGGCAGACAGCTTATGTCACGCCTCCACCGACAGCCTCTGCCAGCAACCTGCAGGTGCCGCCTCCACCTGCAGATTCTGGAAGACAGCTTAGGTCACGTCTCCACCTACAGCCTCTGCCAGCAACTTCTGCCAGCAACCTACAGGTGCCGCCTCCACCTGCAGATTCTGGCAGACAGCTTAAGTCATGCCTCCACCTACAGCCTCTGCCAGCAACCTGCAGGTGCCGCCTCCACCTGCAGATTCTGGCAGACAGCTTAGGTCACGTCTCCACCTACAGCCTCTGCCAGCAACTTCTGCCAGCAGCCTACAGGTGCCGCCTCCACCTGCAGATTCTGGCAAACAGCTTAAGTCATGCCTCCACCTACAGCCTCTGCCTGCAACCTGCAGGTGCCGCCTCCACCTACAGATTCTGGCAGACAGCTTAAGTCATGCCTCAACCTACAGCCTCTGCCAGCAACCTGCAGGTGCCGCCTCCACCTACAGGTTACTGGCAGACAGCTTAGGTCAAGTCTCCACCTACAGCCTCTGCCAGCAACTTCTGCCAGCAACCTGCAGGTGCCGCCTCCACCTACAGGTTACTGGCAGGCAGCTTAGGTCATGCCTCCACCTAAAGCCTCTCTCAGTAACCTGCAGGTGCAGCCTCCACCTGCAGATTCTGGCAGACAGCTTAGGTCACGCCTCCACCTACAGCCTCTGCCAGCAACCTGCAGGTGCCGCCTCCACCTACAGGTTACTGGCAGACAGCTTAGGTCAAGTCTCCACCTACAGCCTCTGCCAGCAACTTCTGCCAGTAACCTGCAGGTGCCGCCTCCACCTGCAGATTCTGGCAGACAGCTTATGTCACGCCTCCACCTACAGCCTCTGTCAGTAACCTGCAGGTGCCGCCTCCACCTGCAGATTCTGGCAAACAGCTTAAGTCATGCCTCCACCTACAGCCTCTGCCGGCAACCTGCAGGTGCCGCCTCCACCTACAGGTTACTGGCAGGCAGCTTAGGTCATGCCTCCACCTAAAGCCTCTCTCAGTAACCTGCAGGTGCAGCCTCCACCTGCAGATTCTGGCAGACAGCTTAGGTCACGCCTCCACCTACAGCCTCTGCCAGCAACTTAGGCCAGCAACCTACAGGTGCCGCCTCCACCTGCAGATTCTGGCAGACAGCTTAAGTCATGCCTCCACCTACAGCCTCTGCCAGCAACCTGCAGGTGCCGCCTCCACCTACAGGTTACTGGCAGACAGCTTAGGTCAAGTCTCCACCTACAGCCTCTGCCAGCAACTTCTGCCAGCAACCTGCAGGTGCCGCCTCCACCTGCAGATTCTGGCAGACAGCTTATGTCACGCCTCCACCGACAGCCTCTGCCAGCAACCTGCAGGTGCCGCCTCCACCTGCAGATTCTGGAAGACAGCTTAGGTCACGTCTCCACCTACAGCCTCTGCCAGCAACTTCTGCCAGCAACCTACAGGTGCCGCCTCCACCTGCAGATTCTGGCAGACAGCTTAAGTCATGCCTCCACCTACAGCCTCTGCCAGCAACCTGCAGGTGCCGCCTCCACCTGCAGATTCTGGCAGACAGCTTAGGTCATGTCTCCACCTACAGCCTCTGCCAGCAACTTCTGCCAGCAGCCTACAGGTGCCGCCTCCACCTGCAGATTCTGGCAAACAGCTTAAGTCATGCCTCCACCTACAGCCTCTGCCAGCAACCTGCAGGTGCCGCCTCCACCTACAGGTTACTGGCAGGCAGCTTAGGTCATGCCTCCACCTAAAGCCTCTCTCAGTAACCTGCAGGTGCAGCCTCCACCTGCAGATTCTGGCAGACAGCTTAGGTCACGCCTCCACCTACAGCCTCTGCCAGCAACCTGCAGGTGCCGCCTCCACCTACAGGTTACTGGCAGACAGCTTAGGTCAAGTCTCCACCTACAGCCTCTGCCAGCAACTTCTGCCAGTAACCTGCAGGTGCCGCCTCCACCTGCAGATTCTGGCAGACAGCTTATGTCACGCCTCCACCTACAGCCTCTGTCAGTAACCTGCAGGTGCCGCCTCCACCTGCAGATTCTGGCAAACAGCTTAAGTCATGCCTCCACCTACAGCCTCTGCCGTTAACCTGCAGGTGCCGCCTCCACCTACAGGTTACTGGCAGGCAGCTTAGGTCATGCCTCAACCTAAAGCCTCTCTCAGTAACCTGCAGGTGCAGCCTCCACCTGCAGATTCTGGCAGACAGCTTAGGTCACGCCTCCACCTACAGCCTCTGCCGGCAACCTGCAGTTGCCGCCTCCACCTGCAGGTTACTGGCAGACAGCTTAGGTCACGTCTCCACCTACAGCCTCTGCCAGCAACTTCTGCCAGCAACCTACAGGTGCCGCCTCCACCTGCAGATTCTGGCAGACAGCTTAAGTCATGCCTCCACCTACAGCCTCTGCCAGCAACCTGCAGGTGCCGCCTCCACCTACAGGTTACTGGCAGACAGCTTAGGTCAAGTCTCCACCTACAGCCTCTGCCAGCAACTTCTGCCAGCAACCTGCAGGTGCCGCCTCCACCTGCAGATTCTGGCAGACAGCTTATGTCACGCCTCCACCTACAGCCTCTGTCAGTAAACTGCAGGTGCAGCCTCCACCTGCAGGTTGCTGGCAGACAGCTTATGTCACGCCTCCACCGACAGCCTCTGCCAGCAACCTGCAGGTGCCGCCTCCACCTGCAGATTCTGGAAGACAGCTTAGGTCACGTCTCCACCTACAGCCTCTGCCAGCAACTTCTGCCAGCAACCTACAGGTGCCGCCTCCACCTGCAGATTCTGGCAGACAGCTTAAGTCATGCCTCCACCTACAGCCTCTGCCAGCAACCTGCAGGTGCCGCCTCCACCTGCAGATTCTGGCAGACAGCTTAGGTCACGTCTCCACCTACAGCCTCTGCCAGCAACTTCTGCCAGCAGCCTACAGGTGCCGCCTCCACCTGCAGATTCTGGCAAACAGCTTAAGTCATGCCTCCACCTACAGCCTCTGCCTGCAACCTGCAGGTGCCGCCTCCACCTACAGATTCTGGCAGACAGCTTAAGTCATGCCTCAACCTACAGCCTCTGCCAGCAACCTGCAGGTGCCGCCTCCACCTACAGGTTACTGGCAGACAGCTTAGGTCAAGTCTCCACCTACAGCCTCTGCCAGCAACTTCTGCCAGCAACCTGCAGGTGCCGCCTCCACCTACAGGTTACTGGCAGGCAGCTTAGGTCATGCCTCCACCTAAAGGCTCTCTCAGTAACCTGCAGGTGCAGCCTCCACCTGCAGATTCTGGCAGACAGCTTAGGTCACGCCTCCACCTACAGCCTCTGCCAGCAACCTGCAGGTGCCGCCTCCACCTACAGGTTACTGGCAGACAGCTTAGGTCAAGTCTCCACCTACAGCCTCTGCCAGCAACTTCTGCCAGTAACCTGCAGGTGCCGCCTCCACCTGCAGATTCTGGCAGACAGCTTATGTCACGCCTCCACCTACAGCCTCTGTCAGTAACCTGCAGGTGCCGCCTCCACCTGCAGATTCTGGCAAACAGCTTAAGTCATGCCTCCACCTACAGCCTCTGCCGGCAACCTGCAGGTGCCGCCTCCACCTACAGGTTACTGGCAGGCAGCTTAGGTCATGCCTCCACCTAAAGCCTCTCTCAGTAACCTGCAGGTGCAGCCTCCACCTGCAGATTCTGGCAGACAGCTTAGGTCACGCCTCCACCTACAGCCTCTGCCAGCAACTTAGGCCAGCAACCTACAGGTGCCGCCTCCACCTGCAGATTCTGGCAGACAGCTTAAGTCATGCCTCCACCTACAGCCTCTGCCAGCAACCTGCAGGTGCCGCCTCCACCTACAGGTTACTGGCAGACAGCTTAGGTCAAGTCTCCACCTACAGCCTCTGCCAGCAACTTCTGCCAGCAACCTGCAGGTGCCGCCTCCACCTGCAGATTCTGGCAGACAGCTTATGTCACGCCTCCACCGACAGCCTCTGCCAGCAACCTGCAGGTGCCGCCTCCACCTGCAGATTCTGGAAGACAGCTTAGGTCACGTCTCCACCTACAGCCTCTGCCAGCAACTTCTGCCAGCAACCTACAGGTGCCGCCTCCACCTGCAGATTCTGGCAGACAGCTTAAGTCATGCCTCCACCTACAGCCTCTGCCAGCAACCTGCAGGTGCCGCCTCCACCTGCAGATTCTGGCAGACAGCTTAGGTCATGTCTCCACCTACAGCCTCTGCCAGCAACTTCTGCCAGCAGCCTACAGGTGCCGCCTCCACCTGCAGATTCTGGCAAACAGCTTAAGTCATGCCTCCACCTACAGCCTCTGCCAGCAACCTGCAGGTGCCGCCTCCACCTACAGGTTACTGGCAGGCAGCTTAGGTCATGCCTCCACCTAAAGCCTCTCTCAGTAACCTGCAGGTGCAGCCTCCACCTGCAGATTCTGGCAGACAGCTTAGGTCACGCCTCCACCTACAGCCTCTGCCAGCAACCTGCAGGTGCCGCCTCCACCTACAGGTTACTGGCAGACAGCTTAGGTCAAGTCTCCACCTACAGCCTCTGCCAGCAACTTCTGCCAGCAACCTGCAGGTGCCGCCTCCACCTGCAGATTCTGGCAGACAGCTTATGTCACGCCTCCACCTACAGCCTCTGTCAGTAACCTGCAGGTGCAGCCTCCACCTGCAGGTTGCTGGCAGACAGCTTATGTCACGCCTCCACCTACAGCCTCTGTCAGTAACCTGCAGGTGCAGCCTCCACCTGCAGGCTGCTGGCAGACAGCTTATGTCACGCCTCCACCTACAGCCTCTGCCAGCAACCTGCAGGTGCCGCCTCCACCTGCAGATTCTGGCAGACAGCTTAGGTCACGCCTCCACCTACAGCCTCTGCCGGCAACCTGCAGTTGCCGCCTCCACCTGCAGGTTATTGGCAGACAGCTTATGTCACGCCTCCACCTACAGCCTCTGCCAGCAACCTGCAGGTGCCGCCTCCACCTGCAGATTCTGGCAGACAGCTTAGGTCACGTCTCCACCTACAGCCTCTGCCAGCAACTTCTGCAAACAGCCTACAGGTGCCGCCTCCACCTGCAGATTCTGGCAAACAGCTTAAGTCATGCCTCCACCTACAGCCTCTGCCAGCAACCTGCAGGTGCCGCCTCCACCTACAGATTCTGGCAGACAGCTTAAGTCATGCCTCCACCTACAGCCTCTGCCAGCAACCTGCAGGTGCCGCCTCCACCTACAGGTTACTGGCAGACAGCTTAGGTCAAGTCTCCACCTACAGCCTCTGCCAGCAACTTCTGCCAGCAACCTGCAGGTGCCGCCTCCACCTACAGGTTACTGGCAGGCAGCTTAGGTCATGCCTCCACCTAAAGCCTCTCTCAGTAACCTGCAGGTGCAGCCTCCACCTGCAGATTCTGGCAGACAGCTTAGGTCACGCCTCCACCTACAGCCTCTGCCAGCAACCTGCAGGTGCCGCCTCCACCTACAGGTTACTGGCAGACAGCTTAGGTCAAGTCTCCACCTACAGCCTCTGCCAGCAACTTCTGCCAGTAACCTGCAGGTGCCGCCTCCACCTGCAGATTCTGGCAGACAGCTTATGTCACGCCTCCACCTACAGCCTCTGTCAGTAACCTGCAGGTGCCGCCTCCACCTGCAGATTCTGGCAAACAGCTTAAGTCATGCCTCCACCTACAGCCTCTGCCGGCAACCTGCAGGTGCCGCCTCCACCTACAGGTTACTGGCAGGCAGCTTAGGTCATGCCTCCACCTAAAGCCTCTCTCAGTAACCTGCAGGTGCAGCCTCCACCTGCAGATTCTGGCAGACAGCTTAGGTCACGCCTCCACCTACAGCCTCTGCCAGCAACTTAGGCCAGCAACCTACAGGTGCCGCCTCCACCTGCAGATTCTGGCAGACAGCTTAAGTCATGCCTCCACCTACAGCCTCTGCCAGCAACCTGCAGGTGCCGCCTCCACCTACAGGTTACTGGCAGACAGCTTAGGTCAAGTCTCCACCTACAGCCTCTGCCAGCAACTTCTGCCAGCAACCTGCAGGTGCCGCCTCCACCTGCAGATTCTGGCAGACAGCTTATGTCACGCCTCCACCGACAGCCTCTGCCAGCAACCTGCAGGTGCCGCCTCCACCTGCAGATTCTGGAAGACAGCTTAGGTCACGTCTCCACCTACAGCCTCTGCCAGCAACTTCTGCCAGCAACCTACAGGTGCCGCCTCCACCTGCAGATTCTGGCAGACAGCTTAAGTCATGCCTCCACCTACAGCCTCTGCCAGCAACCTGCAGGTGCCGCCTCCACCTGCAGATTCTGGCAGACAGCTTAGGTCATGTCTCCACCTACAGCCTCTGCCAGCAACTTCTGCCAGCAGCCTACAGGTGCCGCCTCCACCTGCAGATTCTGGCAAACAGCTTAAGTCATGCCTCCACCTACAGCCTCTGCCGGCAACCTGCAGGTGCCGCCTCCACCTACAGGTTACTGGCAGGCAGCTTAGGTCATGCCTCCACCTAAAGCCTCTCTCAGTAACCTGCAGGTGCAGCCTCCACCTGCAGATTCTGGCAGACAGCTTAGGTCACGCCTCCACCTACAGCCTCTGCCAGCAACCTGCAGGTGCCGCCTCCACCTACAGGTTACTGGCAGACAGCTTAGGTCAAGTCTCCACCTACAGCCTCTGCCAGCAACTTCTGCCAGCAACCTGCAGGTGCCGCCTCCACCTGCAGATTCTGGCAGACAGCTTATGTCACGCCTCCACCTACAGCCTCTGTCAGTAACCTGCAGGTGCAGCCTCCACCTGCAGGTTGCTGGCAGACAGCTTATGTCACGCCTCCACCTACAGCCTCTGTCAGTAACCTGCAGGTGCAGCCTCCACCTGCAGGCTGCTGGCAGACAGCTTATGTCACGCCTCCACCTACAGCCTCTGCCAGCAACCTGCAGGTGCCGCCTCCACCTGCAGATTCTGGCAGACAGCTTAGGTCACGCCTCCACCTACAGCCTCTGCCGGCAACCTGCAGTTGCCGCCTCCACCTGCAGGTTATTGGCAGACAGCTTATGTCACGCCTCCACCTACAGCCTCTGCCAGCAACCTGCAGGTGCCGCCTCCACCTGCAGATTCTGGCAGACAGCTTAGGTCACGTCTCCACCTACAGCCTCTGCCAGCAACTTCTGCAAACAGCCTACAGGTGCCGCCTCCACCTGCAGATTCTGGCAAACAGCTTAAGTCATGCCTCCACCTACAGCCTCTGCCAGCAACCTGCAGGTGCCGCCTCCACCTACAGATTCTGGCAGACAGCTTAAGTCATGCCTCCACCTACAGCCTCTGCCAGCAACCTGCAGGTGCCGCCTCCACCTACAGGTTACTGGCAGACAGCTTAGGTCAAGTCTCCACCTACAGCCTCTGCCAGCAACTTCTGCCAGCAACCTGCAGGTGCCGCCTCCACCTACAGGTTACTGGCAGGCAGCTTAGGTCATGCCTCCACCTAAAGCCTCTCTCAGTAACCTGCAGGTGCAGCCTCCACCTGCAGATTCTGGCAGACAGCTTAGGTCACGCCTCCACCTACAGCCTCTGCCAGCAACCTGCAGGTGCCGCCTCCACCTACAGGTTACTGGCAGACAGCTTAGGTCAAGTCTCCACCTACAGCCTCTGCCAGCAACTTCTGCCAGTAACCTGCAGGTGCCGCCTCCACCTGCAGATTCTGGCAGACAGCTTATGTCACGCCTCCACCTACAGCCTCTGTCAGTAACCTGCAGGTGCCGCCTCCACCTGCAGATTCTGGCAAACAGCTTAAGTCATGCCTCCACCTACAGCCTCTGCCGGCAACCTGCAGGTGCCGCCTCCACCTACAGGTTACTGGCAGGCAGCTTAGGTCATGCCTCCACCTAAAGCCTCTCTCTGTAACCTGCAGGTGCAGCCTCCACCTGCAGATTCTGGCAGACAGCTTAGGTCACGTCTCCACCTACAGCCTCTGCCAGCAACTTCTGCCAGCAGCCTACAGGTGCCGCCTCCACCTGCAGATTCTGGCAAACAGCTTAAGTCATGCCTCCACCTACAGCCTCTGCCAGCAACCTGCAGGTGCCGCCTCCACCTACAGATTCTGGCAGACAGCTTAAGTCATGCCTCCACCTACAGCCTCTGCCAGCAACCTGCAGGTGCCGCCTCCACCTACAGGTTACTGGCAGACAGCTTAGGTCAAGTCTCCACCTACAGCCTCTGCCAGCAACTTCTGCCAGCAACCTGCAGGTGCCGCCTCCACCTACAGGTTACTGGCAGGCAGCTTAGGTCATGTCTCCACCTAAAGCCTCTCTCAGTAACCTGCAGGTGCAGCCTCCACCTGCAGATTCTGGCAGACAGCTTAGGTCACGCCTCCACCTACAGCCTCTGCCAGCAACCTGCAGGTGCCGCCTCCACCTACAGGTTACTGGCAGACAGCTTAGGTCAAGTCTCCACCTACAGCCTCTGCCGGCAACCTGCAGGTGCCGCCTCCACCTACAGGTTACTGGCAGGCAGCTTAGGTCATGCCTCCACCTAAAGCCTCTCTCTGTAACCTGCAGGTGCAGCCTCCACCTGCAGATTCTGGCAGACAGCTTAGGTCACGTCTCCACCTACAGCCTCTGCCAGCAACTTCTGCCAGCAGCCTACAGGTGCCGCCTCCACCTGCAGATTCTGGCAAACAGCTTAAGTCATGCCTCCACCTACAGCCTCTGCCAGCAACCTGCAGGTGCCGCCTCCACCTGCAGATTCTGGCAAACAGCTTAAGTCATGCCTCCACCTACAGCCTCTGCCGGCAACCTGCAGGTGCCGCCTCCACCTACAGGTTACTGGCAGGCAGCTTAGGTCATGCCTCCACCTAAAGCCTCTCTCAGTAACCTGCAGGTGCAGCCTCCACCTGCAGATTCTGGCAGACAGCTTAGGTCACGCCTCCACCTACAGCCTCTGCCGGCAACCTGCAGTTGCCGCCTCCACCTGCAGATTCTGGCAGACAGCTTAGGTCACGTCTCCACCTACAGCCTCTGCCAGCAACTTCTGCAAACAGCCTACAGGTGCCGCCTCCACCTGCAGATTCTGGCAAACAGCTTAAGTCATGCCTCCACCTACAGCCTCTGCCAGCAACCTGCAGGTGCCGCCTCCACCTACAGATTCTGGCAGACAGCTTAAGTCATGCCTCCACCTACAGCCTCTGCCAGCAACCTGCAGGTGCCGCCTCCACCTACAGGTTACTGGCAGACAGCTTAGGTCAAGTCTCCACCTACAGCCTCTGCCAGCAACTTCTGCCAGCAACCTGCAGGTGCCGCCTCCACCTACAGGTTACTGGCAGGCAGCTTAGGTCATGCCTCCACCTAAAGCCTCTCTCAGTAACCTGCAGGTGCAGCCTCCACCTGCAGATTCTGGCAGACAGCTTAGGTCACGCCTCCACCTACAGCCTCTGCCAGCAACCTGCAGGTGCCGCCTCCACCTACAGGTTACTGGCAGACAGCTTAGGTCAAGTCTCCACCTACAGCCTCTGCCAGCAACTTCTGCCAGTAACCTGCAGGTGCCGCCTCCACCTGCAGATTCTGGCAGACAGCTTATGTCACGCCTCCACCTACAGCCTCTGTCAGTAACCTGCAGGTGCCGCCTCCACCTGCAGATTCTGGCAAACAGCTTAAGTCATGCCTCCACCTACAGCCTCTGCCGGCAACCTGCAGGTGCCGCCTCCACCTACAGGTTACTGGCAGGCAGCTTAGGTCATGCCTCCACCTAAAGCCTCTCTCTGTAACCTGCAGGTGCAGCCTCCACCTGCAGATTCTGGCAGACAGCTTAGGTCACGTCTCCACCTACAGCCTCTGCCAGCAACTTCTGCCAGCAGCCTACAGGTGCCGCCTCCACCTGCAGATTCTGGCAAACAGCTTAAGTCATGCCTCCACCTACAGCCTCTGCCAGCAACCTGCAGGTGCCGCCTCCACCTACAGATTCTGGCAGACAGCTTAAGTCATGCCTCCACCTACAGCCTCTGCCAGCAACCTGCAGGTGCCGCCTCCACCTACAGGTTACTGGCAGACAGCTTAGGTCAAGTCTCCACCTACAGCCTCTGCCAGCAACTTCTGCCAGCAACCTGCAGGTGCCGCCTCCACCTACAGGTTACTGGCAGGCAGCTTAGGTCATGCCTCCACCTAAAGCCTCTCTCAGTAACCTGCAGGTGCAGCCTCCACCTGCAGATTCTGGCAGACAGCTTAGGTCACGCCTCCACCTACAGCCTCTGCCAGCAACCTGCAGGTGCCGCCTCCACCTACAGGTTACTGGCAGACAGCTTAGGTCAAGTCTCCACCTACAGCCTCTGCCGGCAACCTGCAGGTGCCGCCTCCACCTACAGGTTACTGGCAGGCAGCTTAGGTCATGCCTCCACCTAAAGCCTCTCTCTGTAACCTGCAGGTGCAGCCTCCACCTGCAGATTCTGGCAGACAGCTTAGGTCACGTCTCCACCTACAGCCTCTGCCAGCAACTTCTGCCAGCAGCCTACAGGTGCCGCCTCCACCTGCAGATTCTGGCAAACAGCTTAAGTCATGCCTCCACCTACAGCCTCTGCCAGCAACCTGCAGGTGCCGCCTCCACCTGCAGATTCTGGCAAACAGCTTAAGTCATGCCTCCACCTACAGCCTCTGCCGGCAACCTGCAGGTGCCGCCTCCACCTACAGGTTACTGGCAGGCAGCTTAGGTCATGCCTCCACCTAAAGCCTCTCTCAGTAAACTGCAGGTGCAGCCTCCACCTGCAGATTCTGGCAGACAGCTTAGGTCACGCCTCCACCTACAGCCTCTGCCGGCAACCTGCAGTTGCCGCCTCCACCTGCAGGTTACTGGCAGACAGCTTAGGTCACGTCTCCACCTACAGCCTCTGCCAGCAACTTCTGCCAGCAACCTACAGGTGCCGCCTCCACCTGCAGATTCTGGCAGACAGCTTAAGTCATGCCTCCACCTACAGCCTCTGCCAGCAACCTGCAGGTGCCGCCTCCACCTACAGGTTACTGGTGTTAGATCCGGGGGTTTCTACAAGCCCGATACGGGGCGTACTAGTTACTCAGCTCTCTATTAAAAGGTTGGTAAGCTGGTGTGGTGAGGAAACTCGCCTGGCTCTGCTAACTACCGTTACTCCTGACGTCTACCCTGCTTCCTCCGGTAAATGTGCACTCGGCCGAGGGGCCACCCTGGCCAGGTGCTTCCACCAGTCGCGTCAGTTATGGCAGCTTTCCTCTTCTGGATCCGGGCTCTTGGTGAATTGCCAGGTTAGGTTTTAACGGTTAGGATTGATAGAAAACCGTAAGGGGTTGTTAAGTGGACTGGAAACTTGGATAACCATTCAGAACTCATGTTGTTAGACATACAATAGATTTAACATTTTACTACCACGAGGAACTCTACTACTCATGCAAAATGAATTCTCAGAGATTTACTTTAAATGCAGATTATATTTATTGCAGGATTGTCTAGCAGGGGTACAGCTCAGCATGCACAAAATAATACTAAATTTGACTAGATCAGATATAATTTCTTATTCGATTAAACTTTCCATTATATACTCATCAGTAGCGACGCCGAGGCTTGGTTGGTGGTAATTCGGAAAAGAATTACGTTGGTCCAGGTGAATCAATGAAGAAACAACTCTTCTTTGCCGAATCATTTGAAGAAACGCTCTTGGTGAATCAATTGAAGAAACGATCTTGGTGAATCAATTGAAGAAACGCTCTTGGTGAATCAATTGAAGAAACGATCTTGGTGAATCAATTGAAGAAACGCTCTTGGTGAATCAATTGAAGAAACGATCTTGGTGAATCAATTGAAGAAACGCTCTTCTTTGGCAGTTGTAGGAGCGGAGGTCCGGCCTAGATCCTCAGCTCCTCCTGTGCGGGACAGCGAAGTCCGTTCAGCGGCCCTTCGAACTCAATACAAAGCCTTTAAGGTGTGGCTGTTTCCTTCAGCTGTCCAGTTGTTAAAGTTGAACAGGGGGGAGAGGAAATTCTCCGTCCTTCTAATCTTTGGTCGCGAACTGTGGTCTCCGCTTCGCGACCAAAAAGGGCGAGGTCCTCCGCTTGTCCGAACGAGGCCCAGTGTCTCGGCCGAGCACTTGAACCTCGCGTCGTCCCGCTATGAATCCCGAATTGCCTATGGCATATCATTCTCTTTATAAACTTCCTTTTGGGCTGTTATCTCGCCCCCCCCTCACCTCTCACATTAATGGCACATGATTATTATGACTTCATCCATTCTCTAGGTGTCCTCGGTTACACCCGAATGCTCTCAGTTCCTTCTTTCTTAATCTTTGACAGACTTCACCTAAAGCTACTTCTCGTTTTTATCCTTAGTCACTAACACATCTGTTTCCTACTCTCCTTTCCAGTCTCTTACGCACACACATTTTGAGTTACATCTCGCAAGGTTTACCGATATATCATTTTCAGTAGATTATATTTATTAAATCACTTTACCTTGCACACATACACACATCTAATACCCTCTCACCCTTGCCTCGGTGCTCTGGCCTCCAACCTTATCCCTCTCAGACTGTAAACAGTTACATCCTGCTGCACAACACCTCTTTCTCCCCTCATTATCACACAGTATACATTGATTGAATCATTTTATATTCTTGTATTACACACACTACCCTTATTATGATTATTGGTTATTGATTATATGCTTTTTGTGTCCCTTTTTACCTCATCTTTATACCGAACCTGTACTCCCCTCACAAGGCAGTTTTCCTGGGACCTCAACTCTTTGATTTTACTTGACACCCCCTTCTTGAGGTCACAGGCTGCCACGGGTCGCTAGCAGCATCCCTGCATGAAGTCGTCGCCCTCCGGGGCTGAGATGACGAGCACGTCGTCCTCAGGTGAAGTCGGTTCGGTTTCCACGGTCCAGCTGTCGACCACCTCTAGCCCTTCCATGTCGAATTCTCTGTTACTCTCTGGAATTCACCTGGCCACTCTGCTCCATCGTCTGTTCCGTTGGCTCCGTTCGCCATCCAGTCGATGACAGCAGCAGTCAGGTTCAGTCCAGTCACTCCCCCTTCTTGGAACCTGCGAAACTCTTCAGTTAGATCCGCAGGGTCCAATTGGGTGTCGTTGTCCCTCTCTGTCCACTGGAGCTGCTGCTCTGAGGGGAGTCAGAGTCACTCTGAACAACTCTCCCCTGCAGCAGCCGCTCATATAGCACTTTGGGGTGACGGTAAAAGTTTTACTTTTTTCCTTCGTCCTGGCCCCTGGGTGTCCAAAAGCGTCCAGGTCTGTGATTTGATAATGAAGATTCGTTCTTCGGACCCCTTCTTCTCTCTGCACCGAGGCTAGTTCTTGGACCGGGGCTGCGGGGTCACAGTAGACCTTCTTAATCAACTGGCTCCAGGTAGTCAGCTCCCAGGGTCCCCTCCAGCCCTCTTTTTCCGCCACTCCTTTTCTCCGGAGAGAAATCCCTCCTTGGCATACACCAATTTCTTTAGGGCTCTGCCTGCCCAGAGCCCCGTAGTACTCCGTCTCATGGTAACCACCCCTTTGACAGTGGCCACTCTGACATAGGGTGGTAAATCCTGTATGTTGTTGGCCATTCTTGAGTTCCTGGTTTTCTCCTAGTTTGGAACTGGCTTCAGCTGCCCTATTCCTTGGATTCCTCTTTTCTTGAGTTGCCACAAGCACCAACAGGTACTCTTCTCCTTTCTTCACTGCTACCCCCAGGGGTCCTGCCACATCCATGCATATTGACCCCCAGGGTACGGTATTTTTAATGGTGAGTCCTTCCACCCTTTGTCCTCTCCTCCCTGCGTTGTATCGACCACACAACTCACAGTCTTTGAGGATTCTGCGGACTTCTTGTTCAAGAATCCAAAGGCGCTGCTTCTCCAGTTCCCTACGCGTCAGAACGGTGCCTGCATGTCCTAGTGCTTCATGCACTGCCTGCACCACCTCCTTCACGTGCTGATCTGGGACTACCCTTCCTTTGGGTTGCTCGTCCCACTGCTCGATCCCAACAAAGACAATTTTCCGCATCTGGACGAAACGGTCCACTTCATCGTTTCCCTTCTGACCCATCGTTTCCCAGCTGACCCATCCTGCTCCATGCAGTATGATCTGGTGGGGGACACTGCCTTTTTCTGATTCTTTGTTCGGCGCTGGTCTGCTTGGCCCTTCTTCTTGGCCATCGGCTACGACCTCATCTTCTTCGTCATCGCGTTGGTCCGGCACCAGGTCCGCTGGTTCGGCCGGCTCCGCCGCTTGCTTCTCAGACGCTTGCTTCTCGGACGCTTGCTTCTCGGACGCTTGCTTCTCGGACGCTTGCTTCTCGGACGCTTGCTTCTCGGACGCTTGGTCTGCCATCTTCTGTGTCTTTGTCTTTGTCTTTGTTGTCTCGAGTCGCCTTCCTCCCAAAGCCTCTCGTAGAACGTTGAGTAAGGGATGGGATCAGGCTTTGGCCCCTCTACAGCGTCGGTTACGTCTGGTCGATGCTCACTCGACGTCTGCAGGCTCTCCTGTGTTGGCTTGGAAATACCACACACAGCTTCGATGCATCGGATGTCTTGCAATCGGACTTTTCCGAGGCTCGGGCGGAGTCCTTCTCTGCCCAATCACCTCTCCCGGGGCTGGCACACGACCAGCAGCCTCCTGGCTGCCGGGGTTCTTTTTCTTTTACGTTGGGCGCCACGTGTTAGATCCGGGGGTTTCTACAAGCCCGATACGGGGCGTACTAGTTACTCAGCTCTCTATTAAAAGGTTGGTAAGCTGGTGTGGTGAGGAAACTCGCCTGGCTCTGCTAACTACCGTTACTCCTGACGTCTACCCTGCTTCCTCCGGTAAATGTGCACTCGGCCGAGGGGCCACCCTGGCCAGGTGCTTCCACCAGTCGCGTCAGTTATGGCAGCTTTCCTCTTCTGGATCCGGGCTCTTGGTGAATTGCCAGGTTAGGTTTTAACGGTTAGGATTGATAGAAAACCGTAAGGGGTTGTTAAGTGGACTGGAAACTTGGATAACCATTCAGAACTCATGTTGTTAGACATACAATAGATTTAACATTTTACTACCACGAGGAACTCTACTACTCATGCAAAATGAATTCTCAGAGATTTACTTTAAATGCAGATTATATTTATTGCAGGATTGTCTAGCAGGGGTACAGCTCAGCATGCACAAAATAATACTAAATTTGACTAGATCAGATACAATTTCTTATTCGATTAAACTTTCCATTATATACTCATCAGTAGCGACGCCGAGGCTCGGTTGGTGGTAATTCGGAAAAGAATTACTTTGGTCCAGGTGAATCAATGAAGAAACAACTCTTCTTTGCCGAATCATTTGAAGAAACAATCTTCTTTGGTGAATCAATTGAAGAAACGCTCTTCTTTGGTGAATCAATTGAAGAAACGCTCTTCTTTGGTGAATCAATTGAAGAAACGCTCTTCTTTGGTGAATCAATTGAAGAAACGATCTTCTTTGGTGAATCAATTGAAGAAACGCTCTTCTTTGGTGAATCAATTGAAGAAACGATCTTCTTTGGTGAATCAATTGAAGAAACGATCTTCTTTGGTGAATCAATTGAAGAAACGCTCTTCTTTGGTGAATCAATTGAAGAAACGATCTTCTTTGGCAGTTGTAGGAGCGGAGGTCCGGCCTAGATCCTCAGCTCCTCCTGTGCGGGACAGCGAAGTCCGTTCAGCGGCCCTTCGAACTCAATACAAAGCCTTTAAGGTGTGGCTGTTTCCTTCAGCTGTCCAGTTGTTAAAGTTGAACAGGGGGGAGAGGAAATTCTCCGTCCTTCTAATCTTTGGTCGCGAACTGTGGTCTCCGCTTCGCGACCAAAAAGGGCGAGGTCCTCCGCTTGTCCGAACGAGGCCCAGTGTCTCGGCCGAGCACTTGAACCTCGCGTCGTCCCGCTATGAATCCCGAATTGCCTATGGCATATCATTCTCTTTATAAACTTCCTTTTGGGCTGTTATCTCGCCCCCCCCTCACCTCTCACATTAATGGCACATGATTATTATGACTTCATCCATTCTCTAGGTGTCCTCGGTTACACCCGAATGCTCTCAGTTCCTTCTTTCTTAATCTTTGACAGACTTCACCTAAAGCTACTTCTCGTTTTTATCCTTAGTCACTAACACATCTGTTTCCTACTCTCCTTTCCAGTCTCTTACGCACACACATTTTGAGTTACATCTCGCAAGGTTTACCGATATATCATTTTCAGTAGATTATATTTATTAAATCACTTTACCTTGCACACATACACACATCTAATACCCTCTCACCCTTGCCTCGGTGCTCTGGCCTCCAACCTTATCCCTCTCAGACTGTAAACAGTTACATCCTGCTGCACAACACCTCTTTCTCCCCTCATTATCACACAGTATACATTGATTGAATCATTTTATATTCTTGTATTACACACACTACCCTTATTATGATTATTGGTTATTGATTATATGCTTTTTGTGTCCCTTTTTACCTCATCTTTATACCGAACCTGTACTCCCCTCACAAGGCAGTTTTCCTGGGACCTCAACTCTTTGATTTTACTTGACACTGGCAGACAGCTTAGGTCAAGTCTCCACCTACAGCCTCTGCCAGCAACTTCTGCCAGCAACCTGCAGGTGCCGCCTCCACCTGCAGATTCTGGCAGACAGCTTATATCACGCCTCCACCTACAGCCTCTGTCAGTAACCTGCAGGTGCAGCCTCCACCTGCAGGTTGCTGGCAGACAGCTTATGTCACGCCTCCACCGACAGCCTCTGCCAGCAACCTGCAGGTGCCGCCTCCACCTGCAGATTCTGGAAGACAGCTTAGGTCACGTCTCCACCTACAGCCTCTGCCAGCAACTTCTGCCAGCAACCTACAGGTGCCGCCTCCACCTGCAGATTCTGGCAGACAGCTTAAGTCATGCCTCCACCTACAGCCTCTGCCAGCAACCTGCAGGTGCCGCCTCCACCTGCAGATTCTGGCAGACAGCTTAGGTCACGTCTCCACCTACAGCCTCTGCCAGCAACTTCTGCCAGCAGCCTACAGGTGCCGCCTCCACCTGCAGATTCTGGCAAACAGCTTAAGTCATGCCTCCACCTACAGCCTCTGCCGGCAACCTGCAGGTGCCGCCTCCACCTACAGGTTACTGGCAGGCAGCTTAGGTCATGCCTCCACCTAAAGCCTCTCTCAGTAACCTGCAGGTGCAGCCTCCACCTGCAGATTCTGGCAGACAGCTTAGGTCACGCCTCCACCTACAGCCTCTGCCAGCAACCTGCAGGTGCCGCCTCCACCTACAGGTTACTGGCAGACAGCTTAGGTCAAGTCTCCACCTACAGCCTCTGCCAGCAACTTCTGCCAGCAACCTGCAGGTGCCGCCTCCACCTGCAGATTCTGGCAGACAGCTTATGTCACGCCTCCACCTACAGCCTCTGTCAGTAACCTGCAGGTGCAGCCTCCACCTGCAGGTTGCTGGCAGACAGCTTACGTCACGCCTCCACCTACAGCCTCTGCCAGCAACCTGCAGGTGCCGCCTCCACCTGCAGATTCTGGCAGACAGCTTAGGTCACGTCTCCACCTACAGCCTCTGCCAGCAACTTCTGCAAACAGCCTACAGGTGCCGCCTCCACCTGCAGATTCTGGCAAACAGCTTAAGTCATGCCTCCACCTACAGCCTCTGCCAGCAACCTGCAGGTGCCGCCTCCACCTACAGATTCTGGCAGACAGCTTAAGTCATGCCTCCACCTACAGCCTCTGCCAGCAACCTGCAGGTGCCGCCTCCACCTACAGGTTACTGGCAGACAGCTTAGGTCAAGTCTCCACCTACAGCCTCTGCCAGCAACTTCTGCCAGCAACCTGCAGGTGCCGCCTCCACCTACAGGTTACTGGCAGGCAGCTTAGGTCATGCCTCCACCTAAAGCCTCTCTCAGTAACCTGCAGGTGCAGCCTCCACCTGCAGATTCTGGCAGACAGCTTAGGTCACGCCTCCACCTACAGCCTCTGCCAGCAACCTGCAGGTGCCGCCTCCACCTACAGGTTACTGGCAGACAGCTTAGGTCAAGTCTCCACCTACAGCCTCTGCCAGCAACTTCTGCCAGTAACCTGCAGGTGCCGCCTCCACCTGCAGATTCTGGCAGACAGCTTATGTCACGCCTCCACCTACAGCCTCTGTCAGTAACCTGCAGGTGCCGCCTCCACCTGCAGATTCTGGCAAACAGCTTAAGTCATGCCTCCACCTACAGCCTCTGCCGGCAACCTGCAGGTGCCGCCTCCACCTACAGGTTACTGGCAGGCAGCTTAGGTCATGCCTCCACCTAAAGCCTCTCTCAGTAACCTGCAGGTGCAGCCTCCACCTGCAGATTCTGGCAGACAGCTTAGGTCACGCCTCCACCTACAGCCTCTGCCGGCAACCTGCAGTTGCCGCCTCCACCTGCAGGTTACTGGCAGACAGCTTAGGTCACGTCTCCACCTACAGCCTCTGCCAGCAACTTAGGCCAGCAACCTACAGGTGCCGCCTCCACCTGCAGATTCTGGCAGACAGCTTAAGTCATGCCTCCACCTACAGCCTCTGCCAGCAACCTGCAGGTGCCGCCTCCACCTACAGGTTACTGGCAGACAGCTTAGGTCAAGTCTCCACCTACAGCCTCTGCCAGCAACTTCTGCCAGCAACCTGCAGGTGCCGCCTCCACCTGCAGATTCTGGCAGACAGCTTATGTCACGCCTCCACCTACAGCCTCTGTCAGTAACCTGCAGGTGCAGCCTCCACCTGCAGGTTGCTGGCAGACAGCTTATGTCACGCCTCCACCGACAGCCTCTGCCAGCAACCTGCAGGTGCCGCCTCCACCTGCAGATTCTGGAAGACAGCTTAGGTCACGTCTCCACCTACAGCCTCTGCCAGCAACTTCTGCCAGCAACCTACAGGTGCCGCCTCCACCTGCAGATTCTGGCAGACAGCTTAAGTCATGCCTCCACCTACAGCCTCTGCCAGCAACCTGCAGGTGCCGCCTCCACCTGCAGATTCTGGCAGACAGCTTAGGTCATGTCTCCACCTACAGCCTCTGCCAGCAACTTCTGCCAGCAGCCTACAGGTGCAGCCTCCACCTGCAGATTCTGGCAGACAGCTTAGGTCACGCCTCCACCTACAGCCTCTGCCAGCAACCTGCAGGTGCCGCCTCCACCTACAGGTTACTGGCAGACAGCTTAGGTCAAGTCTCCACCTACAGCCTCTGCCAGCAACTTCTGCCAGCAACCTGCAGGTGCCGCCTCCACCTGCAGATTCTGGCAGACAGCTTATGTCACGCCTCCACCTACAGCCTCTGTCAGTAACCTGCAGGTGCAGCCTCCACCTGCAGGTTGCTGGCAGACAGCTTATGTCACGCCTCCACCTACAGCCTCTGTCAGTAACCTGCAGGTGCAGCCTCCACCTGCAGGCTGCTGGCAGACAGCTTATGTCACGCCTCCACCTACAGCCTCTGCCAGCAACCTGCAGGTGCCGCCTCCACCTGCAGATTCTGGCAGACAGCTTAGGTCACGCCTCCACCTACAGCCTCTGCCGGCAACCTGCAGTTGCCGCCTCCACCTGCAGGTTATTGGCAGACAGCTTAGGCCACGCCTCCACCTACAGCCTCTGCCAGCAACTTCTGCCAGCAACCTGCAGGTGCCGCCTCCACCTGCAGATTCTGGCAGACAGCTTATGTCACGCCTCCACCTACAGCCTCTGTCAGTAACCTGCAGGTGCAGCCTCCACCTGCAGGTTGCTGGCAGACAGCTTATGTCACGCCTCCACCTACAGCCTCTGCCAGCAACCTGCAGGTGCCGCCTCCACCTGCAGATTCTGGCAGACAGCTTAGGTCACGTCTCCACCTACAGCCTCTGCCAGCAACTTCTGCAAACAGCCTACAGGTGCCGCCTCCACCTGCAGATTCTGGCAAACAGCTTAAGTCATGCCTCCACCTACAGCCTCTGCCAGCAACCTGCAGGTGCCGCCTCCACCTACAGATTCTGGCAGACAGCTTAAGTCATGCCTCCACCTACAGCCTCTGCCAGCAACCTGCAGGTGCCGCCTCCACCTACAGGTTACTGGCAGACAGCTTAGGTCAAGTCTCCACCTACAGCCTCTGCCAGCAACTTCTGCCAGCAACCTGCAGGTGCCGCCTCCACCTACAGGTTACTGGCAGGCAGCTTAGGTCATGCCTCCACCTAAAGCCTCTCTCAGTAACCTGCAGGTGCAGCCTCCACCTGCAGATTCTGGCAGACAGCTTAGGTCACGCCTCCACCTACAGCCTCTGCCAGCAACCTGCAGGTGCCGCCTCCACCTACAGGTTACTGGCAGACAGCTTAGGTCAAGTCTCCACCTACAGCCTCTGCCAGCAACTTCTGCCAGTAACCTGCAGGTGCCGCCTCCACCTGCAGATTCTGGCAGACAGCTTATGTCACGCCTCCACCTACAGCCTCTGTCAGTAACCTGCAGGTGCCGCCTCCACCTGCAGATTCTGGCAAACAGCTTAAGTCATGCCTCCACCTACAGCCTCTGCCGGCAACCTGCAGGTGCCGCCTCCACCTACAGGTTACTGGCAGGCAGCTTAGGTCATGCCTCCACCTAAAGCCTCTCTCTGTAACCTGCAGGTGCAGCCTCCACCTGCAGATTCTGGCAGACAGCTTAGGTCACGTCTCCACCTACAGCCTCTGCCAGCAACTTCTGCCAGCAGCCTACAGGTGCCGCCTCCACCTGCAGATTCTGGCAAACAGCTTAAGTCATGCCTCCACCTACAGCCTCTGCCAGCAACCTGCAGGTGCCGCCTCCACCTACAGATTCTGGCAGACAGCTTAAGTCATGCCTCCACCTACAGCCTCTGCCAGCAACCTGCAGGTGCCGCCTCCACCTACAGGTTACTGGCAGACAGCTTAGGTCAAGTCTCCACCTACAGCCTCTGCCAGCAACTTCTGCCAGCAACCTGCAGGTGCCGCCTCCACCTACAGGTTACTGGCAGGCAGCTTAGGTCATGCCTCCACCTAAAGCCTCTCTCAGTAACCTGCAGGTGCAGCCTCCACCTGCAGATTCTGGCAGACAGCTTAGGTCACGCCTCCACCTACAGCCTCTGCCAGCAACCTGCAGGTGCCGCCTCCACCTACAGGTTACTGGCAGACAGCTTAGGTCAAGTCTCCACCTACAGCCTCTGCCGGCAACCTGCAGGTGCCGCCTCCACCTACAGGTTACTGGCAGGCAGCTTAGGTCATGCCTCCACCTAAAGCCTCTCTCTGTAACCTGCAGGTGCAGCCTCCACCTGCAGATTCTGGCAGACAGCTTAGGTCACGTCTCCACCTACAGCCTCTGCCAGCAACTTCTGCCAGCAGCCTACAGGTGCCGCCTCCACCTGCAGATTCTGGCAAACAGCTTAAGTCATGCCTCCACCTACAGCCTCTGCCAGCAACCTGCAGGTGCCGCCTCCACCTGCAGATTCTGGCAAACAGCTTAAGTCATGCCTCCACCTACAGCCTCTGCCGGCAACCTGCAGGTGCCGCCTCCACCTACAGGTTACTGGCAGGCAGCTTAGGTCATGCCTCCACCTAAAGCCTCTCTCAGTAACCTGCAGGTGCAGCCTCCACCTGCAGATTCTGGCAGACAGCTTAGGTCACGCCTCCACCTACAGCCTCTGCCGGCAACCTGCAGTTGCCGCCTCCACCTGCAGGTTACTGGCAGACAGCTTAGGTCACGTCTCCACCTACAGCCTCTGCCAGCAACTTCTGCCAGCAACCTACAGGTGCCGCCTCCACCTGCAGATTCTGGCAGACAGCTTAAGTCATGCCTCCACCTACAGCCTCTGCCAGCAACCTGCACGTGCCGCCTCCACCTACAGGTTACTGGCAGACAGCTTAGGTCAAGTCTCCACCTACAGCCTCTGCCAGCAACTTCTGCCAGCAACCTGCAGGTGCCGCCTCCACCTGCAGATTCTGGCAGACAGCTTATGTCACGCCTCCACCTACAGCCTCTGTCAGTAACCTGCAGGTGCAGCCTCCACCTGCAGGTTGCTGGCAGACAGCTTATGTCACGCCTCCACCGACAGCCTCTGCCAGCAACCTGCAGGTGCCGCCTCCACCTGCAGATTCTGGAAGACAGTTTAGGTCACGTCTCCACCTACAGCCTCTGCCAGCAACTTCTGCCAGCAACCTACAGGTGCCGCCTCCACCTGCAGATTCTGGCAGACAGCTTAAGTCATGCCTCCACCTACAGCCTCTGCCAGCAACCTGCAGGTGCCGCCTCCACCTGCAGATTCTGGCAGACAGCTTAGGTCACGTCTCCACCTACAGCCTCTGCCAGCAACTTCTGCCAGCAGCCTACAGGTGCCGCCTCCACCTGCAGATTCTGGCAAACAGCTTAAGTCATGCCTCCACCTACAGCCTCTGCCGGCAACCTGCAGGTGCCGCCTCCACCTACAGGTTACTGGCAGGCAGCTTAGGTCATGCCTCCACCTAAAGCCTCTCTCAGTAACCTGCAGGTGCAGCCTCCACCTGCAGATTCTGGCAGACAGCTTAGGTCACGCCTCCACCTACAGCCTCTGCCAGCAACCTGCAGGTGCCGCCTCCACCTACAGGTTACTGGCAGACAGCTTAGGTCAAGTCTCCACCTACAGCCTCTGCCAGCAACTTCTGCCAGCAACCTGCAGGTGCCGCCTCCACCTGCAGATTCTGGCAGACAGCTTATGTCACGCCTCCACCTACAGCCTCTGTCAGTAACCTGCAGGTGCAGCCTCCACCTGCAGGTTGCTGGCAGACAGCTTACGTCACGCCTCCACCTACAGCCTCTGCCAGCAACTTCTGCCAGCAACCTACTGGTGCCGCCTCCACCTGCAGATTCTGGCAAACAGCTTAAGTCATGCCTCCACCTACAGCCTCTGCCGGCAACCTGCAGGTGCCGCCTCCACCTACACGTTACTGGCAGGCAGCTTAGGTCATGCCTCCACCTAAAGCCTCTCTCAGTAACCTGCAGGTGCAGCCTCCACCTGCAGATTCTGGCAGACAGCTTAGGTCACGCCTCCACCTACAGCCTCTGCCGGCAACCTGCAGTTGCCGCCTCCACCTGCAGGTTACTGGCAGACAGTTTAGGCCACGCCTCCACCTACAGCCTCTGCCAGCAACTTCTGCCAGCAACCTACAGGTGCCGCCTCCACCCGCAGTTTCTGGCAGACAACTTAAGTCATGCCTCCACCTACAGCCTCTGCCAGCAACCTGCAGGTGCCGCCTCCACCTACAGGTTACTGGCAGACAGCTTAAGTCATGCCTCCACCTACAGCCTCTGCCAGCAACCTGCAGGTGCCGCCTCCACCTACAGGTTACTGGCAGACAGCTTATGTCACGCCTCCACCTACAGCCTCTCTCAGTAAC
>JAVDOI010000194.1:5000-82500 GCA_032191485.1 Leptoclinus maculatus
ACCCTAACCCTAACCCTAACCCTAACCCTAACCCTAACCCTAACCCTAACCCTAACCCTAACCCTAACCCTAACCCTAACCCTAACCCTAACCCTAACCCTAACCCTAACCCTAACCCTAACCCTAACCCTAACCCTAACCCTAACCCTAACCCTAACCCTAACCCTAACCCTAACCCTAACCCTAACCCTAACCCTAACCCTAACCCTAACCCTAACCCTAACCCTAACCCTAACCCTAACCCTAACCCTAACCCTAACCCTAACCCTAACCCTAACCCTAACCCTAACCCTAACCCTAACCCTAACCCTAACCCTAACCCTAACCCTAACCCTAACCCTAACCCTAACCCTAACCCTAACCCTAACCCTAACCCTAACCCTAACCCTAACCCTAACCCTAACCCTAACCCTAACCCTAACCCTAACCCTAACCCTAACCCTAACCCTAACCCTAACCCTAACCCTAACCCTAACCCTAACCCTAACCCTAACCCTAACCCTAACCCTAACCCTAACCCTAACCCTAACCCTAACCCTAACCCTAACCCTAACCCTAACCCTAACCCTAACCCTAACCCTAACCCTAACCCTAACCCTAACCCTAACCCTAACCCTAACCCTAACCCTAACCCTAACCCTAACCCTAACCCTAACCCTAACCCTAACCCTAACCCTAACCCTAACCCTAACCCTAACCCTAACCCTAACCCTAACCCTAACCCTAACCCTAACCCTAACCCTAACCCTAACCCTAACCCTAACCCTAACCCTAACCCTAACCCTAACCCTAACCCTAACCCTAACCCTAACCCTAACCCTAACCCTAACCCTAACCCTAACCCTAACCCTAACCCTAACCCTAACCCTAACCCTAACCCTAACCCTAACCCTAACCCTAACCCTAACCCTAACCCTAACCCTAACCCTAACCCTAACCCTAACCCTAACCCTAACCCTAACCCTAACCCTAACCCTAACCCTAACCCTAACCCTAACCCTAACCCTAACCCTAACCCTAACCCTAACCCTAACCCTAACCCTAACCCTAACCCTAACCCTAACCCTAACCCTAACCCTAACCCTAACCCTAACCCTAACCCTAACCCTAACCCTAACCCTAACCCTAACCCTAACCCTAACCCTAACCCTAACCCTAACCCTAACCCTAACCCTAACCCTAACCCTAACCCTAACCCTAACCCTAACCCTAACCCTAACCCTAACCCTAACCCTAACCCTAACCCTAACCCTAACCCTAACCCTAACCCTAACCCTAACCCTAACCCTAACCCTAACCCTAACCCTAACCCTAACCCTAACCCTAACCCTAACCCTAACCCTAACCCTAACCCTAACCCTAACCCTAACCCTAACCCTAACCCTAACCCTAACCCTAACCCTAACCCTAACCCTAACCCTAACCCTAACCCTAACCCTAACCCTAACCCTAACCCTAACCCTAACCCTAACCCTAACCCTAACCCTAACCCTAACCCTAACCCTAACCCTAACCCTAACCCTAACCCTAACCCTAACCCTAACCCTAACCCTAACCCTAACCCTAACCCTAACCCTAACCCTAACCCTAACCCTAACCCTAACCCTAACCCTAACCCTAACCCTAACCCTAACCCTAACCCTAACCCTAACCCTAACCCTAACCCTAACCCTAACCCTAACCCTAACCCTAACCCTAACCCTAACCCTAACCCTAACCCTAACCCTAACCCTAACCCTAACCCTAACCCTAACCCTAACCCTAACCCTAACCCTAACCCTAACCCTAACCCTAACCCTAACCCTAACCCTAACCCTAACCCTAACCCTAACCCTAACCCTAACCCTAACCCTAACCCTAACCCTAACCCTAACCCTAACCCTAACCCTAACCCTAACCCTAACCCTAACCCTAACCCTAACCCTAACCCTAACCCTAACCCTAACCCTAACCCTAACCCTAACCCTAACCCTAACCCTAACCCTAACCCTAACCCTAACCCTAACCCTAACCCTAACCCTAACCCTAACCCTAACCCTAACCCTAACCCTAACCCTAACCCTAACCCTAACCCTAACCCTAACCCTAACCCTAACCCTAACCCTAACCCTAACCCTAACCCTAACCCTAACCCTAACCCTAACCCTAACCCTAACCCTAACCCTAACCCTAACCCTAACCCTAACCCTAACCCTAACCCTAACCCTAACCCTAACCCTAACCCTAACCCTAACCCTAACCCTAACCCTAACCCTAACCCTAACCCTAACCCTAACCCTAACCCTAACCCTAACCCTAACCCTAACCCTAACCCTAACCCTAACCCTAACCCTAACCCTAACCCTAACCCTAACCCTAACCCTAACCCTAACCCTAACCCTAACCCTAACCCTAACCCTAACCCTAACCCTAACCCTAACCCTAACCCTAACCCTAACCCTAACCCTAACCCTAACCCTAACCCTAACCCTAACCCTAACCCTAACCCTAACCCTAACCCTAACCCTAACCCTAACCCTAACCCTAACCCTAACCCTAACCCTAACCCTAACCCTAACCCTAACCCTAACCCTAACCCTAACCCTAACCCTAACCCTAACCCTAACCCTAACCCTAACCCTAACCCTAACCCTAACCCTAACCCTAACCCTAACCCTAACCCTAACCCTAACCCTAACCCTAACCCTAACCCTAACCCTAACCCTAACCCTAACCCTAACCCTAACCCTAACCCTAACCCTAACCCTAACCCTAACCCTAACCCTAACCCTAACCCTAACCCTAACCCTAACCCTAACCCTAACCCTAACCCTAACCCTAACCCTAACCCTAACCCTAACCCTAACCCTAACCCTAACCCTAACCCTAACCCTAACCCTAACCCTAACCCTAACCCTAACCCTAACCCTAACCCTAACCCTAACCCTAACCCTAACCCTAACCCTAACCCTAACCCTAACCCTAACCCTAACCCTAACCCTAACCCTAACCCTAACCCTAACCCTAACCCTAACCCTAACCCTAACCCTAACCCTAACCCTAACCCTAACCCTAACCCTAACCCTAACCCTAACCCTAACCCTAACCCTAACCCTAACCCTAACCCTAACCCTAACCCTAACCCTAACCCTAACCCTAACCCTAACCCTAACCCTAACCCTAACCCTAACCCTAACCCTAACCCTAACCCTAACCCTAACCCTAACCCTAACCCTAACCCTAACCCTAACCCTAACCCTAACCCTAACCCTAACCCTAACCCTAACCCTAACCCTAACCCTAACCCTAACCCTAACCCTAACCCTAACCCTAACCCTAACCCTAACCCTAACCCTAACCCTAACCCTAACCCTAACCCTAACCCTAACCCTAACCCTAACCCTAACCCTAACCCTAACCCTAACCCTAACCCTAACCCTAACCCTAACCCTAACCCTAACCCTAACCCTAACCCTAACCCTAACCCTAACCCTAACCCTAACCCTAACCCTAACCCTAACCCTAACCCTAACCCTAACCCTAACCCTAACCCTAACCCTAACCCTAACCCTAACCCTAACCCTAACCCTAACCCTAACCCTAACCCTAACCCTAACCCTAACCCTAACCCTAACCCTAACCCTAACCCTAACCCTAACCCTAACCCTAACCCTAACCCTAACCCTAACCCTAACCCTAACCCTAACCCTAACCCTAACCCTAACCCTAACCCTAACCCTAACCCTAACCCTAACCCTAACCCTAACCCTAACCCTAACCCTAACCCTAACCCTAACCCTAACCCTAACCCTAACCCTAACCCTAACCCTAACCCTAACCCTAACCCTAACCCTAACCCTAACCCTAACCCTAACCCTAACCCTAACCCTAACCCTAACCCTAACCCTAACCCTAACCCTAACCCTAACCCTAACCCTAACCCTAACCCTAACCCTAACCCTAACCCTAACCCTAACCCTAACCCTAACCCTAACCCTAACCCTAACCCTAACCCTAACCCTAACCCTAACCCTAACCCTAACCCTAACCCTAACCCTAACCCTAACCCTAACCCTAACCCTAACCCTAACCCTAACCCTAACCCTAACCCTAACCCTAACCCTAACCCTAACCCTAACCCTAACCCTAACCCTAACCCTAACCCTAACCCTAACCCTAACCCTAACCCTAACCCTAACCCTAACCCTAACCCTAACCCTAACCCTAACCCTAACCCTAACCCTAACCCTAACCCTAACCCTAACCCTAACCCTAACCCTAACCCTAACCCTAACCCTAACCCTAACCCTAACCCTAACCCTAACCCTAACCCTAACCCTAACCCTAACCCTAACCCTAACCCTAACCCTAACCCTAACCCTAACCCTAACCCTAACCCTAACCCTAACCCTAACCCTAACCCTAACCCTAACCCTAACCCTAACCCTAACCCTAACCCTAACCCTAACCCTAACCCTAACCCTAACCCTAACCCTAACCCTAACCCTAACCCTAACCCTAACCCTAACCCTAACCCTAACCCTAACCCTAACCCTAACCCTAACCCTAACCCTAACCCTAACCCTAACCCTAACCCTAACCCTAACCCTAACCCTAACCCTAACCCTAACCCTAACCCTAACCCTAACCCTAACCCTAACCCTAACCCTAACCCTAACCCTAACCCTAACCCTAACCCTAACCCTAACCCTAACCCTAACCCTAACCCTAACCCTAACCCTAACCCTAACCCTAACCCTAACCCTAACCCTAACCCTAACCCTAACCCTAACCCTAACCCTAACCCTAACCCTAACCCTAACCCTAACCCTAACCCTAACCCTAACCCTAACCCTAACCCTAACCCTAACCCTAACCCTAACCCTAACCCTAACCCTAACCCTAACCCTAACCCTAACCCTAACCCTAACCCTAACCCTAACCCTAACCCTAACCCTAACCCTAACCCTAACCCTAACCCTAACCCTAACCCTAACCCTAACCCTAACCCTAACCCTAACCCTAACCCTAACCCTAACCCTAACCCTAACCCTAACCCTAACCCTAACCCTAACCCTAACCCTAACCCTAACCCTAACCCTAACCCTAACCCTAACCCTAACCCTAACCCTAACCCTAACCCTAACCCTAACCCTAACCCTAACCCTAACCCTAACCCTAACCCTAACCCTAACCCTAACCCTAACCCTAACCCTAACCCTAACCCTAACCCTAACCCTAACCCTAACCCTAACCCTAACCCTAACCCTAACCCTAACCCTAACCCTAACCCTAACCCTAACCCTAACCCTAACCCTAACCCTAACCCTAACCCTAACCCTAACCCTAACCCTAACCCTAACCCTAACCCTAACCCTAACCCTAACCCTAACCCTAACCCTAACCCTAACCCTAACCCTAACCCTAACCCTAACCCTAACCCTAACCCTAACCCTAACCCTAACCCTAACCCTAACCCTAACCCTAACCCTAACCCTAACCCTAACCCTAACCCTAACCCTAACCCTAACCCTAACCCTAACCCTAACCCTAACCCTAACCCTAACCCTAACCCTAACCCTAACCCTAACCCTAACCCTAACCCTAACCCTAACCCTAACCCTAACCCTAACCCTAACCCTAACCCTAACCCTAACCCTAACCCTAACCCTAACCCTAACCCTAACCCTAACCCTAACCCTAACCCTAACCCTAACCCTAACCCTAACCCTAACCCTAACCCTAACCCTAACCCTAACCCTAACCCTAACCCTAACCCTAACCCTAACCCTAACCCTAACCCTAACCCTAACCCTAACCCTAACCCTAACCCTAACCCTAACCCTAACCCTAACCCTAACCCTAACCCTAACCCTAACCCTAACCCTAACCCTAACCCTAACCCTAACCCTAACCCTAACCCTAACCCTAACCCTAACCCTAACCCTAACCCTAACCCTAACCCTAACCCTAACCCTAACCCTAACCCTAACCCTAACCCTAACCCTAACCCTAACCCTAACCCTAACCCTAACCCTAACCCTAACCCTAACCCTAACCCTAACCCTAACCCTAACCCTAACCCTAACCCTAACCCTAACCCTAACCCTAACCCTAACCCTAACCCTAACCCTAACCCTAACCCTAACCCTAACCCTAACCCTAACCCTAACCCTAACCCTAACCCTAACCCTAACCCTAACCCTAACCCTAACCCTAACCCTAACCCTAACCCTAACCCTAACCCTAACCCTAACCCTAACCCTAACCCTAACCCTAACCCTAACCCTAACCCTAACCCTAACCCTAACCCTAACCCTAACCCTAACCCTAACCCTAACCCTAACCCTAACCCTAACCCTAACCCTAACCCTAACCCTAACCCTAACCCTAACCCTAACCCTAACCCTAACCCTAACCCTAACCCTAACCCTAACCCTAACCCTAACCCTAACCCTAACCCTAACCCTAACCCTAACCCTAACCCTAACCCTAACCCTAACCCTAACCCTAACCCTAACCCTAACCCTAACCCTAACCCTAACCCTAACCCTAACCCTAACCCTAACCCTAACCCTAACCCTAACCCTAACCCTAACCCTAACCCTAACCCTAACCCTAACCCTAACCCTAACCCTAACCCTAACCCTAACCCTAACCCTAACCCTAACCCTAACCCTAACCCTAACCCTAACCCTAACCCTAACCCTAACCCTAACCCTAACCCTAACCCTAACCCTAACCCTAACCCTAACCCTAACCCTAACCCTAACCCTAACCCTAACCCTAACCCTAACCCTAACCCTAACCCTAACCCTAACCCTAACCCTAACCCTAACCCTAACCCTAACCCTAACCCTAACCCTAACCCTAACCCTAACCCTAACCCTAACCCTAACCCTAACCCTAACCCTAACCCTAACCCTAACCCTAACCCTAACCCTAACCCTAACCCTAACCCTAACCCTAACCCTAACCCTAACCCTAACCCTAACCCTAACCCTAACCCTAACCCTAACCCTAACCCTAACCCTAACCCTAACCCTAACCCTAACCCTAACCCTAACCCTAACCCTAACCCTAACCCTAACCCTAACCCTAACCCTAACCCTAACCCTAACCCTAACCCTAACCCTAACCCTAACCCTAACCCTAACCCTAACCCTAACCCTAACCCTAACCCTAACCCTAACCCTAACCCTAACCCTAACCCTAACCCTAACCCTAACCCTAACCCTAACCCTAACCCTAACCCTAACCCTAACCCTAACCCTAACCCTAACCCTAACCCTAACCCTAACCCTAACCCTAACCCTAACCCTAACCCTAACCCTAACCCTAACCCTAACCCTAACCCTAACCCTAACCCTAACCCTAACCCTAACCCTAACCCTAACCCTAACCCTAACCCTAACCCTAACCCTAACCCTAACCCTAACCCTAACCCTAACCCTAACCCTAACCCTAACCCTAACCCTAACCCTAACCCTAACCCTAACCCTAACCCTAACCCTAACCCTAACCCTAACCCTAACCCTAACCCTAACCCTAACCCTAACCCTAACCCTAACCCTAACCCTAACCCTAACCCTAACCCTAACCCTAACCCTAACCCTAACCCTAACCCTAACCCTAACCCTAACCCTAACCCTAACCCTAACCCTAACCCTAACCCTAACCCTAACCCTAACCCTAACCCTAACCCTAACCCTAACCCTAACCCTAACCCTAACCCATTGTTTTTCTATTTTGTTCTGTACTACAGAAATTTTCTTGACCGATTCAGATTTTTTTTAAAAGTCTGACATTCCGATTTAGATTTTCAGATGTAATTAAAAGCAAGGTTTCCAACTAACGTTTTTCACCACCGGCCCGAAAAATAATTTCAACTGTCCCGAAGTCAGCGTAAACACTTCAAATTCCAAAGGTTATCCTTTAACTTTTGTCATTGTCATACTGGTTATTTGCCACAATTAAATGAATGAGTGTATTTCTATTTAAATATTAGATTTGATTAAAAAACACATTGGCATTAATAGTTCTAATGATACATTATAAACTGCTTAGAGATAGTGTTAGGAAATTAAACAGGTCATAATCTCTCTCCAATGTCTATTTTATATTGGTATGAAAACATCTCCTTCAAATAACTGCATTTGTTCAAGTTTCTCTCAAGATAACATTTGAACACATCATGATGATATAATTTACCTTCACCCAATACTTTGAGTAGAGCTTGAACGCATCATAATGCAACCTTTGTTAACGTTAGTTGCGTTATTTGCAAAACTCTGCTATGGAGAGGCGCTGTGCTGTCAGCAGCAAGCCAGTCACTGTGATTACTCAGAGTAGCATGCATGGGAATGATTCAGTTGGCTGTACCAATGTTAGTGTTTAAATGATAATTGTCATAAAGTCGTGCTGTTACACACTCCGGTACAGTAGGTGGCGGTATGCACGTTAAACGTTGGTTTGTAACTGAAAGAAGAAGAAGAAGTCTCAGCAGGAAACTGTAATATTGTCGTTCAGTGTTCGTCTGCCGACGTCGAGAGTTGTGTACCTGAACGTGGAGCGAAGTGATTAAGCTGATGTGAAGAAAACAAATAACGTGAGCTAAGTATTTTTTCCACATCCTCACTCGTCGTCGATTGACATCGGATTGTGAACCCGAGCTACCATTTTTGACTTCTTACTGCGTGAGTTGTGTCGTCCGTTAGCCACTTAGCTTCCAAAGCTAATGTGAGCTAGTCAGCGAAGGAAAAGCAGCAGCATTGCTCCTCCCGTCATCAAACACACTGTGTTAACGAGAACATTTTGATAACAGTTGCGTTTTTTTTGTCACAACTGTTGTAACCTGCTTGGGAAACAATGGGGTCGTCCAAGAAACACAAGGAAAAGAGTCGCGACAAGGACACGGAAGAGCGCCGTCGCGAACATAAGAAACATCGCCACAAGGACCGAGAGAGAGACGCTTCAGACCGGGATGGGACTCGGGATAAAGATAAACGAAAACGCTCCAGGTCCCGTGAAAGAACCGGACGGGACCGGAGCAAAGGCGAAAGGAGCACCGGCGAGCCACGAGTGAAGAAGGAGAAAGTCGACCTTGGCTACGAAGAAAGCAACAAAGAAGTGGCGCCCCAGTCTGCAAGCGGAGACGCGTCCCTCAGCATCGAGGAGACAAACAAACTCAGAGCCAAGCTGGGTCTGAAGCCTCTGGAATTAAATGAGAACAAGAAGGAGCTCGGCACCAAAGAGGACCCATTGGTGGCGGAGACCATCAACCCTGTTCTCATTAAAAAGCAGAAAGATATGAGAGAGAAGCTTGCAGCTATGAAAGAAAAACGCATCCAGAACCAGAAACTGGGAAAAGTCAAGACCATAGCAGAGGAAGACTGGCTGGATGACACAGTTGCGTGGGTTGAGAGAAGCCGAAATATGGCAAAAGAAAAGGAACTGGCGGAGAAAAGAGCCAAACTCCTGGAAGAGATGGACGAGGAATTTGGTGTCAGCAGTCTGGTAGAGGAGGAGTTTGCACAACGCAAAAAGGATCCGTACACCTCTCAAGATCTAAAGGGACTCAAAGTTCAGCACAAGGTGGATTCCTTCAACGAGGGCCAGACTGTCATCCTGACCCTGCAAGACAAAGGTGTACTCGAGGAGGAGGAAGATGTGCTGGTGAACGTGGGACTGGTGGACAAGGAGAAAGCAGAAAAGAATGTGGAGTTAAAAAAGAAAAAGCCTGAATACAAGCCCTACGAAGAAGATGAGAGTGTGGACGACATGGTTATGTTGAAGCCCCACACTGTGCTGTCGAAATATGACGAGGAGATTGAGGGTGAAAAGAAGAAGAGTTTCCGGTTGAATACGGGGGGCTTTGCCGACGGGGAGCGAGAGCGGGAGATTCAAGCCATGAGAGAGGCTCTACGGGATCAGGCCCAGTCCTTGGAAATGCCCGCTCTCGCCATCGCCTCTGAGTATTACACACCTCAGGAAATGACGGGCTTCAAAAAGACCAAACCCCGTGTGAGGAAAATCAGGAAGAAGGAGAAGCAGACGGCTGTAGACGAGCTTCACATCGATGACACTCGCAGCACCGATTTTGGCTCCAGGACACGCGGTCGAGGCCGCAAACAGCTGGGTGAAGACGGCGAGGAGGTCAAGGGGGAGAGCATAATGCTCAGCGATACCCCCCGAATGTCCGACGACGTTAGGATGGCAGAAATGGAGATGAGTGACGACGAAGACTTTACTCCTCCTGAGCCGGTTGTATTTGAGGAGGACGAGGCCGAGCAGGAACTGCAGAAACAGCTGGAGAAGCAGAGGAAGCTGAAGCAAAGGCAGCTTCTCAAAGACTCCGGGGAGAAGGTGGCGGAGAAGATTAAAGAGCTCGATAAAGGCGACAGTGAAAATGATCCTGAGCAGAAGAACAACATTGTTTTCAACGCCACCTCGGAGTTTTGCAGAACCCTGGGTGATATCCCAACGTATGGACTGTCAGGCAACAGAGAGGACCAAGAAGACATTATGGACTTTGAGGAGAAGGAAGAGAAAGACGATGCTGGAGATTCAGACTCAGAAATGGACGAGAATATCGGATGGAGCATGGTTAACCTGGATGAAGAGCAGAAACAACCAGATTTTTCTACAGCCTCTGCCACCATCTTGGACGAAGAGCCCATTGTCAGCTCCGGTCTTGCTGCTGCCTTGCATTTGTGCAAGAACAAAGGTCTATTGGACACTGAAATGCAGAAGATGTCCCGCGTCAGAGCAACAAAAGGCGCCTTGCCCAACGACAACTACTGCATCGAGGACAAGATGGGCTTCGATGACAAGTACAGTCGCAGAGAAGAGTACAGGGGCTTCACGCAGGATTTCAAGGACAAGGATGGATACAAGCCTGAGGTCAAGATCGAGTATGTGGACGAATCTGGGCGGAGGCTCACTCCAAAAGAAGCCTTCCGGCAGCTTTCCCATCGATTCCACGGTAAAGGGTCTGGAAAGATGAAGACGGAGAGGAGGATGAAGAAGCTGGAGGAAGAGGCCCTGCTGAAGAAGATGAGCAGCAGTGATACTCCTCTCGGGACGGTGGCTTTGCTTCAAGAGAAGCAGAAATCTCAGAAAACCCCGTATATTGTGCTTAGTGGGGGTGGGAAAAGTATGAATGCAAATACCATCACCAAATAAGTCTGGGGGAAGAGTGAATTATCTTTAACACAAACATACACATTCATTGACACACACAGGATGTTTTAAGTAAAGTAAATGCCTACTTCATACAAGCTTTGTTGTTGTAGTAAACAATTGTCCAATAAAATGAACACAAATTAGACGTTTTATTGTTTTCTGTGTCGCTAATGTAGAAGGTGAAGAGCAACTATTTTCAGGATGGAAATATTATTTGAATGAGAAGCTAAATGTGTTTAATGTAACAATTGTAAAGGTCGTTGGTTAGTTTCATGACGGCTGTTGCACATTACACATTGTGGCCGGTAAGTAAGTCGCACATCCAGTAATGAACTAAGGAGAAGTATTTTTCAAAAAGGGTTTTAAATATAAAAGTATAGCCAATTTAATTCAGCTTTTTTATTTTAACTAAAGTTAAAGTAAATAAATAGTGCAAAAATTAACACACTGAAAATGCACATTGTGTAATAATCTTTTTAAAACCCAGATTAATATTTCCACTGCTATGGTCTCATCCTAAAAGTTAAAATTATACATTAATACACAATGTGTAAGAATTCTGATAGCCATGCTTTGAGAAATATATTCAATAATGTATTTATTGGCCTTTGAATTTTGTTACTTAACAGTAAATCAGAGAATATAACCACATTATGAATATACATATTTAAATTAGAAACTTAAATAGGGTTGATTTATTTCATACTTTAATAGATGACGGCCTTGCAGCTCTTTGTTAACATGACTGGTGTGATATCTTGCAGGGTGTCCTTTTTCAGTTTTGTCTAAATTCTTTAACTGGTATGGCCTCTCAGACCTGTCTGAACATTATTGTGTAGATCTGCTGAAGATGAAGCATAGCAACAAAACCACAGATTTAATTTGTGAATACTACAGTAGGGACTGTGAGTACTCTCAACAGATGTTTACCTATGGATCAAAGGATCCACAAATGAGTTAGTCAAGGGAGAAATATATGTATGTAGGTCCCCACACATTCAGAAGACGTGGTCAGAAACAAGTTGTTTAATTTATTATAAGACTTTTGAATCCAGAGGGGAAAATGTATCAACAGTGGCAACAGTACTGCGATAATGCAACACAAATAAAGTAGGTATGGTAAGAAACGAGAACTAAGTAAATAAGCAACAATAAGCAGGTTGAGAAGTGGACACCAGAGTGCATTTCATTGTTCATTATTTGACATCATGAAAAAGAGACAGTGGAGCATATAGTGACATGCAGAGAACTACAAACATACAGTTCATTTAAAGCTCAATTAAAGAAATGGTTACCTGCATGCATGTCTTTTATTGTTTAGCTGTGTCCGACTGATTTATATATATCACATACTCTGCATGCTTTTATGTTTTGTGCCTCAGACATGGATGTTTTTTAGTGTCTAATAATGCAGCATAATCTTGTAACAATGCAGCATAATATTGTCTTTAGTCCATGTTTCTATTTAACATAGTTATCCCTCATTGTATTTGCTTTGTGTGTGTTGAATTTGAGAGCCTCTGTGTTGCATGTCTTGTTAGTACTTGACAATGTAGTATAAGAGTCTCCTGAATGATGATACTACTTTGTAACGGGTAAATATTGCATAACTGTGTAAATGTAATGTTATATTCTGTTTTTAGGTTTACTTTGTAACATCTGCCTTGGGACTACAGATGCAAAATAGCCTCTTGGCTAACTCTGGCGCATTTACAGCAATGTTTTTATTAATGTGCACTGTCCCTTATCAAATAAACCAATAAATAAAATTTATAAAAAGATTAAGTATATTAGATATATATATATATATTTGGTTTTACGAGAGTAAGTTAACTGGACTACTTACATCACTTTAAAAACATGGACGTCAATAAAGACTATTCAATACAGACTATGACCAGAGGGGGGCAGTAACGCAAAGTCATGGCTGCCAACTGCCGTAAATGAAAGAAGAAGAAGAACCTGTAGCAAAGTAGCTGTTGTCCTACGTCCTTAATATATCCATGAAAGTAGTTAGCGAAGCTAACACTGGTGAGCTGACATTGCTTCACCCGACACGACATGCGCAACGTTAACAGCTGAAGTCTCGCACGGTAAAGTAATGTAATCACGTCTTAATGTCTCAGAGACAGCAGAAATGATCGTTAGCATCGTGTACGTGGGACGTGTCAGGCTGGTTTGACAGCTTCCTGTTTGTGTAGCTAGCAGCGAGCTTAGTGACACGGACACTGTTTTAAATTGCTTCGATGTTTGGAAGAGGCTTCTTGGTCCTCGAAGTACCTCACACCAGTGTCCTGGCTGTGTTTACGTGACGCCTGTGCGTCATCTTGACGAGGAACCGGTGTGTTTTATAGGACTGTTATCGGTAGGAAGCTGTGTTTTTACGATGCAGTAACGTCAAAAATGTTAGCTAAACAAATTTCACGTTAACGTTGAGTCCAAGCTGCTAAACGGTGAAAACGAACCGATAGAAACCGTTCTAGTATGTATGTGTCGATGTCATGTTTTCACTTTAAATTGAATATCCAGGAAACTTAAGCTGCCATTTACTGAGCTAATGGTTATAGAGATAAGTGGCCTGTTTGTTAATGTCTAACAAGTTAAATCAACACATCGTTATTCCTTATATGGCTAATGTTTTGTTTAGTTAGTTAATTTAATATTATTCTATTTTATTGTATATATTGTGCATTTTTATATATATATTTTTACTCTATTACTTTGATTGCTTAAATATATTTTTGCTGCTTTTATTTTTCCCCTTGCGGGAAGAATAAAGTATCTATCTATCTATCTATCTATCTATCTATCTATCTATCGATGAGTTAATTTAGCTTATGTCACAATAGGATGACACAGTGAACTACTGCATCTTAAGTTGTTGACATTAACAAGTTAATATACACTGTGAGGACAGTGTCTTTAGAACCTGCAGGACTAGTTTGTGCTTACATTTCATGTGGTGCTAGAGCTGGGCAATATAATGATGCTATATTGATATTGTGATATCACAATATGGCATGTGTTGTCTTTTCTTGGCTCCAATGGTATGGTATCCATACAATACAGTATTCAACAATACAATATCATCGCAATATTGATATCGAAGTATTTGGTCAAAGATATTGTGATATTAGATTTTCTCCATATAGCCCAGCCCTAATTTCATGTTTCAAGTGTGTATTAAGCAGGCTGAATAGTAGCAATGTCCGACAGTTAATAGCAATGTAAATCTTGATTATTTTCATCCTCAACAGGCCATAACTTCACCCAGTGAAACTACAGTCTGTTGTGATGTCGGAGCCTAAGCCCCCTACTCCAACCCCTGGAGACATGTACAAGGGTTGGCTCTTCAAATGGACAAACTACATTAAAGGTTACCAGAGACGCTGGTTTGTTCTTAGCAATGGACTTTTGTCTTATTACAGGTAAGTTACATGTATACGACTAAAGATGTAATTATATGAACTTGAATTTAAGGATTTTCCCTGGCTGTTAATTTAGCTTTTAAATGAGAAGTGTATTCAAAGTAGTACTTGTTTTGCATACTGTATGCACAATTTTAAACGCGTGCTTTACAAGAAATAAAATAATGACTTCCCAAAACAGGGATCTGTATTTGACTGTCCTTCATTCTGTTGTCTGCAGGACCCAGGCAGAGATGGGTCACACATGCCGAGGCACCATCAACTTGGCCACAGCCAATATTGCCGTGGAGGACTCGTGTAATTTTGTCATTTCCAACGGAGGCGCGCAGACCTACCACTTGAAGGCCAGCTCAGAAGTAGAGCGGCAGCGATGGATCACTGCTCTGGAGCTCGCCAAGGCAAAGGCCGTCCACATGCAGGCTGAATCTGGTGAGAGGGAAAACAAATACGTTGGAGAATGCAGGAGCCGGAATATGAACATGTGTAGAAAAGTCTGATCAGCTGAAACAACAGCACCTATGTCAGGCAGAAATGTGTGTTTTTGTCTGTGTGTGTGTGTGAAGCCTTTTCTCCTTGTATCTGTTTGGTTTTGGTCACATTCTCTGACCCATTCTCTCCCTCAGATGACTCGGGTGACGACTGTCCCGCAGTGCCCCCCACCTCGGGACAGGGTGGAGGCTGCCGTAACTTAGAAATCCAGTCCACACTTCGCACACTCGGCAGCAAGGTGGAGGACCTCAACACCTGCAATGATCTCATTGTCAAGCATGGGTCTGCCCTCCAAAGGTATCGATTATCAGACTGAGCAGTCTGACTGCTTTAGAAAAAACAATGTTATCTTTATTCATTTTGTTTGCCTATTTCCTTCATTCCTTGACACACAGGTCTTTGTCAGAACTGGAGGGGATTCGTGTTGTAGGAGACATGGGGGAAAAGATGAGACAAGTCACAGAGAGAGCCACACTGTTCAGAATCACCTCTAACGCCATGATTAACGTAAGACGACCAAGTGTTCATTTGCTGATAAACATTGTCGTTGACTCCTTTTGTCGAAACGTTGCTCTTATTTTTGCGTGTTCCCCAAGGCGTGTAGAGACTTCCTCTCCCTGGCCCAGAACCACAGTAAGCGCTGGCAGAAGGCCTTGCAGGTTGAACGGGACCAAAGGATACGGCTGGAGGAGACTCTGGAGCAGCTGGCCAAACAGCACAATCACCTGGAAAGAGCTTTCAGAGGAGCTACAGTTCTCCCCCCTTCATTCAGCAATCCCGCCTTAGCTAACAAAGGTACGGTTCTCATCCCCAACTGCACTTCTGTCATAGGACCCTTTAATGTTACTCACAGTGTGCTCCTATGTTATGTAACTGCGCCAATCAAGTGAGGCCAGTTGAGCCATTTAGTTATTTATTCGTCTTGTCTTCACCTTAGGTGGTGGTCCAGTAAAAGGTGATGCCAGTGACGAGGATGACGACAATGAGTTCTTTGATGCTATGGAGGACCCAGCAGAGTATATCACTGTCCCTGCTGACCCCAAGTATCACAGGTTGTTAACTGCCTGATTTTATTTCTTTATATCGACCTTGTTTTTGTAGTTGTTGTTATTATTTCGCCTTTGTTTTAAATGTTGCTTCTCTGTCCATCAGAAGATCTGGCAGCAACATCAGTGGGATCAGCAGTGAGACTGGAATGGACGATCAGTCAGTAAATGTGCGTTAAGTTCGTTTTTTGCGAGCAAGTTTTGATGTATTGATTTGTCCTCTGCTTGTCAACACGCCACAGTCACTTGACCCGGAAAGCTATTTTCCTTTTCTTCTTCCAGTTTGATGAACAGTCTTTGGCATCCAACCCAGAGTCGCCACAGTCCCTTGAGCTGGAGCCTGTTAGACAACGACGGACTCGTATCCCCGACAAGCCCAACTATTACCTCAATCTGTGGAGCATCATGAAGAATTGTATTGGAAAGGAGCTCTCAAAGATACCAATGCCTGTAAGAAACACGTACTCCTGTTGGTATCTAAGTGGCCTTTGCGTGTGAGAGTACTCAGAAGTAATCCGACTTCTTCTCTCTGTCACTATGTACCTACTAGGTGAATTTCAATGAGCCCCTCTCAATGCTGCAACGTCTGTCTGAAGACCTGGAGTACTACGAGCTGCTGGATAAGGCTGCTAAATGTCAGAGCTCTCTAGAGCAGATGTGTTATGTGGCCGCTTTCACAGTCTCTTCGTACTCCACCACTGTCCACCGCACGGGGAAACCCTTCAATCCTCTGCTGGGAGAAACCTTTGAGCTCGATCGGCTAAAAGATTGTGGCTACCGCTCCCTCTGTGAACAGGTACGTCGGAAGGATGTTTATGCAAAGCAAATTTAATTGTCTTAAAACATCTCACAATTGTAATGGTCAAAACACGACTTTGCGATCCCTCTTCTCAGGTGAGTCACCACCCACCTGCTGCAGCTCACCATGCCAGCTCTGAAAAGGGCTGGAACCTCAGACAAGAAATTACCCTGGCCAGCAAGTTCAGAGGAAAATATCTCTCGATCATGCCTTTGGGTGAGTGTGTGAAGACCAAATATGACGGTGATATATTGGGTGAGCAGGGTCTAAGATTATTCCCTCTCTATCCACAGGTTCTATCCAGTGTTTATTTGACAAGAGCGACAATCACTACTCTTGGAAGAAAGTGACTACAACTGTACACAACATCATTGTTGGAAAGTTATGGATTGACCAGGTAAATGTAAACTTTAACCGCATTATGTCTTTATTGAATGTTTTGCTTACAATTCTACTGGGTGTGTCCTTTTTAAGTCCTCAAGAGCAAAACCTTTTGTCTCTTTCCTTTGTCCCCTTCTAGTCAGGGGAGATAGATGTGGTGAACCACAAGACAGGAGATCGCTGCCACCTCAAGTTTGCTCCCTACAGTTACTTCTCCAGAGATGTACCAAGAAAGGTGGGCTTTTTATGCTTCTTCACAGGAAGATACATAATACACCGCCACACAATACTGTCTATAAAACACACAAAGTTTAAGAAACTGTAATCATTTAAATTGAGCTTTTTCCCCAAAATGTAACTGATACCTTTGCCAGAAGTGTTGATATTTTCATCCCTGGTTTATCAGTGTAATTGTCTTTTAATGAGAAGGATATTTAAAAAAGAAATAGCTGATTTATCTCTTGATGTGAAAAGATGTGACTAGATAGGCCCGGGACTTTTTAGTAGGGATCTAGGATTTCCAGTGTTGTAAAATATTTAACAATACGTTTAAAATGAATATAAATAAAGATTTGTTTGTTTGAGTAAATAAACTCATCACTTTATGAGGTGTAATGCGACCAAATACAAATGTTCTGCCATAAAGTGTACTTTTAATGACACTGCCATAGAGGTGTTAATTAGATCATGTTTTAGCATTGAGGTCATAGTTCGTGATGGTGTTGGACTGCATCATATTGAGGTGTTTCTAATATCATGTCCCCTCTTGAAAATGGGAAGGACAAACCATTTGAAAGGCCTCTCAATATGATGTAGTCTAGCACACTCCTCTAGCTTTAGACCTCAGTGATAGATAATCTAATTAACACATCAACAAAAAACTGAACATTATATTAATATTGGCAGAGCTGTAGTATTTAACTGCGTTGAATGTGAATCCCTGTACTGCCTACTGTTTGCTCTGCGATGTAATCCGTGTTTGTGTCTCAGGTAACAGGAGTAGTAACTGATAAGGATGGGAAGGCCCATTACGTGCTATCGGGAACCTGGGATGAGAAGATGGAGTTTTCCAGGATAATGCAGAGCAGTAAAGGCGAGAACGGCACCGAAGGCAAACAGAGGACCGTCTATCAGACCCTCAAAGCCAAAGAAATCTGGAGAAAGAACCCCTTACCGTGAGTTTTGGTGGTATTGAGAAAGTCGAATGTGCTCGTAAACTAATGGAGCGCATAAATTGTCGTGCCTCTAACCTTTTTATGTTGATGACTTGACAGAGAGGGGGCAGAGAACATGTACTTCTTCTCCTCCCTGGCCTTGACGCTCAATGAGCCTGAGGAGGGAGTGGCGCCAACAGACTGTCGACGGCGCCCCGACCAGAAGTTAATGGAGGACGGCCGCTGGGATGAGGCGAACGCAGAGAAACAGAGGCTAGAAGAGAAACAGCGCACCGTCCGCCGAGAAAGGGAGAGGGAGGCTGTTAAAGCAGCCAGCTCACCTGAGGAAGGTAAAACAACAAAAGATAGGAAATACCTTAGTTTTGGAGTTGGATTTTGTCTTGTGTTTCTTTCCAATGTTTGTTCTGTCCATTCATCTTTTGTCCACTCCGTCTGTCTTGGAATACCTTGTCTTTGTCTCAACCCTAAGCTGTCACTGAGGATTCAATCAATGATTCACCCTCGAAAAGCAAGTACTCTTCTCTTCGTCTTTTCCCACCCTTTGATCAACGCTATATATTAGCTCTAGATGCAAAGCAACACATGTACAAGATGTTTGCGTATGTAACAGGAACGTCCTTCATTATCTTTAAAGTACTTTTACCATCCTTTCATCCGTTTCTGTTCCATTTAGCTGATGCAAGGGAGACTGGCACAGACGCAAATGAGGGTTTTGATGAAAGCAAGTATCACTTCATAGCTTAACATAATGTGTGCTTTTACGGTGCTATGTGTGGCATCTTAAGGGATCGTTTTGGGTGTTTCTGAAGTGGGGGTTGCATGAGTACCAGCACGGGAGCAAAGTGGTGTCCTGCTGAGGACGGGGGCAGCAGCAAAACGTAGATGAGCCGCCTGAAAGAAAGGTCCACTTAAAAAAAACAACAGTATCGGTGTAAATTCACACTATATTTCGCATATGTTCACTGCTTCATCTTTTCGTCATACAGTCCTTTCAGACGGGAAACTGAACTATAAGTAAAAGATATTTATGCTCTCTTCAAAGATATAAAGCTGTCATGGTATTTTGCTTAAAATGCTACACACAGCATTTCTAAAATGAACATAAACACGATATTTGTGTGGATTTTGGATACTGAGTTGTAGATTCACATCTTTTTTTTTTTTGTGCTGGGGTTAAGCTGACACAGAGGACTCTCATCCCTATATACCTGTTGCATGCAAGTAGCCTCTTTCATTTGATTGGCTGTCTCTCTTTGTGTCAGTCATCTTCAGTTCATACCCAACCTTTTTATGTCTGAACTCTCAAAGATTCATCCTTAATTCTTCTATTTTCAGCCCCTTATGGACCATCACCTCTAAGCAAGTATTCTGATCATGACATAACACATGCTGTGCAATGATCTCGCATTTCCTTGCAATTTAATTAGATCTGGATTTAAGAAGCCTTCTGTTAACCATTTCCCCTTTACGTCCAACTTGGTCTCTCTTAGTGGAAGGCAATGAAGGTCTTTATGGAGCTCAAATCAAAAGCAAGTAACATCAGTGTTGCTCTCAATTATCCCCTGTTTTATTTCCTTTAGATTTGTGTTGGTAGTCTTTAGGGAACCGTGTAGCTCAATGTAGAATTTGCACAAACCTAGTACTTGAATATTTTAGAGTAGCATTGTGTCTGTCGTTGCTCAGTTTACTGTGGTCCTGGGCATTCGGGGCATTAGTTGTGAGCCTGATTCTCTCCACAGAGGAGCAAATCAGTGATTTCATCGAGTACTCACCTATAATTTGTCATCTTTTGTTTTCGGTTTCGGTCAACCATCGGCTTAACTTAAGCGCATGGTGTGTCGTCATGGCTCAGTGGCTTCTAAACCCTCACCTCAGGTCCAGCTGAAGCTTCTTCTCTGTGAAAGATGTTCCTCTGTTTTTCCTTTTAGGCACTCATCCAGACAACTACACAGCAATGTGGTTCGAGAAGTTGGACGACCCCGTATCCGGAGAGACCTTGCACGTCTACAAGGGCGGTTACTGGGAGGCAAAGGAACAGGGCGGCTGGGACATGTGCCCTGACCTCTTCTGATGACAGCGGAGTCGGCCTCTCTTCCTCTGTGGTGTACAAAACTTACATCAGCTAAAACGGGGATTCAAGCCTGACATCAACCTGTCTTCAATGTCCGTAGCTTCAACTGATCCCCCCCCACTCGGTTCCCCCTTGTCCAGCAGTGATTTGCTCAGGGTTAAGGGCATCTGGACTTCACCCTCAACGCAGATACGATGCACACTGTAGCATTGTTGTAACATTGCAGCTGATTAGTGTTCAGAATTCCCTCTCACTGCCTCTCAAACACTGATGGTTATCTTAGTCCACTGCTTGTTCTCACTCCAGGGTTCTTTGGCCTTCGAGTTGCAACTGGCAGCAAGTTATTCTAATAATGTCATTATGCATTTTCTTTAAGAGCACTATTATCAGAAGCATAATTCATCCAGATGACATCTTACAATATACAAGGTATTGCTTGTAGAGAGTCGGCGACTACAGAACATGTAATTTATGTGTTTGTTTTTGTTGTGCACTCCTGATTAAGACTTTTGCAATGAATCTATTGAAGGTTCCCCAGCACTGCGGGGAATCAGAGTTTAACGATGCCCAATATTGTTTAATTCCAACACCGTAAAAATTCACCATACCAGTTTCAGACCACATCAAATATGCATAGATGCAAAAGACGGATGAATGCCGTTTCTTGAAGAAGTGAATATTTGAACGTATTTGAACAATTATCTTTGAACTGGTTTAAAATTAGAAGTGTCACAAACACCAAGACATGATACAAAGTTTGCCTTTGAATTTATGGTAGTTTGGGACTCCGGAGGAAAACTATATCTACATATTAGCCTTCTTTAATTTTTACAATTAACTAGTCCAAAATAAAAAATCAGATTGTGATTTTCTTTTCTGACATCCTCCCAGTTCCCCTGTAAAATACATAAATACATGGTAGCTGTGAAGAGATGTGAAAGTAGTTCCTTATGATTGTACCACTCCTCATATTTACGCCTCGTTAAGTCTGGTTTGGTCATTTAAAAAAAGATATTTGTGGGTCTACACACAAGTCATTAACTAAACACGCAGTTGTTTCCTTTCTTTTCACTATATAATAATAAATTGTAAGGTTTTTTTTATTGGGGAAGAATAATTAAATTTTTCTATCGTAGCACATTAAGTTGACTAAAATATATGTTCTTTATTTTATATGATACCATTTTGAATACTATATGAATTAAAATAGTGGTAACAAATGTATAAGTACCGATGGAAATATGAAGTAAAGAAATTACCAATGGCACTATTTTTCTTGTATTTTCTCCAACAATTCATTTTAAAGAGTTGCTAAATTACATGAGACTAAATTACATGTACAGTCACTACATTACACTATAAATAGATTCTGTTCCCATTCTCAAGTCGTCCCATCCCATAATTCTGTCCCGTAGAACCTCAAGAGCCAATGAAAAATCTGTGTTTTATGATAAACCATGACTGGAAACGGGACGATCAGGCTATTGAGATTAACAGCCTCATAAGATTTAATCATGTTTGTGAGATTGACTCGAATCATCATGTTTAAGATAAAGGCCTATTCTGATTCTCCACCCACGTACACTATTTTCAGCTTTGTATTTTCATACCTGAAGTTTGTGCCCTCACCAACACTGAGATCAATGATTTAAATTCTGCTCTCAAAGTAAATACTGAGAGTCTCGAGCTGAGCTGTGTGCTGATTTCTACTGGCGTGAGGCTTCTAGTAAATTTGAAGGGAAATGTGAGGCAAGTTTTTTTGTCTTTCTGGTTTCCCTCAAACGTATCGATAATAGCTTTAATCTTGATGTGTTGTAGTCGTCGTGTTTTGCGAGTGTAGTTTTTTAACAGACAGCAATAAGAGTGCCTCAGTGCGTATATACATGTAGCACAAAATGAAATGTGTGAAGTGACATTGCTAAAACTGGAAAAACTGAAACCTGTCATTGTATGTGTCTGTGTTGTTTGTCATTGGAATGGAAGGACTGTGTGGTTGATGAAAAATCTAAATTTCATTTTATATTCAAGTGTACTTAAAACACTGAAAATGAAGATCACAAAAAAAAGGTTATATTTCTGTATAAATATATTAAATAGTAAAGTAATTGTGATATTAACTGGTTGTATTGATAGAGAATCTAATGGCGGTGATGCACTTTTGCTTTATTTTTGGTTCATTGTTTACTCAGTACTGGATGTATACTGTGTCACACAAGTCACCCTCCACCAGCTAGGATAGCTTTATTTTAAATGACATTCATTTGTTTGGGTCTGAAGCATCACTTTGTTTGATTTACTGTTTCTTCACACAACATTGAAGTACAGGTTGAAGAGTGTGTGTGAGGAATGTACAGCCTCTATGTCTCTTATATTTCAGATTTTACAGGTTTCCGTCTGTTCTGTCTCTTTCAACATTTGTATAATCTTGATTTTTAGCCGTGGCTCCTAATTTCTGAAGTTTCTACCCTTTTCATCACTTTCAGTGTTTTCCAGCTGAGTTTGTTTTTGCCCTGCAAGGTGGAGATGGTCACAATGCCACAGCTTCCCACAAATTGACTCACGGTGTTCTTGCACTAGCATACAGTGCATTGTGTATCGTGCCCTACTTGATGTTGGCCGCTGAAGTGTTGAGTTTGTTTTGACAACTTTTCCTGAGCCATGTTAAGTATTGCAAACATATACATATGTATTGACTCACTGTTCTACTGAGAGTACTTTTAACCTTTTGTGTCCTTCAATGCAGTTTTTCTTCAGCAGGATTGTGTTAGGGGTTGGCAAAAATAAAGTCTGAATGGGAATGAAGCGCATATCGGTGTTTTTGATTTTCCAAAACAATTCACCACCAAGTGGCTTTAAACTAGTTGGGAAGTGTTTTGAAAAGATTTTGTGAACAAAAGTAAAATGACTCATGCAAAATGGCCACTTCCAGAGTATTATACTGTATTTATATGTCATCACTGATACTTTAGCTTAATTAGTAAAAATTGGAGAACCTTAAAGGTCCCATATTGTAAAAAGTGATATTTTCATGTCTTTTTTATGTCTTTATGCTATATAAATACTGTGAAAGTATCGAAACACTCAATCTCTGGGGGATTTTGTGAGAGAGACAAACTATGAAATTCCACCGAACTCAATATAAACATATTTTTGAGACAGCATCTGATTATTACATCTATACTTAATGTGTGACGGTCAGCTAGAGGCGTGTGATTACATTATGTGACTCCAGGATGAAATAATGTGGAATATTTAGGAGAGACAATAACAATTGAGTTTGAAATCCACATGTATAAAGAAAAAGAGTCCGCTTTAGAAAGAGAGACTTATTTTTACTGGGAATTTGGGGGAATTTTGCAACCAGGGTGAATTTACAGTCTGAAATTAAGCTTTTGACACAGTGGATATTTTACAGGCTAATTCCAGTATTTTCAGATAGATTTAAAGTTGACAAACCTTTTTAGGCCAATAAAGATAAGATGTCAGTTTCAGAACTATATTCACAATACACAACAATATAAAACCACAAAGTGTTCCGTTTCCTGAACCTGGCTCCGCCCCTCGTCACTTGGAGGCGTTGGGCTTTAAAAGGAGCGCATCTCCGCCGCTGCGCGTGACATCAGCATCTTCTTTTACTAGCCGCGCGCAGCTAGCTTAGTCTCTTACGTTAGCAGCTAGCATTAGTCGTCCGCTGGGTTTTCACCGTGCATCATACACAGGGTGTGTCATTTCACTGTGAGCTTAATTATCTGAATCAGAAGTATGTCGGTAAACGGACCCGGTGAAGACTCCACAGACGCGAAGAGTGGCGACGGACAACAGTGAGTCACGGTTTGTTTATTTATCCGTTAGCCAGTTAGCGATGTTTATCAGCAGCTCATTGTTGTCCTCTCCAAGTCAGCAGGCGTGCAGAGATGAGCAAGCTGTTAGCATATTTTAATACACCCGCTTATTATTACACATCAGCTGTGTTTAAGTCTGTAACGTTAGACCAGCTCGTGATGTATGAAGCACTAATGCAGGCCTGCGACCCTTTAAATGCTTCCTTAGCCTGTCTTTGTCGAGCATTACGTACAGCGTGTTATCTCAGTTAAAGTACATGCTGGTTTTATGGTCTCGTTGTCCCTCAGGTCAGAGTTGTCTTTGTCTGCTTCTGGCTCCGTGGACGTGGACGCCAAGCCCACCGCCCACAGCTTCAGATACAGTCTGAACTTCCCCAGCATCGGCCAGTGCATCGTGATCAACAACAAGAACTTTGACAGAAGAACAGGTGTTTTATATTTTACCTTAAGATGAAACTTATAAATGAATCTGCTGTGAATACATATTACCACTGTAGACGATTATATTTAATGCAGAACCAGGTTTAAATGTAATCTCTGGTTTTACTTGGTGCTAAAACTCTTTTCATAATTTGAAAAAAGAATCATCTGGTGGTAACATCTACTCGAAGTAATTTAAAAAGTACTTTATACTAGTTCCAAGGTAATGCAAACAATGACTTCCCTTTGTGATGTGTTTATTCTCTCTTTTTGGGTTCAAGTTTATTTTCCAGCAATCGAGAAAAAGCCACACTGGGATTTAAGAATGTGCCATTTTGAAATGCTCAGTTAATGTAGACTAAAGCAACAGGTGAGTCCAAGGCTAATGGGTCAGATGCCTCAAATGTTCACTGTTAAATATTTCATTAGGAGTAAGGGATCAGCTGGCTGAGGGGTCTGTGGTGTCCCTGTCCAGTTGAGAGTTGGGTGTACACAAGTGAACCTCCATTAAGGTAGATTCCACGAGGATATCCCCCGTCAGAAAACTGGAGAAGAGGCTCCTTCCTTCCTGGGATGTCGCTTGTGAAACCGCCTTTAAATTGTGCAGTGACGATTTCCACTTCTATGAGGTGTTTGATCATCACGTGCTGGATTAGGTTGAACTCCGTGGTGATATCTCTGGGCGGTGAAGGCTCACCTTTCTTCTGTCTGGTGACAAGTTGATGTTTGGGAGGTAGATCTTTCATCATTTGTAGGCCGTCCGCAATGCATCTTAGCCTTTTTGTTGCACCATGTTGTTCAGGGCTGCTGATGTGTGGCCTGGAGTTGTGTGAGCTCGATGAAAGTTCTTTTAAACAGAGACGGACATCTCTGTGTTCAGCAAAGCAGGCCAATCATCTCTCATCCACACCTTTCACGAGACGACGAGTGTGCTCGGGGACCCAATTTACTCTTGTTGCTGTGGAGCCCGTTTAACTGCATCCCATGCCAGTTAATTATATAACGATGGCTCTGTGTCCTTTAGTGAAAATCAGAACAAGCAGGCAGTTGTACTATTCCTTGTCTCTGCATCATTGCATTTGCTTCGACAATTCAATAACTCAGTGCAGCAAACTGTCAGTGGCTCTCCCGGGAAGTTCAGGTATCCACATGATTTGCAGTGACTTGACATGCATCACATGTGAACCCATGATTTGATTAGTTCCTCTTTAAAGTTTGATGGATATGGTCACTTGGGTATTGTGGCAGAATGCAGTAAGACAGTCATTGCAGAATTGGCACGTGTCTTTTTGGTGTTCATAACCTTTTTGTGAATCATCACCATGTCTGCCCTTTAAGGATCTATAAGGGAATGTTACTTATTTTTGGATACGAAGGCCTGATGTCTAAAATAGTTGGAGATAATGTGTGAAAACATGAGTTGACTGTAGTCCTCGCCTACCTTTTTATTGTGCATGAAAAGCTGAAGAACGGTATACGTCGTGATTGAAAGAGCCTCTATTATCCGTCTGAGAAGCCCTTTAATATCAGTGAATACAGCTTCAGTCTGCTGTGCGTCAGTTACTGTACAATTTGTCTTATTTTGCCGTCAGACTTGTGTTTGACAAACTTGTCGAACAGGACTAACTGAGTACACATGACTGCTTGGTCAACAATGTTCCAAGAGCAAGTACATCATATGAGTGGGGTGGTAAGGCCTGCTCAACCGAGAATAGATTCCTGTTATGGTAAATATGTGCTTTCTGTAAATCCCCACGCACGTTTCCAAGAATATTGCAGCATGTTGTGCAAGAGCCAATAAGACTTTGTGTAAAAAGCTAGCAGCATAGGTGTGGTCCACAGCTCCACTCTTAGAAATAAAACGGACGACCACAGTTACTGTAGCTAACAGACTAGAGGTGTTCAATCCTGAACACAAGGGTTCCAGACGGGAGCTAGACGATGTAGTCTGACGGCACACAACATGGTTGTGCCCTCCTAAGACAGACATTTTGACTTGTCATAGCGGGAAAGCACAGGTGTTACTAATGACATTAACGATGGCTCTGTTCTATTCAAATGTCCCAGTCATCCATGATGGTGTGAATGCTATTCAGCCAGCAATCATCTCATTATTTACACCTGTTTAGGTGTTCTTTTTCTGGCTGATTGGGGTGAAGATATGTGGAGCTTTATGTGAGGTAACCAGATGTCGGTACAGATCAGAAAAGGTGCGCTCAAAAATCCCACCGTCACCGTACAGGTTGAGCGTGAACAAAAAAAAGTGTTCGGAGAATGGCCTGAATGCCTGGCTCTGTGAACAGAATCGTAAAAATAATACAGACTAATAAACACCAAAACAATCACCTGTGTGTGGCAGTACAATGATAGGAAAACAAATTATGTGATTAGCATACAATCTGCCTACAGTCTGTCCTAATGGTGAAATCTGCTTCAGAGGAAGGAAGATGTTGGTTCCTTTAAAATGAAGTTATGTTTTAATTGTGTTGCTTTTTGTTTTTAAAGGCATGAATCAACGAAACGGTACAGATGTGGACGCAGCCAACGCGATGAAAGTGTTTGGGAAGTTGGGTTATAAAGTGAAGGTTTACAACGACCAGTCAGTCGACCAGATGAAGCAGGTTTTAACATCTGGTAAGTTTGTTACAAAATGTGTACACACAAATACTAGCTGCTGTCTTTCATATCATCGCGTATTAAAGATTAAATCCTATTTCTTTTAATTTAGCGTCAAAGGAAGACCACAGCTGCTCCGCCTCATTTGTCTGTGTTCTGTTGAGTCACGGAGACGAGGGCGTGTTCTTCGGTACCGATGGCTCAGTCGAGCTCAAGTATCTGACATCACTTTTTCGAGGTGATCGCTGCAAATCATTGGTGGGAAAGCCCAAACTCTTCTTCATCCAGGTATTGTAAGAGTTTGTCTTTTATTATTTATTTTTCCTCCTCTTGGGCTTTGCTAAAATGTCTAACCTGGTCTTGTTTTTGTTTGTGTGCACATCGAGTAGGCTTGCAGAGGCACCGATCTGGACGCAGGCATTGAAGCAGACAGTGGAGAAGACGGCACTACCAGGATCCCTGTCGAAGCTGACTTCCTCTATGCCTTCTCCACAGCCCCAGGTTAATACTCACTCACAGGTATTTTTCTAGACTAATTGTTACCCTTTTCTACTTATTATATTGATGGACCCTTTACTGCCTACAGGCTACTACTCATGGAGGAACACGATGACTGGGTCCTGGTTCATGCAGTCGCTGTGTGACATGATCAGCACATATGGAAAAGAATTGGAGCTCCAGCACATCATGGTTCGAGTGAACCACAAGGTGGCAGTAGAGTTTGAGTCTGTCTCCTATTCACCCGGCTTCAATGCAAAGAAACAAATCCCATGCATTGTGTCAATGCTGACCAAAGAGATGTATTTCTCCCCTTGATGTCGTCTTTCCATTGGAAGACTCCAGCCTTCATCTGCAGAAGAAAGGCTGGAGTCTGTGTATGAGGAGGTGTTTGTGAATTATTTTTAGTTTACATTGTCTGACTGCATATATCTTGAACGTTCAGCTCACATATTTCACAATGCTTGGCATAATAAGGTTCTTTCTGTGTGGAGTACAGTTCTGAGATATGAGGCATTGAGTGTTTGTTTTTTATCTCTGCAGGACAATTTTGAATTGTCTTTTAAACATTTACCATAAAATGTTAAACAAAAGCAATGAAAATATGGATCTAAAAGATGAAATGTAATTGACCGTATAATCCCAAGCTCTGTTTTCTACCGGTGAATGCCTCTCTTCTGTTTTATACTAAACACATTTCAGGGAAATATTTTGGTAGCCAGTTTGATAAAACCTTTTTATGTTTGTTTGATCATGAAAACATAGATGGGCTTCCTGCACTCCAGCATCTTATGACTAGGCAGTTTTTAACCCAAGTTTCTAAACAAAACTAGTCTATTTTGACGGGATCGTGTGTCATTTCTGTGATGTTTCTAATCTTTCTTCACTATTGAGTCAGTGTAGTGACCGCTGACATAAAGGTTCACAAGCAAAAATAATCTTTCACTGAAATATTAAGAGTTGTGAAGCCTAAGTAAATTAAAGGATAATGTTGTGTAGCATATTCAGGAACACCCATTAAGCTATCTTGTTGGTTTTAAAGCTCAGAATTTAATTGTTTTTCATTTTCTAAACGCCAGCCCACTTGCACGGTGCTTTTATTCGCTCGTTTCCATACTTTAACACGTTTACATTTGATCTAAGGCTGTAGTTAATGTATTTCTTGGGTTTTTAAAGTTAAACAGGATGCTTTTTGCTATAATTCCATAACACAATTTGATTGTGTACTGATCCAGGTGCTGGTCATTTGTGAGTAAATATTTCAATATTTACAGCAAACTAGCTGAAATCAATTTTGCTGTTAAAATATGTCACTGTTTGACAATCCAGGTTTTATGTCGTATCAATATACTCAATTTTGCTATGAGCATCACTTTGGGCTTTTTTTTTTACATTGCTATTTTGTAAGCAGTGATACTGTGAGGTTGGTGTAATGTTTATTTTCTGAAAAATAAAAACCACTTTTCATTGTTCTCTGTTGTACAGCAGAGTCAGTGTAACAATAACATCCAGTTTCATTACTCAAGTTAAAATGCTCAATTTCTCAAGTCTGGCCAATGTTCATATCTCATAGAGCTAACCTCTACAAACGGTAACGGGTTTACTTGTGCACACTGAGTGTAAACAACCAGGATTACTCCAGATTTGCCGTGAGGTGAGAAGAACTGGGCCACCGGATCCTGAGGCCCTGGGCCAAATAAAACTGAGCCTGAGATTCCTTCACTGCGAGCACAGACGCACTTCACCTCAACTAGGTCTCACACACACGACAGGCCACTTACCTGTTGGACGTACTGAACACACACACACACACTAATATACAACTCCAATCATGAATTGATTTAACAAATTGCAATTTGTTCACCTTTGTTAATGTTAAGAATATAGTCTTGGGATCAAATCTGCAGGATACACAATCGATACTAAATCATTCCTAGCTCATGTGAATGTATTAGCTTGATTGTATGATTGTTTGCATTAGGCCATACATTCTCAGATTTAAGGATTAACTGGACACTTTAAGCTATAAACTAAAATATGAATGTTACGTGATGAAACACATCAATCCTGGTGTTAATATTGATATTTCTTTTCAAATTTATAAAAAAAAAATAGGCATTTCAGGATTGATTTCAAACTACAGTTTGAAATCATCCCTAATCATAGACTGTCCGCCCTACTCCGCTTTATGGTCTATTTGACTCTAAATGGACCATAATTTATAAATGAACATCATGCTGTATCGAAGAAGACTTGAAACTAGCGATTGAGACCATAAACTCATGTTTACAATGTTTAATGAGGTAATAAATCAAGTGAGAAGTAGGGTCATTTTCTCATAGACTTCTATACAATCAGACTTTTTGCAAGAGTCGCCCCCTGCTGGTCAGTAGAGAGAATGCACGTTCAGACCTGGGGGAATTCTTGCAAAAAGTTGAAAATGTACTTCTGTTAATAATTTGATAAACGATTAATTGATTGATTAAAATATGTATTACATACCATGATTATTATGCTTTATATATAAATCTGTGTCTGTTCTGTGTGAGCTTGCAGTAGAACAAATGTAGATTTTCCACTGAATCCTGCAGGTGTTTCTTATTGCTGGCCACATCTTTGTGCCATTGTAGTGTGTTGTTGAGCCAAATCTTTGCTGAACTTCTTTTGGTGTTTTCAGTCATACATCAAATCGATTGTTATTTTTTGTTAATTAGATCAGCATAAGATTGGTTCACAATTTCCACACATTGGCTCACATTGATGGTCTTCCAAACGTGTAAAATGGGAGTTTACGTGTGGCCCGTGAACGCAGCACAAGTCCTCGCCTCTTGACGCTGTAAATAGGGTTAGGGTTAGGGTAAATAGGCCCTAATACTCTTTGACATTGGGTTAGTTGGCTGCAGCGGACGGCGTGTCAGGTTGCTTATATCCCTGATTTTACATCGAGCACCTGTGTTTCACTTTTCTATCGTCGTGCTGCAAACTCCGGAGCAGCGCAGCGTGTTTTCTTTTACTCTGCGGTCCATTTCTTTAATATGTCTGAACCAGTTTAAGATCAGCAGCCATAGAAACGTTAAGACATGCGGTGGTCTAAAAACAACGTCCTACAGTGAAGAAACAGTAAGTTTTATTTAATTTCCATGCGGACCACCGTGAACTTTGCCTGAAACGGGGAATGGAGAAGTCCCTTCCCGTCGCTCCGCACTCTCTGGCTCTGGTGCTGTCGCGGGTTCGCGGAGAAGATGAAGGGGACTCCCTACTATCATCATCATCACCACCACCGGCCGTGCTCCCGGTGAAGGTACAGCATCACTCCGGCTACGAGGTATTCGCGAATTTCAAATCCGTAAACATGCAGCATTTCTGGAACAAGGCGCTGACACACGCGCTGTCTGAGATCTTCTTCCTCGGCTGGATTGATGAGCATGTGCTGCTGATTCAGGGCAAAGAAGTTCATCTGCAGGTCCTCAGGAACGGGTGGACAAGACGGACCCTCAAACCCCCTCAGGGCTTTGACATCACGTGCATAGGCGAGTATGTTAAGTTAATGCTATTGCACTCAACTGAAGTTAAAGTTGCACAGGTAGTCCTTGCATAGGAGTCGTTGTTTTACACTTGATTTGTTTTTGCATGGGAAAAATGTGGTCTGCAGCATGGCCACAAAACCATGCCTACCAAAGCTAGATGACACAAATAAAGTGATTTAAACTGTAAATTTAAACTCTGGTTGACCATATTAACTTGCATTGCACCATTTAGCAGTATTTCCTTTTACACCGTATACGTCAGTCCAGAGCTGTAGACGTGAGACTTAAGTCAGACTTAAGTCTCAAAAATGAGAACATGGACTTGACTGCTCTCAGACTTGACAACACTTGAACTTCAGGCTTCAGGTTTTCACAACGTAAAATCCTGGAACAATAAAAAAACAATAGCTGCATACCTTGAATATTGTTGAACTGGGGAAGACTAGTTTCAGGTATTGTGACCATTGCTACTGGAATAAACTGCAAAACAAACTGAAGTTAGAGACACCAACTTTCTCGGAGAGACTTTAAAGTTCTGCTTACCGATATTTTAGTAATACTTGTTTATGTTTGAGTTAACGTGACTGTGGTTGTGATGACTGAATTTACTTTTGTTATTGGGTCTCTCTTGTAAAAGAGATCTTTAACCTCCAGAATAAAAATAAGCTAACTTACTACCTGTCAATTGAATGGTCAGCACTCAGAGACCTGAATGACTTGCGAGACGCAGACTTGAGACTTGGTTTGTAGGATGAGTGCACCCTTCAAATGATAATTAGGTGTGCTCAAGTAACAAAGAACTAAACGTGAAAAAGACAACTCGAAAGATTCTTCTTTAGTCTACCAAAGTGTCTGAATGTGCTGATTGGTATTAAACCTAACACGACTCTCCTTATTTATGATAGTGAGTGAAAATACTTTCCCCTGAGCTTTTTATAGACCATCGTTTACTCCCTCTGTGAGTCAAGACAGGTTGCAGGAAACCAGTCGTAGCTAGTCCGATGCATTTAGGCAGCATCTCACCTTCTAACCTCGGCTGCTTCATATCAGGCAGGTTACTCGTTCACAAAGAGGAGACGGGACTCGGGCCCAGTTCTACTCCAGCTCAACATTCCCACCCTCGTACTCATCTTCTCCTGACAAGGCTATAACTCATGTAAATGTGCTGGGACAGGTCTGGATGACTTCATTGTCAGCAAGTCTAACCGCTGCACCCATCATACTGCCCTCGCAGGCTTCTTTATCAGAGTGTGTGCAAATGAGAGCAATGCGTACAGCATGTCATATATATCAGTTTCACAATAGAGCCTCAGTTTAGATCGTCAGCAGCATCAACCTGTAGCAGAGATAACAGAACATGTCAGAAAATACTCGTTTGATAAAATGATCATTGTGTCGCTATCTTACACACCAAATGCAGCATATTTAAAGCTGCACTCATCAATATTTTAATTTTAACGATGGGTCAAATGAGTTTGGGTGTTGCTTGTCGTGACAAATCCGAAAACAGTTGTCACCCCAAATTTTGCAGTTCCCTTTAACTCAACAGAGCATTTTAGCATCTTTCAGCTTATTGTTCTTTGCAGCACGCAACCATCATAACAAAGTGATTCACTTTTATGAAATAAAACAGGAACCTTCTAAGAAAATGAGCAGAGGTGTTATATAAAACATCAAATTCCTTATATTGAACAATTATAGCTATTGTTAAGGTCTTAATTTAATGACTAACTTGTGTTTTGGGGGAAACCCTGTCCTGTATATTGTTGCAACAGTATATGTAAAGAATATTTAAAGCTGCTGTGATCAATATTTTGATAAAAACAATGGATTTAATTAGATTAGTATGTGTAATGTCAAAGATGTCAGGCGTAGTCACTTATTGCCAGACTATGCAGTTCCCCTCATCTCAGCTCATTGTTTTTTTCACACTATCTGTTCTCATTAGCATCGTTTCCAGCAGTTGTGTAACAGTATCTGCCTGTAATTTTACCTCAAACTTTGGGATTCAACAATTTGTCTCAAGTCAGCCTGTAGCACCTGTTCCGGCTCAACACTGACCAGACTCTTCATTGTTCCAGTTGAACGGTTGATTTTAGTGTGTATTGTGTGTTCAAACACTTCTACAGCTCCTTTCATGTTATCAGATGTCTACATCGAGCTGCTAGACATTGATTGTATTGACTGAAAAAGGTACGTCATAGTCCAAAGGTAAATCTTTACGACGATTGTGCTTATTTTCTGAGTCCGTCTGTCACAGGAAGTGACGTAGCTTCACTGACACTACTGGAGCAAACACGATAAGCTGTGGAATGTTTGTCTTATAGCTAATAACTCACCAGACTCTATAATGTCAAAACCAACAGAGCTTATAGGCTGTTGGTCCACATGCAGATGAGCTACTGATATATTTTTCACCAATAAACCCACAGTCTATCGGATAATTAACTTGGAACGGGACCAACGGTGAAAAGTAATTTAGTTGTTTAGTTGCACTGCATGCAATGGGGATGTGGCCTCCACATTACTCAGCATAATCAATCTGTAGTTTAATAGTAAGCTCATTTGAATTCAAGCAAGAGTTACATTTCAACCATCTGGCCTCTTTGAGATCACCTAAAAGAACTCCAGCATGCAACAATGTTTTAGGGGTCTGAGTAATGACAATAGTATACAGATCAAAATAACTACTGCAGTGTTGATTTTCTAGTATGGGCTGCAAGTTGCTGCGTGACTCATTTGACTTTACGAGACAAGTTCAAACAAAGTTCAGACAAATTATGCTGTTCATTAGCTGCGAGTGTAGATCAGCATTTGGAATTATGTATACTTGCAAAATCATGCAACGATGTCTTATTAACAAGATTTTGGACATGATGAACATGTCTTGCACAAAAGACTGTAGGATAAAAACTAACAGACAGGAATGGATTAAAATCTCCATTATTTAATAAATAAATCTAGATTATTCAAATGTTCTTTATGTCTTAGATGGCTGAAGTCGTATAGCTGTTGTGAAATGCATTTTTGATGTGGGATTTGGAAACGTATACAGTTGCGCACATTACTCACATACGAGTGCTACATGTTTATATAATGCAGATTATCCACCAAACTGCCTGGGAGTGTTTGATTAGGGCGGAGAGCCGAAAAGTAGCTGGATTACAACATTTAGACTAAAGTTGTGGATTTTCAGCTGTGTGGAAACAAAGTGTTTTTTAATACTGACAATTCAATCTGATTAACCGAGGGACTTTGTATCCGTTAGCAGGATACAAACAATGGACTGGGAGGAGTGTGTGCTCTTAAGGAAGGAAAAATGGAGCATTTGTTCAGGAAAACACAGGCTATGGCACCGCATTCCCTGCTATAGCAGAGGTCTCCACTGGAAGGAAAGGGAGGGTCCCAGTGGAGAATTGGGGGAAATGTTAAACGCAGCGGAGAGATTTGTTGCCGTACATCTTAATGTCAGATGTGTTATGTAGGCTGTGGGCTGTGGTGAAACGTCTTTTGTCTCTTTATTCGGTGTCTGGCCTTAAGAGCTTACTGTGCTGTCCTAAATATTCCACTGGAGGGCAGACCACCGGCAAAAATGGTCCTGTTTGCAAGGAAGTTGGATGAATTTGTAGCAGGCCACAAATCCTTTAAAGCTCAGAACTAGTGTGTTGTACAGCAGGATAGTACTATCAATGCAACACCTGTGTAGGATGTATCCTGCATGCAGTATTACAGTAATGACATTCTATTGATCATTTATTGGGTTGAGTTGATGTACTTCACCTAAAAGACATTCAACACACAGCTATAACAACCTTTAATGAGATTCCAATACTGTGTAACATTCTTAGCTCTATGGATGTTGGTCTGACTGACAATCCACTGACTTTTCATTTAACACCATCATCAGGTCACAATTTAAATGTTTTCTAATACTTTTCATCAAACACCTGCTAAAACTAACCAACTCAGCTGCACGTTGTGTTCAGTACTTATTGGCGAATGTTAACATGCGAAGACGGTCAACATGGCAAACATTATACCTGTTAAACATCGTCGTTAACATGCTTACAATAATGCTCCACATTAATAACATTCATTAGCTAAATGCCTATTTAGCTGCATCAAGTCTATTATTGATACATTTTTTGCTTCACATTTGGAGTGAGTAGGACTTTATAGGATATCTTGTCGTGACTGTGGATTCGTGGATGTTTCATAAAATGCCTTCTTATTATCAGGACATCTTGCCATTTATTTCTCACAGTTGGTGTAATAGTTGTTGGATCTCAATGTTTGGAGCAGCGATGCAGGAGTACAGCTCAGTCCCCCCCCCCGTCTGTCTGCTTCTATCTGGAGTAACTGGCTCTTTAAGGGAACAGCACTCAAAAAGGTAACAGCTATGAGATCATCGGCTTGCGTCGTCATGGCAACAAAGGCTGTTGCAGTACTACTGAGAAATAAAATGGCTGGCGTGGTGTCGCTCTACCTCCTCCTCCTCCTCACCCCTCCTTCCCTTCCTCTCCTCTTTCTCTTTGGTATCAGTGAACTGGAGCAGATTGGTTGTGACACCGCCACCCTCCTCCTCCTCCTCCTCCTCCTCCTCCTCCCGTGGCCCGTCCTGCCCTCTCACTTTGCTCCTTATTCTGTCCCTCCAACCGTCCATTCACACGCCACACATGTGAGTCAGCAGGAGTCTGCAGCTAGCAGGAGCTGCCACTCTGGATGTGATTAAGGGGATGCTTTGGGGTTTTTCTTTTTCACTGACAGCTCCGCACGGTATTAAGTTACTGAATCAACCGGTGGAAAGCACTGATCACACACACAAAATCGGGACGTTGTAAAATGGTTCCCTTTGGTTGTGGCCCCGTCAAGTCTTTATCTTCAGGTGAGACACAAAAAGAGGACGGATGGTGGTTTAAGGGGCCCCTCATCCTTCAAGAGCAGAGGGTGAGGGAACACGAGAGGAAGGAGGGTGAGGATGGAAATTCAGCCAAAGATTCAGAGCCTGAGCTATTCCCCGGATAACATCTGAGGGCTGAATATATATATATATATATATATATATATATATATATATATATATTTTGTTCCTGTATGTGTTTCGAGCTGTTGATATTTGCTCTCCTCTCTGCCTTATGCATGTCCTCAATCTCTCTCTCTCCCTCTCTTGCATCCTCTCCTCCCCTCCCCTCAGCCTCAATCACCCAGACACAGACGCATGCATGCTCACGCAGAATCGCGCGCAGCAGGCGGATGCGCGCATACACACTTTCTCACACACACACACACACACACACACACACACATACTCACACACCCTTCCTGGAGGTGCTGGGAGCAGCTGCAGCATTAGCGTTGAAAGAGATTTGCCGTTGACTGGAGTTTGCATCCCCCCCTGTTAATGAATGGATGCTACGGCGATAGAATCGGGAGCTTCTTCCGTTGGATTGCGGGAAACGGTGGATTTCTATTCTTGAAATTTTATTTATTTATTTCTATGCTCTCCATTTTTTTCTCCCCACCCTCTCCTGGTGTGCTGTTGTCGAAAGGACGATGGGGTCTTGTGCTTGATGGGATAAAGATGGAGGTGAACGTGGCGTCTCCGGTGCTTTGCATACTATTGAGGTTTCACTGCCCATTAGGGTGAATGGAGCTTTTATTTTATTTTTTTAAGTGGGCTCTTTTGTTTTCCGGGGATCGGCCGAGCACTCCTGTGGTGAATTGAGCTGTTGTCGAAGACTGGGCCTCTTAAGCTTTGAATATTTGACCATCCATCTATCCCCTCCTTTCTTCCCCTGTTACCGACTACTCAAAAGGAACAAGCGGATCCCAAAAGCTCCACTGAAATCTCTCCACACCGTCCTCCTTGCTTCCAATGCCCCATTTCCCTCATCTCTACCCCTGCCCCCCCCGCCTCTCTCCCGCTCCCTCCTCCCACATCAGAGCGGCTACGTAATGTGCCTCCCTACGCATGCAAATGGGGATGCTACAAATGGTGGCTGGGACTGATGCCGATGAAAGGGTGATGCCTCGCGCAATCACCTGCACCTTAGCCGCTGCTGCCATCGCTCCAGACCAGCCTGGGAGAGCCCAGCAGCCTATGACAACCACCCACAGTGCGAACACAGTCGTTTGTAGCTTGCTCGTGGATGTAAATGAGACGTGTGTATGTGTGTGAAGGCGCACACTGGTTCCTGCCATGTCTGGTGTGTGATCGCTCTAGCGGGACGTTCTTACTGATGCGGGGGAGGCACTGAGCCTGAGGTTGGTCGACCTCCCCCTGCACACACCCCCCTCCCCCTCCCCTTCCCCACCTCCCCCCTTCCTTCCCCCTTCTCCCCACCTTATCCCAGCCCCCGGGGGGTGAAGGCCACCTGGTAAAGGGGTCACGATGAAGAAGAACCGCAGCAGCAATCTGCGGCGGGCCTGGCCCACCTCGGAGCATACCGAGCGCCCGCTGGAGCACAATCTCTCCCGTGGTGAGAAAGACATCCGTGTGCAGAAGCAGCATCTTCCTCCCCCTCCTGCTCCTCATTTCTCTCCGTCCCCACCGAGTTATCGTGCGCCAGGTGAGTCTTTGACACTCCCACCAACAGAGGCTCCACCCTCTCGCTACGCAGAGCAAAGACAGTTTGATTTGGGGGCAAAATGCAGAGTTCGAAATGGACAAAATGTTCGTATTATCAAGTAGGAAATGATGGCAACTTCATTACTTGTAATGTCTAATGTATCAAGTGAGGTCAAACTGAAATAGAGAAGAAATACTTTGGATACTGGACACTCATTTGGCTCATTTTAAAATTGAAAGCTGTATTTCTGTGGGTCCAAATAACCATTTTACTTCCTGACATATTATTCCCATCTCCTTCATATTTACTGACCTATGTTTAAAAATGTTTTTTTCATCACCTACACATTTTGTATACCATCAAAACTTCAGTCATTGTGGCATCACACCCCTTGTGCCACATTTAGTGTCAGGTTCATATTTTGTGTTTGTTGATATTACAAAAGGGCTTCTGGGCCGTCTCTCATCATGAACTAATGTCTTTACCGAGAAAATCTCATCGGTTCTGTCCCTTTATTATAGATATTGCATATATCTTTCTGCCGTCTTTGTTGCTTCATTGGAAGATGTGGAATAAATAGGACAACTCATTCCCACACTACACTATACAAGCACAGGACGGGGATCCAGCTTTCCTCATGTTGACTGAAACGAGTAAAGCCTCGTAAAGCCACATAAAGCTTAAGGGGCTGTGATACTAAGCAGAGATAACGTCATCGTGTTGCTTCACTGACCGTTCCCGGTGAGTGTGGTGAGGAGGCAGGGCCCTGCACACATTTCAGCTCAGGTAAAAGAAGTGGAGATAGTAAAATGATCACAACACTTAAAACGGCGATCGATTAATTCGTCTGTTTATCCGTCCACATCGGAAGACATAATGTAAGGTTAAAAATCAAAGATGGAGGCTTCGGTAGTATATTTTCTCATTTTATGGCATAACTCTCTATCGATCACCAGGTTTAGGTCAGAGGACAGGGTCAGCTACAGCAAAAGGTGCTGCAGCGATGGATTCAGCGTGCTGCTTTACAACCTTTAAGCAGGGCAGATGTTTGCTCTCAGAGGGGCTTGAAGCCGGGCCGTCTGGTTGTAGGATGATCTCACTACTCACTACTGCTGACGGCAAAGCCAGCTTAATTCAACAAAGGCTACAGAGAATGTCTGTGTGTAAGCCGTCAATGTGGCGCTAAAGTCAGTTATGTTTTGTTCAAATCAAAATGTGTTGGGTTTGATTGTGTAAGCATCCTTTATCCGTGCGTGAGATCATGTGAAACGAATAGCGACGCTTGCGAAGACTCAGGTGACCTCACACTACGGCTGCTGCAGCAGCAGCTGCCTCGTTATGCTAACCTACGAGAAACGGGAGGAACGAGGGGCTAAAGGAAGCACAGGGAGGAGGGGTGGAGCTGTTCCAAGGCAGCATGCAAACTGCTGCTGTTTGACCATTACATCATAGCTTCACACGCTGCGCCTGCTGTTCATTCATGATCTAACAGTTGTGCCTCCTCCTCCTCCTCCTGCAGGTGACGTGTCTCCGATCAGCATGTCACCTATCAGCCAGTCACAGTTCATCCCGCTGGGGGAGATCTTGTGCCTGGCCATCTCTGCTATGAACTCTGCCCACAAGCCGGTCAACCAGGAGGCTCTGGTGGAGCACCTCACTGCCAGCTTCCCAGGTACGCTCCTCTGACCTCCTTCTTAAGAAAATAGGACTGCACAAAGCATGCAGAAACTGATTTTTGAATACATATACATCTGTGCATGTGTCATACCTGGTTTATTATCTCCCGATTTGTTATTTATTAAAATCAATTTCATTTTATACATACCAGGTTCAAAGAGCAAAGTAATGGTTTATATATATATATATATATATATATATATATATATATATATATATATATATATAAATATAAAGGCATTAAACATCTATTGATCTCACCTCAGGGCTCTGACGCATTTCAGTGATTGATTGATTGAGATATTTCATCTTGTAAAATCTTGCAAGCAACATCAATGTTTCAACGGGGATAGGTATGAAACAATTAGTCAATTAAACAATCAATAAATCTGTCCATATTTTAATAATCAACTTATTTTAAGTCATTTTTCAAGCAGCTTTTCAGATGTGAGGATTTGCTGCTTTTCTCTACTATATATGATAGTAAACAGAACACCTTTTGGAATTTGGACTTCTGTGTTGGCAAAATAATACATTTGAAGACGTCCCGTTGAGGAAAGCTAGCGGACATTTTTCACTATTTTCCTACATTTTATTAAAAAAAATGACATGCAGCCCTAAACTTGAATAATAAATGCAGGTCTGACATTCTCCTCTTCGTTTTCTCTACTCGTGTTCAGTTTTATTCACAAACGATATAATACACATTAATTTATAGGACATTGTCTATGAACACATTATGTTGTAGGAGTGATTTGAAGAACCTCAACCAGACCAGTATTAATTGTTAAATATTAATTCAGTGACATCATGGAAGTAGCACATTTCCTCTTATTATAAATTAAAAATCTAATCCTATTATTATCTCTCCATGAAGGCATAGTTCAGATTGTTTGAAGTGTGGTTGTATGAGGTACTTATCCACGGTCAGTGTGTTATCTACAGTAAACCAATGTACTGCTGTGGACGGGGGCAGCAGCAACACAAATTTAACAACCTAAAAGAAAGGCCCACTTTCAAAAATGAATCAATATTTGTTTACGTAAATGCTATATTTAGAATATTATCTCAGCTTTATCTTGCTGTCAGACAGCCCTGTATGATGGGAAATTCAACTTCAAAACCACGAGACTCTGTAGACAAAAACAGTTTAGATAAATTTCCCTTTCAGTTCAGTTCCCCGTCTGAAACTATTCTGAATATAGCATACACTTAAAGTGATGTTTTTTAAGTCGGCCTTTCTTTTAAGAAGTTAAAATGTGTTTTAGCAGTACATTGCTCTGCTCCCGTGCTGACCACCATCTACTGTAGGTAATAGACCGACTATGAGTGAATACCTCATACAACCCCACTACAAAAACATTCTACCTTTTGGCCAATTCTAAAAGCACAAAACAAAGATTTCCCAGGTTTCAAAAAATACTATGATCTGTTTTTTACTGACTCCAAATTGTTGCCTCGTTCCAATGGGTTGAATATACGTAATGTTTTAACATTATAGTTATTTTCTTCTTTACTAAAATCTATCCAAGCACTATGTTTAAAAGCACAGGTTTTACCACCGTGTAACCGAGTTATCGGTCAAATTTGGGAATGGGAAGCATGTCCCTCAAATGTATCTCTATTTGGATACGATGCCTCAGTGGAAAGGAGTCGATCTTATAGGTTGCATCATTGCTGTGTAAAAACACACCGAGGTGATGTAATGTCAGGCAACACAAGACCGTGCTAGACAAAGGTAATGAATGATGTTGAAAATGGACTACTTGTAATGTTGAAGCTAAGCTCTTGCGGTGACTGATTAAAGTATCCTCAGGAGTCATTTAGGAATGTTTTTACACATTAAATCTTAGATCATGGGATCAGTTTTATAGTTTACAAGTCACGGACATTACTTAAGATGTCTGAGGATTTGTGTGAGCTGTGCTAATTGTCATTTAGTAAAATCAGGTTAGTCAACAAATTATAAAAAATAAAAATGCTTTTCTAATATGTAAAACTCACCTACAGGTTTTTAAAGAGATGCAGAAAATACCTACAATCATTTATCATTTTCTAGAGAATTAAAACCATTTGAATTATTATTAATTTAATTGTTAATTTAAAAATAGAAGGAAACATTCAAACAATGAATAGCTGTTAAAGCTCTGATGTACCCACCAGTGGGTCTGTCTGTACACATGTGATGTTCATTTATTTATTCATTCATGTGCTGCCAAGCTAAATTCAAACCAATGCAAGTTTAGCTTAAATTCTATTGAGATCATAATGTTTCCAAACATACTGAATATGTCAAGCTTAGTTTTAGACATGTGGAAAAAACGTGGCACAATACATCTACAATATATCTCTGAGATGGTGCATCCATGAAAAACCAGGCGACTTTCACTCCACATAAACATTATATAAAATGTGAAAGACACTTTTTTAATAAGAAGATGTAGAATATGCTATTTTATTTATTAAGATGAGGAATTTATGGGAAACAATTCAATGTAGTTGGATCAAAAAAAATGTCTTAATTAATTTTAACACTCATCATCCTCACCCAGTCCCATCTTTCACTCCTAATTTTTGCCTCTGGTGAGATTATACATGTTCAATTTAGATTTTAATTGATCTTAACACATGCATTGGGTGACTGAAACATCATGGAAGTTCCACATTTTTAATTTTGATTATTTAACTGTCTCCAAATGGTCTCTATGCTCAGAAAAATTATTCAAAATGTCCTGTGTTTGAACAAATTTATTGTAAATACAAAATGTATCTGAAATGTATTTGTGCTTCTGATCTGTGTCTCCTGCAGGCGTGCCTACACCCAGCTCAGAGGTTCTGCGACATACCCTGAACATGCTGGTGCGAGAGAGGAAGATCTACCCAACTCCAGAGGGCTACTTCATCGTCACCCCCCAGACCTACTTTATTACTCCTTCCCTCATCAGAACCAACAACAAGTGGTATCACCTGGATGATCGGCTGCAAGAGCGCCAAACGCAACAGTCGCAGCAGCAACAACAGCAGCAAACTCAGCAATGCACTTCGCCTCAGTCTGGCAACGTAACACCATCTACACCTGGCTGCCTGAGAGAGAGGCCTCCTCGCAAGAATCACAATGACTCGTACAACTCCTATCGCGAAGACTCGTCCAGACTTCACAGTAGTAAGTCACCAAAGGAGCACAGGGGAGATTCTTATCAAAGTAAGCCCCCCAAGGATCACAATGGCGGGGAACCTCCACCAAGCATGTCAACCAAGGAGCACCGAGGAGAACCTCCGTCATACCCTTATCCCCCTCTTCCCACTTCCCCTCCTGCCCAGCAACCGCCGCCTCAAGAGCCCGCTGATAAGAGCAAAAGCATCACTTCTTTCCCTTATAAAAGTGACACTCTGACCAAAAAGAAAGAAGGAAGTGGTGGCGGTGGAAGCGGCGAGAAGCAATCCAAAAGGTTCGGCCTCAGGCTCTTCAGGCTGAGTTTCAAGAAGGACAAAATGCGACAGCTGGCCACCTTCTCAGCCCAGTTCCCCCCAGAGGAGTGGCCTCTTCGTGACGAGGAGGTGCCAACCACGCCCATTCCCCGCGAGGTGGAGATGGAGATAATCCGCCGAATCAACCCTGACCTATCAGTGGAGAATGTGGCAAGGCACACGGCTGTGATGAAGAGGCTGGAGGAGGAGCGTACGCAAAAGAACAAGGCAGGCTCCTCAGCCCAGCACAGTGCACGGAGCAGGAGGGTGAGGGGCCACAGGAGGGCCCTACATGGGAAGTCCCGCTCACACAGCAAGCCCCGAACCTCCAGGGGAGACCCGTCTGAGGGTTCAAACTGGGACCTTTTGTTCATGGAAAGGGATTACCGCTTCTTTAGCCACTCGTTAGTTCGCTCGCCTCGGGAGGCCATGTACACCGTGGAGCGCAGACGAAGTGGAGGCGCAACGTACCTGGTCCATAGCAACCCCAACATTACTGAATCGTACTGCCCGGTTACTCCCGAGTGGGACGTGTCTGGGGAGCTAGCCAAGAGACGGACGGAGATGCCCTTCCCAGAGCCGTCGCGCGGGACGTGCCAGTCCAGAGTGCAAAGAAGTCACAGTCACAATCAGGACAGGAAGTCACGTCACGATAGGTCAGATCAAGCTAAGGAACGCTCTCGGTCCATGGACAACTCTCTCAAGGGCCCGTCACTGGGGGTGCCAGAAGACTTTGACCCCACTCTGGAGGAGCGTAGTCATTACTACACTGATGACGGCACCCTGCGTGCCACGCAGAAGTCCTCCCACTACTCAAGGATCATGTTCTCTGCTGCTAAGTTCCACTCTGATTTTAATGTGCCTGATTTGGGGAAAGGGAGTTTGGACGAGTCAAGGATCCGGAGTACGATGGAGAGGAACAAAAGCAGAGACAGCTTGCCATCGTACAATGAGCTAATGGGACTTTCTCCTAAGCCCTCAGCAGATGAGTACTTCCAGTGCAATACGTCAAATGAAACAATCCTAACTGCCCCTTCGCCTCAGGCAAAATCTGAATATGACACATTAACCTCATCAGGGGGACTCCGAAAGGGCTCTCCGGCTGACCGCCAAACGCCTCACCTCACCTCTCCTCACACGATGGAGTACAAAGAGGACTTGTCGGCAGCAAAGGGACAGAACGGCTCAGTGCGACTGACGCCAAGCCAGACGCCGGAGCCGGTGCAAAATGCCCGTTTGACGCCACACCAACACAATGTAGATCCGGGAGGGGGAGGAGGCAGTATGGTGATCAAGAGGAAAGAGATCTTCAGCAAGGACACTTTGTTCAAACCTCCACACAATGCCTTGTCCACAGGCTACGTGGACAGCAGCTACACCAAGTCCGGCACATTGCGGAAAGCCTCACATGCCAAATCAACAGAGGCCCTAGACAATCCTGAGCCCCAGCAGCCTTCCAATTCAGCCACTTCCTCAGCGTCACCGGCAGTTTTACAGAGCTGCTTAGAGCCAACAGTCCCCTCCGCCTCCTTTGACTATTATAATGTATCAGATGATGAGGAAGAGGAAGAGGCAGAGGATGACTCGCACAAAGAGTTGGCGACAGCAGAGGACAACAAGGACCATGGGGAAGTGGGTGGTAATGGCGGAGGCAGTGGTGGTGGTGGGGAGGGAACCATGCAGTGGTTACTGGAGCGGGAGAAGGACCATGATCTGCAGCGGAAACTGGAGACCAATCTGACCTTACTCAGCCCCAAGGAGACGGAGAACAGCAGCAGCCAGAAGTCAGCCCACTCTGCCCGTTTGGACAGCATGGACAGCAGCAGTGTCACGGTGGACAGTGGATTCAACTCCCCCAGGTATGTGCTCAAATGAACAGTAATGAATGTACCATCATCTGACACCATTGTCTTTACAGTTTGCTCTTAAAATGTTAAGTCTAAGTGGGTCAAAATCAAGTAGAACACAAACATCTGGATTGCTGTCAAACTGGATGTTGATATATGGATGTAGGTTGAACTATAGAGGTTGATGCATTTACAAACAAATTCAGGTCTTTACATCTACACACCACTTTATTAGGTACACCTGTTGAATATAATTGAATCCAATACAATCTATATGTTCAGAATGTTCAGAATGTTTTTGGTGAAAGAATACATTTGATATGTTAATTATTGAGGTTTGATTACATCACATTGTACAGGTGGACACTGAGTGTATATCTGTGTTCTATATTTATTTAATATATATTTTTTGGCTATTTTAAGAGCAGCTCTTCGTGATGTGTCCCAATGCTGCTATTTACATCAGATAAAATGTAAAACCGTGAGGACGACCAGTTTCCTACTTTAACAAACAGTCTAATAACATTTGTTACTTGCTGTTGTGAAATCCAGCTAAAACAGAAGAAATCGTTTTCTATAAGAAGTGTTCAGTGTTCAGTCATTCGCACACTTCATAAGTTTGGACCCTGAACTTGGCTGTGGGGTTAGCTGATTATGTGTAGAGCACGTTCTGACCGATTATTTTATTACAAACGTCAAAATCTGCACAAAAAAAACACCATAACCAATACTTTCATGCTGAACAATAAATACCTCTTTGGTTTACCAATAATTTATTAATGATATTAATTCTGTTGGTTGGATAACTGGAATCGTATTTAAAGCACACAGCTGTGACACTGCAGTGTCCTTGTTTTATTTCCTTCATCTTGATGGCAATAAATGGCTTATCAACCTTTGCTTCAGTTTAAGATGACAGAGACAGTTTTTTGTTATGTACAGAAAAAACTGCTGAAGTACAACATGAAATGAATCGTTGAAACTTCATACCAACATCTGCAAACATCTGTTTATCAGACAAACAAACGTACAAGCTAGCTGCTCCTTGAGTAAAACACGAACACACTGCTGCCGTTTAACATTGGTGAATCACTTGTAAACCATTTAAAACACGATCAACCAGTGAGATAACTCCACCAATTGAATACGGCACTTCCAGAAAGTTGTTGGGCAGATTAAATAAAAAGAAAAGTCAAATCAAAGCAGCAGAGGCAGAGATATCCTGACTTCTATTGCCTAGTTTGGATTAAGCTCGAAATGAGACACTTCCCATAATGCAACTAAATAGCGTCTGTCCTTAGACCCTCCCTTTTTGAGGGAAAATAACCCCGATGACATCATCTGGGTTTTAGAAAGCCTCCATCAGAGCCACAGAAGACATTATACAGGCTTTTCACAGGCTAATCTTCATGTGGAAAATGAATAGAATTAATGATTAAAAGTGATACATATGTAAGCTCCTAAGAAAGATTACTCTTCAAACATAAATATTGGGCTAAAATGTATTAAATATGAGGAGTAAATAATGTAAAATTTCCAATTTACACAACATGAAGCATGTGCTAAATATTGATATTGTATTATATTAATATGATTTAATTAATGATCGACTTCATATATGGTTATTGTTTCTATTTAGACTCAAAGTCTTTCTTTAGGTTTTTTCCTGGATGAATGACAAAACAAACTTGTGATTATTTGTCTTTTTTAAATTAGAGGAAACCTGGAAGGAATTTATTATTATTATTATTATTATTATTATTATTATTATTATTATAATAATCTATTATTATAGTAACTACAATTGATCTGCGTTTTTCTTCAGTCTGCAAAATCTTTTGCAAATTGCTTCCATTTATTTCACTGGTATTCTTCTTTCTAGCCAAGCACACCTTCTGAGATACACAATGTGAGATGTTTAGTGCATTTTGAAAGCAAACACTTGACTTCTTGTTGTCTCTTGTGCAGAACGCGTGAAAGCCTTGCATCCAACACATCCAGCATAGTGGAAAGCAATAGACGGCAGAATCCAGCGCTGAGCCCCGGCCACATCGGCACGAGTAGTATCGGACTGCCATTCAGCTTTCGCGCCATCCCAGAACCCCCCACCACACAGCCTGAGAAACTCCAGAAGTCATCGAACTGCCTGGCCTCCATCACCAGCGTCTGACAGGCAGCACAGACTGAGACCATGAAAGGTGGTGGTGGAGGAGGAAGTGAGGCGTTTCACCATTTTGACCCTCACTTTCCTCAACCAATACACACACACACACACACACACACACACACACACACACACACATCTTCAGACTCCTGAGAATCCATTTACTGGGACTGTTACATAAACAGGCATGGCTTCAAGAGACTGTTCCCACAGCTTCAAGAACTTTACTGCAAAAAAGAGAAGAAAAACGACAGAATATCAAGACCAACGTAGGTGAAGAAACCTACCTGAAGTACTTTGATTTTTGGTGACATGGACTCTAGTTTGGCTTATATCAAGATTATTGACTATTGGTATTGGAAAGTAGTAGACTATAGGATTCAAGTTACATTTGGAAATATCAAAAAAAAACGTTTTATATTACTTAACAATACATGTCCAATTAAATGTTCTCCTTCCTGAAATAGCGTCAAGTTCTTCAGGACAATTCAATGTCAGCACAATGTCGAGACAATAAAAGTTGATCCTGAGAACAACGAATGAAAGATATAAAAACATAAATCAGCTCAGATTTGTGTACCGCAATGCAAATGATGTATGTATACTCGATACTTTTGATATCCTAATTATTATAATGGTGGTATTAAAGATGCTATGTGACCAAAAATGATGTCTGGACAAAATGAGCTGCACCCCAACACGCACATGTACATCCCAGATACCTCACACAAACAATCCCACCGCGAGGTTCATTCAGCAGCTGATCTGGAGCTTTTGATTACTACTATTCCCTGAGCCCTTTAAGGACTTATGTAGTCCATATTTAAGGGTAATAGTTGAGATACAAAATATGCATACAAAATGAAAAGGCATAAACTGACTTATTTCAGCTTCTCAAATGTGAATATTTTCAGCTTTTCTTATCTATGATAGTAAACTGATCAGACAAAACAAGACACTCTGCACATCACCATGCACTTTGTAAACGTGAGTATATAGACCACATGATTAATGGAGAATGTAATCAGATTCATTAAGAATTGCAGAATGATTCCCATTTGTGACTTCAGTTGCTACTACTGCCGTAGACACCGGCTCTGTGTATTATCTATAATAATAATCTATAATAAGACACAAACTATTGTTTCTAGAAAGTAATCATTTTAGATCTGAAATGATTACTTTATTGATCAACTATTTTGATAATCAGGGGATTGTTTGAGTAATTTTTCAAGCAAAAAATGACACAGATTTCATAGTTCCAGCTTCTGAAATGTGAACATTTGCTGCTTTTCTTTGTCTAAACTGAACATCTTTTGCCTTTTTTAACTTACAAAGAAAGATATCTGAATATGTAACCTTAGGCTGAGGGGGATTGTGATTGGTATTTTCACTATTCTCTTATAGTTTGTGCACAAAAACATGAATCTGTTTACCACAAAAATAACAAGCAGATTATTGAAAATAATTGTTAGTTGCAGCTCTAAATCTAAATCTAAATCTTTGCAATTTTTCAGTGAAAGTCCAGAAAGTCTTATGATGCACCCAATTAGTTTGAAATGGTTCTGTGGTTTTCTTTAGACTAATAACTTAATAATTACTCACTTTTACAGGAGCAGAAACAACCAATGTGGGATTTATTAAACACCTTTCATGAGGGACAAAATAAAGATATTTTAAATTCCACATCCTGCTCCTATATGCATTAGTAACTCAAGTTTGCTTTTGGTTCATGTTTTAAACTCTTTTCAACTTAATATGTATTGTATTGGGATGGTAGAAGTCACATAAATGTATCGAAAAAGGTAGATACCATTAGGGGCAAGAGAGAAAAGGTGTTTCTTCTCATTTGGGTGACCTGTTCCTGAAAGCTTGGCCCTGAACATACAGTGATGTCACTGCAGTTCTCTGGAGGAACTGTAGATGGAGTCAAAACATTCGAGCAGATCGGATCACTGACCTTTGAAAAGCTCAAACTGAGCGCCCTCTCGTGGTTGACTGGCTGTATAACAGTGGCACCAAACAGCGCGCGCGTGTGTGTGTGTTACACCTGAAGCTCGTTAAACTGATCCTATAAAAGGTAAGTGGCTTATCCTCAAGATACCGCCAAGCTGTTGAGTTTAAAATGGGTCAAACGTTAATCTGTTGTAGAGCTACATTCATATTAATGTTTCACGACTGAAATGATTGGAGCCTTGACGCATTTTGGTATTTGTTTTTACTCTACTCATAACATAGTTATACATATTAATTCCCTCTAGTACTTCAGTGGGTGTAAGTTATGAAACGTTGACAGTACCTGCCCAGGAGGCAGTGGCGTTTTTCAGTAGAATAAATGTTTTGGTAACAACTTTGCACAGATGCAAAATCAGAAAATTACACTATTTGACACAATGCGCTATTTCACATTTTCCATCCAGTAGGTGGTAATCAAAGAGCACATACCTGTTCTCCTCAATTTGCTGTTATTCAGTCAGTTTGGGTAACTTCACTATGTTTGCCCAATTCCACCAAGTTGTCCTGCTTTAACACCTGTGCTGTAGAAGATAATCCACACCGCTCATGGAAAGAGCAGATACTATTTATTGGAAAAATAACATCAAAACACGACAAACGTTACTTGGCAAAGAGCCAAACAACCTGCAGCGGGGTTAACAGGTTATCAGCCGCACGTGGCAAATCTCGCGAGAGTTTCATAAATTGTCGGTTACCTTCTGAACATGAACACTAAAACACGGTTGTGTATTCTGTCAGCCACTGACCTTAAATTGTAGAACAACGATAAATAACACCAGCAACTGAATATTTTTATGTTGCGCATTAAGTCAGAATTATATTAATTAAAATGTTACCTTCCAATAAAATCACACTTTCTTCTGCTGCCAGCGGGTGAAGCTTTAACTCAAACACTATGGCGCTTTATACGGAGTCTGATGGTGCCACCACATTGGTTATAAACTTTTTCAGTGTTTAATTGTACTCGGTTTATAAATACACTATAGCACTTCTGCATATTGTTTGTGAGATGGAACTTATGATAGGAAGTTACATAAATAAATAGAACAACGCACACCAAGTCACAATATAATCTACTAGTTTTAGATATGCTGGTTGGCAAAATGACTTTAGTTAGGCTAGCTGTTTCCCCCTGTTTCCAGTCTTAATGCTAAGCTAAGTTACCAGCTGCTGAATGTAGCTTCATGTTTAGCATACAGACAGAATAATGGTATTCATCTTTTCATGTAACTCTCGGGAAGAAAGCAAATAAGCGTATTTCCCAAAATGTTTCAATTTATAAATTGATTATAGTTTAACACTAAAAAAGACTAATAGTGGAAAACAGAGTAATAGATTACAACAGACCTAATCTGAGCCATTAAACACTATCAAATGTGTTTTACAAGTATAATATAATCATCAGGTCAAAAGAACATAAAGACATTCACCAAACACAGCTGTGGTTTTTACCTGTGTGTATTTTAATGACTGATGCGGAGGACGTCATGTCAGTGTCCCTGAACTACAGACACAGAGGTGGAATGATAAAACAAAAACTACAGTGGATCAGGGTCACCTGGAGCTTGGCACGTACAGCGATGAATGATTCAACTTAAAAACATACAGTTTACAGACATACACACACATTATTTTCTCTATAATCACCTAAAACACACACTTACACGTTTTCATTTAACAAAACAGATGATGCATCCTGTATGCACCTTGATATTCCTTCAACTTTACATCACTTTGCTCTCCACGCTCCAAATATACAGAAGGGGGAAAGTGTGTGTTGAGATGTTTGGGAAAAACGCACACAAATAGTTTTTTGTGGACGTGTAAGCATGTGTGTATGTATCTCACAAACACACATGCACCATTGAGACTCTATCTCACACACAGACTACATTTCCCATGTTTTTCGTTGTTGCTTTTTTTTGACAATAAAACCATTCAAGCTCTCCAAACAAATGCAATACACTGCCACAAGAGCATAGGAGCGACCTTCTCCAGCATACATATACATTTTGGTTCGAAGGCAATATTGTAGTTCCACAGGACTAGTGCTGTTGATGCAGTGTGCTGTTTGCACGCTGACTGAGTTTCCAAAACCTGATCTTCCAACCAAACTCGTCTGTCATTCAATGTATTTTTTATTTTTAGCACCATGGGAATCTCTCCTTCAATCAGAATGGTATCACTCCGAGAGACAGCTATGAAAATATTCCCTTCCGATATCCACTTTTTATTTTGGGGTGAGGTGGAAAACCGGAAACATCCATGAAAGTTTGCTACAAGACGGTGCAAACTCAAAAACAGCATGGACACACACACACACACACACACACACACACACACACACACACACACACGCACACACGCACACACACACACACACACACACACACACACACACACACACACACACACACACACACACACGCACACACACACACGCACACACACGCACACACACACACGCACACACACACACACACACACACACACACACACACACACACACACATACACATACAACATAATTCAAGGCTTAACAATAACATCACAGATAATTTGGAAATTCTCCATTTGCATTTTTTTCATATTTTTTCCCATTCCACGATGGTCGTCTGCATAAGCTTTAAGCAAAAAGGGCAAATGACGGACTCCAGAATTTAGTTTTTTACATACATACAGTAAACACAATGGGTTTTACAATAAGACATGAAATAAAATCATCTGCAGCCGTTCTGAGCTGGGCTGAAGAGACCAGTTCCCAGGCATCAAAGGCAATCAAAATGTCTGCTTAGAGTTTCCTCTCAGTTACTGTGGGTTTGAGAAGCCGTCTGATCACAGTAAGTCACAGTTCAAGGAGTCGGAAAAGTCTCTAAACTCCCTGGTTGGATGCATTTTGTTTTAGGTAGACGCTCCTCACGCATCCGTAGTTTATAATTCTGAATATGAATCTCGTGTGTTTATGTGTTTGTTTGTACTCTTTTGTTTTGCGACCGTGAGCATCCATAGCGAGCGTAATGAAAACCATCTCCTCCACAGAAATGGCTCACTCAGTCGTCACGTTTGTGGATGTCTTATTGTTTTTCCGGTGCGATGACCTGTGTGGAGCCACAGACGGAGACCAATGTTCACATAAAAGTGTCGTCTTCCTGCCGCGGCTGGCGAGCGTCCACAAACGTCCACATCTGTCTGTCGGGTCAGAGAAGAGGGGACAGGCTGTACTGTTCTCATTGCCATGGTGAAGGTCAGGGTGACAGTGGCGTGGGGCTGCACAAAGGTCAGAGGTCACGGGCTGCGTGTGAGGTCATTTCCTGGTGTGAAGGCTCTCCTGGAACTCGGTGCTCGTGTAGCGGATGTGGAAGCCCTTCTTGCTGATTGTGTCGTCACTGTGGAAACGGATCAGCATAGCACCTCCGGGCGAGTAGATGCCCTCCCTGGGCTGAGGAAGGGAAGATGGAGGGACACATGAAGCATATAAGACATTGTCAGACATTTAGAGGTTCATAATTGTGGTTTTAATATAATATTATTATACTTTACATTACAGCTTAGGTGTGTTTTTTCCCACTTTCAAGGCAAAGTTTTCATTAATTCTGTATGAACATTAATTAGAAACTTTTGAAACTTGTGTCATCCTCATTTGTGGAACATAACAAGGTACAATTACAAATACTGTACTTACAATAAGTACACATTTGAGGTACTTTTACTGTATTGAGTATCACTTACAGAGTACTTTCATTTTTAATACTTCAAGCAACATCTACAATAGTGCAGCATGCTTTCAAAAATGGACAGAGTGTAAATTATTTGTAGTTAAAGATAAGGCTGATGTTATATTTATCTGATTATGTATTAAAAGACCTAAACCTCTCTCAATACCTTCTGACTTCCCAACCCTGTCTATGGCTCCCATTGGTTCGCAGACATATAATTAGGTTTTTTATTTTCATATGGACACAGTAGTTTTTAGTAAACGTTAGTCAAACTGTACTAAAGGGCACATTTGTTGGGGACTAAATTCATATGCAGGTGCTTTGAGTATTCATAGCAGCAGGATGGTGATCGACACAAATAAAGTACAATGCCTATAATGGAGGAACATGTCACCCAGTATCAAACCCAGGACAACAATGGAGCTCTATTGGAAAGAGGAATACGATATTTCAGGGTTTGGTTATACAAGCAATACTTCTTAGTGAAATCAATTCATTGTTGGTCTAACAGTCCCCTAAACCTGGCTGAGTTTTCACGTCGAAGATGAAAATTGAGCCTCTAAACAGAACATCAAATCTTACCCCTGAACCGCAGAAGCGGCCGAGTCGATGTGAGTTGGCGTCGTACCCGTTGTAGAGCTCGATGTAGTCATAACCACAGTCCGCTTCCTCCTCTACCTCAAACGTAATGAAGCTCAGCTCGATGCCGTAGCCCTGCTCGGCCGTCAGCAGCCACTCGCAGTCAGTGTGACCTGGATAATTGTTGTCTCCAAACTGGGAGTGAGAGTAAAGGTTCTTCTGACGAACTTCTGCTTTTAGACGACCTCCACACTCTGCAGAGACACAGGATCAGGAAAGAGTGACATATTAATCTGATAAATCAGGCATTTGTTAGACTTAGTTTGGTCCAATATAGTCAATAAACTCTGTGAAGTTTATTTTGTGAATGATTTTCATCTTGCATGTGCTGTTGTGAACCACTAGAGGGAGGTATTACTCTTAGAAATCTATTCAAACTTGAGAAATCAACGTTGGTGACTGTGAGTGATGCTCTTTGCAGACACTCACACTCACACACAGTGTTGCACATAAAGTGAGAAATTATCACTGACACACATAAACACTTAAATACGCTTCCACACACCCGTGGAGTGTGTAGCTTGGAAGCCCTTTCTTTGTACTGAGGCGTCAGAAATGAAGCGAAGGTACATCTTGTTGCCGGTGGAGACCAGCTGCTCCGGGATCTTGCTGCCACACAATCGACCCAAGATGGTTGCCGTGTCACTGTCCCCGTCGAAGGCCTCCAGGTGGTCATATGCACATTCCTGATGCTGCTCGATCTCAAACTCATTGAAGGCCTGGAGAGGTAGAAGCAGAGAGGATGAGCGACTGCTGCGTGTGATGTGAGAGAGTGTTGAAAGACTAACGTTTGACCTCCCTGCTCACAGCTTTATAGGGACTATTTCTTTGTTAGAAAGTAATACCAGTGAAAAGTTTTCAAGCTGATGTCCGTTGATTATCCCAAAATCAACAGGACACTGTTTCTAGAAAGGCATTTTACAGATTTAAAAACATACATTTGTTTGTTTCACGGGCACACATGTAGCATTCACATGTCTTTTTAAAACTGTGAGAAGAAAGGAAGCCAATAGTAAGCAGCCTAAGATGTTTTTATATTGAGATAAACTTGCACTTGGTGATGTTCATATTTGTTAACAGGAATTAGAACAAAACCACAAATGTATGTCCGACAGTATATACACGTATGCATAACTTCAGAACATGATGTCAGACAGCAACGACAATGAACGTCGTTCAGAAGGAAATTAGAGAATTAGACAGAGACTAATGACAAGAGTGTATACTTTGTTAGAGCCTTCATTAAACCGTGTGAGTCATTTCCTGAATTGGAATCCAATCATTTAATTAAAAATAAGGCACAACTGAGTTCATGCAGCTGGATGAAGACAGGACAAAGCTTTACAGACTATAATTAAACGTGCAATAACTGATTTTTTGGCAACTTGGGGCAGTGGAATCAAACGCTGACATATTACCGCCTTTTAAGTTGATATGTTGGTGAACTTGTTAGTAAACAGTTACACATCCAGCAGATATGGAGCAACATTATCATTTATTTTGAGTTGTGTTTCTAGCCACCCAATGGATGAAAGACCATTATTAGCTCTTATTTTAGCTCTTTTTTGGTCTCCATCAACTCCTGAGATGCTCCACTTCAGTCACCAGTTAGTAGCTTGGTGCTGTTCAGCGATTTTCTTTCACAGCGTTTCATCCGGAAACATTGGCCTGTTTTGGCCAAAAACAAACAAATGTCAACGGTGACAGTAAAGTTAGGACCAGAAACCAAAACAATGAGCTGAAAGTTGCTATAAAGGAACACACAGTCATGTGATCTATTGTTATTATACAAAAAAAGATATTGAACCTACTTTAACCAAAATAAACCAAATGTCACCAATAACGCAGTGGTTTGCTACAATGACACCTTTGGTCGAGATGCTGAGAAGGCTATGAATATTTCTAAGGCTCTTCCGTCAGTGTTACACCCCTTTAAAACTCTTTCAAGCCAATATAAATATATTTGCATTTCATATTCTTTGACATATCTTCAGAACAGACTGCCTCTTTGCCTACACATTGCTTACACACTGTCATGCATGTACATTGTACACAGTGTCACGATTCCTAATCGAATCAAGTCACCGTGAGCTGAGTCATAACACCTTGCAGGCCTCTCTCCCACACAGACACACACTTCTCTGATTGTCTCCTGAGCCGTGCTCCATCACGCCACCACAAGCACCGCGCCGCATTGGTTTTTAACCAACCAGGCGAGAGGAGAGAGGAGAGAGAGGGGCTAAGGTGGGCTGATGTGAGGATGTCGTTACTGAGAGGGGAAGTGTTTGATTGAGTCGTGATGGCTTCCAGATGTTTCTGACTGTAGCTCGGGTGAGACACTGGTTTGTGGATCTCTTCTCTACTCCCACGAGAATGTAGTGTGACCGACAGAGACTGAAGAGGCAAATAACAGAATGACCTTCACGTCTATGCTCATATTCCTGGCATTGAATATATCTCACTGAGATGTCATTACGATGGAAACAGAGAGCACAATCTCAACACACACACAAACTAATTTCCCAATTTGCATATATTTGTGTGAAAATCCCATGTATTCACACAATAAAAACTACTACAGTAAATGTTTTATCACAGCAGATGATGTAATGTGATTTCAGTTACGTAAGTGGCGAAAAGAGATTATCAAAACTAAATGACAGTTGATGACCATTTTGACAACATGCAACAAGCTGCAGGGAGGAAGTGAGGTAAGGAGCGTGTCTAGATCAGGAATGTGTGTGCATATTGTAAAGATTGCACCGTTTGTGTGAGGAATACGAGTGGATTTTAGGAGGATTATCTGTGTGAATGTGGGCATGTGTGCTCCTGTACCAATTTGCATTGCAGGATCACGATACACATGCATTTTAGATTGACTGAAAATAAATAGCCCAAATATGTAAGAATTAAATGGTGATTTGCACATTCTCTTTGTGTTATGTGATGATAAACTGAATATCTTTAGGTTTTGGACTGCTGATCGAGCCTCTGGCTTTATTGAATTGTGAGTTTAAATTCTTCCCTACTTTCTTATGTTTTATAGATAAAATGGTTAATCGATAAATAGTTAATACTTTTAACTACACATAATGTTCCTGTTTGCATGCATCCTCAGAAATTAATGTTACTTGTTGGCAAGAACCAATTAAGCACATGAACAGTGGCAGCGATATATCAGGATGTGAAGTAAGGTTCGCATGTCGCCACTGATGCATTTTCTGTCCTGATCCAAACGCTAGCAATGCAACTAGGTTAGACTATGAATCTGTGTCTAGACCACTCAACCACCTCAAGAGTCACAATGTTTACATACGTTTAAGTCACGGTTAGACTATGAATCTGTGTCTAGACCACTCAATCGCCTCTTGCAAACAGTGTTAAGCATCTTCTGTGAATCCTGAGTCAGGAGAAACTCCATCTGCATCAATGCTAACACTGATAGCCGAACGCCATTTGTCTTCCGTCACATCATCTCCTCTCCTTTCTCTCTCTCTCTGTGTCTCTTACTGGACAAATAACCACGCACACATCACACTTTATACCTTCAGCCTCGGCTATCTTCAATCCAAGATGCATACGGCAGAGAATAACAATGTCGGTTTATTCCTAAATATGTAGCTGCAGTGACTCGAAAAATGTGGAGATGACTATTTGTGGTGACACCTCAATGCTTACATGCACAAATGCATGTGTGTGCATGCATGCAGGCACACACACACACACACACACACACACACACACACACACACACACGCAGAAAGCCACACGGACACAGATGGCCACTGCCCAAGGCCTCTTTCTAACGCATGAGCACACGCTTGCAGTTAGCCCGAATATACAAACGTGCACTTTCTCCACTGTTCACATTTGGGTTTCATAAGTGGAACATGGGAGGAGAGATCATAGAGAAAGATGGGGGGAGGGCAGCCTGAGGGTTTAACACAAGATATGACCCCACAGACAGAATAATGCTAAAGTAAAGGGTTTAAAGAGGCTTCACAAGCCCTCCAAGTCTTCTCGATTTCAACACACTTACTATCTTGACTCGGTGTCCTGGCGTGGCTGTGATGTCCCAGGTGCACTCCTTACGGCTGGGATACTTGTCTGGCCAGTTAGGGCTGCTCAGGGTCCCACTGGGGCTGTGGATCTTATGCTCACACTCAGCTGAACACACACACACACACACACACACACACACACACACACACAGAGAGGAAGTTAAAATCATAGCTGCACAGGAAAAGGTCAGAGGAAATGGAAAGGGAACAGGAAGGAGAGAAACAAGAGAACCGAAAGAGAGAGAAAAGATTTGAAAGGAACACATCCTGATGACAAGTTCAGTGTGGATTTCACATGGATGCATGCACGCATGCTTTAAACAAGCACACTTTGTCTGGATGGAGTATCTCTATTAGTAGTAGGACAAGTCACACATTACCTACAATACTTACAGCTGAAATTAAAATATTATCCTGGATGTCATTTGAACCTCGAATTTGTATTTATAGAAGCAAAAACAAAAAGGTCATTTTTTGTGTGCTTATAGTTACACTGCTGATAGTTCGACAGTACTTACTGCTGTCTACAATCTAAGCCCTTTTTGATTGGATGTTTAGGAAATGTATCCTTAAAACACAGGATGTGAAGGATTGGATACCAAACATCCGATTACTGAGCATTACATTCTGTTCCTCACACATACAAGACTTTTCAGAAACAAGGAACAGAGACAAGGAAGAGATGCGGAGATGGAAACACGCGATGAAACAAGATGCTTCGATACATTGTACGGGAAAAATGATGCGAGTCACACAATTTGGCCTTCAGTCACCAGATCTCAACCCAATTGAACACTACGTCTCTGGGGTTTCTCCAAAGAAACAAAACTTAGTTTCTGTAAAGAATTCAAAGTAAAAAAGTCTGTAATGTGAAGCTTTGCTCAGCTTGCGGTTCGATACAGCTTAGAAACAGTTACTCAGTGGTGCTGAGTCTCCAGTCTTACAGACACTCAGTGAACAGATCTATAGTGATCAGTGCTTTTAAGCAATTTAATTTGTGTCCAAAGTTATTTGAAACAAGTTCAAGTCAAGGATGACAACATATCTCTGGGATCTGCAGCTTTGCCGACACTGCTTCTTTTTAATGTTACAGAAACTGTTACTCAGTAGTCAATTTTATTTATGTATTAATTAGTCTATTTAACAGGGACAGTACACATTAATAAATATGGCTGTAAATATGCCAGAGTTAGCCCAAAGCCTATTTTTCATCTGTATTCAACTGTTCTGTTATTACTTTGTTAGTTACTCTAAAGCTCTGTACTGCCAAAAAATAAGAGCATAATTTGCTGAAAACTGACCAACTATAACTCTTAATACTTTACATAACATGTCAGCTGCAGGCAAATATTGCAGCATGCTAATAACTGTGACTGCTTTCCTCCTGGAAAGTTTCAGTGAAAAGAAATGCAACTAAAGCTATGAAGGCAGCCCTCACAGTCACAGTGTGTGTGAGTTAAATGAGCGGTTAATGAAGCTGATGGGAGGCAGGAGGCATGCACAAGACAACAGAATGGATTCCAGAGTGACATTTTTTATTTAGTCAGACAAACTGAACCCAGGTATACAGAATGAGATGGATGAATTCACAAGACCAATGTAAATGAAGGAGAGTGTTCTAACAGGCACAGTATTAAATATAGACGTCATACTCCACACACACTATTGTTACACCTTTAAACAGTTGAGTTACTTACAATACACAGATTTAAGCTCTGACAATAATAACTGTGTTGTCTGACATCGCAAACTCTTTTCACATTATCATAACAGGAGTAGTTTATAATGCCACAGCATCATAATATTACCAGTATTCAAGTAAATAAACCAACAGCTTCAAGTTTACCATCATTTTAAGTCTGTGTCTCATAGTGTCAAACACTTGTGTCAGATGACTACTATCACTAAAATGTGATGTTGAATCTTTCAATACTATATGTATGCATGTAATCACACACACACGGACACAAGCTGTGTGATGGGAATATGGATTTACATGACTCTGCAAGGTTACCGGGTCAAGCTGGTCTAATGCACACGTAAACACTCGCATATAGAAGACAGCGCTACATACAAAGCTTTCAAGCTCCCAGATGTTTGAAACACGAGTGTTTTTATGAGCAGCACAGGGAACCTTTAGTGAGGTGAGTCTGTGTGTGTTGATGTGGTGTGTGTGCACACGTTCAAAAGTTCAACTTCAAAGAGTCCAGTATAATATGTCAATTCAAAAGGGGTGTGTGTGTGTGTGTGTGTGTGTGTGTGTGTGTGTGTGTGTGTGATTACAGGGGAATTTGCTAATAGCTTCTAATAAATAATGTTTTCTGTCAAACTGAAACCTTCTTCCCTCTCTGTGAGTCTCACACACAAACAGCTTCAGTGACTTGCAAGCAGAGCTGTTTTTAAGTCTTCTGAGACAAGTTCATGTCCAGTCTCAAGTCATTTGAGACAAGTCAAGACACGTCTTTAAGTCTCAAGCCCTTTAAGGCTAGTCCAAGTCAAGCAAGTCATATGAGACAAGTGCAAGTCTTGAGTCTTTAAGAGTGAGTCTCAAGTGCAAGTCCAAGTCCAGTCTCAGTGGGCAGAGCTAGCAACCAGCTAGTCAATATACAACTCAAGTCTTTCATTTGATAACAGCAAATATGTGCAGTTATGGCTCATATTGCAGTCTGGCATTCAAATAGTTTGTGTGCGCAACCCACGTAGCAATAGCTTCCTGTTGCTGTTTTTAAACATTTCCAGGTCCAAGACAAGTCTCAAGTCAACACTCTATTATACTATTCGAGCAAGTAACAAGTCTTCATAAACTAATTAATGAATCGATAAATACCCAATGCTGAGCATGACAATGTCACAGCATTTGAACATTTTTCTTAAAACCTAGAAATAGCCGACCATGTCATTTCAATGCACACAGCTAACCATGTATATCATTATTATTTAGTAATTCCTTTATACAAGGCATGTTGCTAAGCCTGCCTCATATTACCTTTGTTGTTGTTTCAGGACTTTACCAGGTCAAAGCTTGAGACTTGAATGTTTTCAAGTCTCAAGTCTCAAAAGCCTCAAGTCAAAGTCATGACTCTAGTCTTCACCTTTGTAACCTAATGTGACACATGCCGACATCAACAGCTCTGCTTGCAGGCACCAACTGTGGAAACGTATGTAAAGAAAACACTGTCCTCAAATGGAAAGGACCAGTCTGTTGTCATGTGGACTCTGATCTGGGTCAACAAAGGAAGGCTCGTATGATGGACGATGACTGAGCACCTGCTTGTGTGAATGTGGCAGCACGTGCATATGCACTCCGATGCTTTTATGCCAGTGTGTGTGCTGATGTGAATGAACGTGAAACCCACCTTCCTTACAGTCATGTTTGTTCTCATGCAGCACAAAGCCATGGCGACACTGACAAACGTAAGAGCCCACTGTGTTGATGCACTCGTGCTGGCAGCCGCCGTTGTCCTTGCTGCATTCATCTTTGTCTGTGAGAGATACACATGCAACACATCATTCATGTGGGAACAGCAAAAAAGACGGGGTGGAGGGAAGCAAGAGGTCAAGCAGGGGAGAGGAGTGAACAGATGAGAGCTTAAGGAAGGGGAGGAAAGGAAAAGCAGTACAGGAGGACAGCAGAGGTGAAGCAACAAACAGTGATATAAAGAGTTCAAAAAGGTTCAGTACTTATAAGAGAAAGTGACAAAAGAAGAGAAACATGAACATTTATATCCAACATGAACTGTAAGATACTGTTCATAATTCACCTGTGAAGAGTTAAAGCCAAGAGAAATGCTCAATGCACAATTCGTTCCCAAAACAGCTTTACTGACAAGTTTTGGATTTTTTCACTTGAACCAAAAGCATGAGAGCAAATATGTAATGAATGAGTTCAACTTTGTGCTTATCTGCTCTAAAATAAGCTGCGAACATTAGCATGCCCGCTTGACTAGCTTACTACATACAGTAGTAATTGAGCGTTGTTTCTATTTCATAAGTTATCGACATCATTTTGTGGGCTTATGTACTGTAAAGTACTGACACAACCACTGTATGTACTACGACTGTATATCAGTGTTAGCGGCTCTGTTCTGCACATAATTGGATTTTGGGAAGTTTACACTCCATTACGTAACATAGCGTCACTTTGTTATTGGCGAATCCAAATCCTCACCGGCTTTTCTCTTGTAAACGTGAAATATACGTTTTACAAGAAACAATAAAGCATAATAAATCTCAATGGACAATGCTGCACCCTCTATCTTCTACAGGTTGTGAGGATGCTGACTCTTTGTCATCATCTCTTGACATCATCATGCACGTAGTCATCAAACACATATTTAAAATCCTTTATAGGATTCTTGTTTTAAAGCGACTCAGCCAGAGTTTTAGTTAAGTTGATGCTGAAGTTGAAAAGAAAGGTTTGGAGAAATGAAGGTGTAATAAAAAAAACTATAACAGAAGTTCAAGTTAAAGCAAAAGCAGACAACTATAAATGGTTAAGTTAGTTAGTGTGTGTCTGGTTTTGTGCCGGCCTTGTCTCTGAAACGCCTCTGACAGTAACAGCTGTTTGTTTTTAGATCAGCTGTGCTCTCTTCGGGCCAGACAACCGTTGTTAAATCACGTGTTCACTCAGCCAACTGTGGAGAAAGTGTAAAAATGTGACGAGAGCTTCTGTCATCACGTTTGGATGTTGTGAGCCTCACGTCGTTATTTTGTAAAGATACTGGAGACCTACTTCTCTGTGGTTTATACGTTCATGCTGTTCATGGTAGGGTGAGACCTAAATGTAGACCACACATTCCCCCCATGAATAAAGTGATTTGATTTTGAATCATTTTTCTCCATATTCTCCAATTGGCTGCATCATTTCCCCAAAATTCATATTTGGCTCTTTGGAGATTTAGTTCTTGACAAAAAACTTGCAATAAAGTTGTCTGTAAACTTGAACAATGTTTGTCTGTACAGCATGAGTTTACACTGTTCAAAGCGTTAAGACAAAAACAAAGAACACAACTGAGGTGTTTTCTCTCCCTCGTCCTCTAAACACACGGCTGCTCCTGACTGGGTGATGACGAAGCCCATTTTAATGGAGCTGAACACTGAAGGCTCACAGGGTGGAGGTGGAAGGAGCAGGGAAGACTCGCTCTGTGTGGGGTGATGGTGTCAGAGATCTACAGATGACTGCGCAGGAAGACAGAGCATGTGAGTGTGGGAAATAGAGCTGACTGGGAGTGAGAGACAGATTCCTATAAAGAGATGTGAGATTAGACACAGACGCCGAGTCTCACCTCAACTCAAGACCGTGCGAATCAAACTAGATCTGCTTTTAATGAAACCACTAAATCCTCCTCTCCCGGTGTGTCTGTGTGTTTGTCTGTGTCTGATGTGGTATTACGCTGCTATTGTGGGCTCAGTCTCACCCTAACGCGGGCTAAGAAGCTTTGCGGTAGATGTTACAGTGTGCATTGTGGCTTTCTTCAGGTTAAACACACAATGTCCACTTGCACACACACACACACACACACACACACACGTGCACACTCACATGGATTAGTAGTGTGTGGTAGGCCGGAGGGACCTCCCGAAAGCCGCTGGATCTTTGCCAACCAAAAGCTTCTGACAATAGCAAAGAGACTCACGCAGCAACTTTGAACACACACACATTATCGATATCTGAGGAAGTCATTTCCCTTTGAAGCAACTCTCCACTGAGCGCTTTAACTTCCAGGTGTTCTGGAGGTAGTTTCATTTTGATGAGCTCATCCAAATGACAGCTTTACTTCCTCTGACGGAGGAGGAGGAGGAGGCTTTGGATCAGTTTTGCCATTTCCGTTTTAAGTTATGAGAGAGTATGAAAAGAGATTTTTCTTCAGGAGAACTTCCTAAAATTGTTAAATAGAATTAAAATCCAACAAATTTATCCCAGCGACGAAGGATCTTTGTTTTGTTTTTACTGGGGAATCATAGCTGTGTCCCAATTCAATACTACGTCCAAGCTCTTTCCAGTATGTAGTGCGTTCATGCTTGGAAAGCAACAAAATGAAGACATGCATACTTTTTATATTCACTGAATATATATATTTTTTGAGTGTGGTACTGATGATGATGATGATGATGATGTCCTATGATGCAATGCACAACAGAAAAGAAGCACCTTCTCACATCTGCAACAAATTAAAACTACATTTTATTTAAAGTATCAATAAGTAGTGGGCAGTTGTGACATTTCTAGAACACATCAGACAATACAAATGTAATAATTTGCGTCTGGCAATTGCAGCTGCAGTTTGAAAATATCTATGTCTAACCAGTATAAAAATATAGACACACCTATATCTTGCAAAGTCAAATAAAATAAGACGACATTTTTTATGAGCTCCAATAACAATGTTACTTATACGTTTTCAATGGCAGCTTGCATGGAATGCTAAAGTGGCTAAATGTTAATATTGTATTGTGTTAAATTGGGACAAAGCACATGTTTCCCTCTGGAGGAGAATGGATTCAAACGATGATCCCTGCCATTAAGACGGGATCCATCCATTCCCTCATCACAGGAGAGACCAGAGCCAATCGGAGATTCCGATTGTGAGGTCATTTTACCTCTGACCTTTGATGAGGTTGCCAGCTTGTTGTTGAAATGGCCACGGGTGGGAGAGCGGCTGCGCCTAATGTCCTGGCATGACTCAAACACAATCATACGCTCTTGACACAGAGCCAGCCTGTCTGAGGGAGAGAGGGCAGAGCGCAGGGTGATGTGTGCAGGAGGCCTGAGAGCCGGCGGAGGCTCAGGAGACACAGCATGACAGACAGAGGAACAGAGAGGGTGTAACGCATGACATATGGATGATTCCACACATACTAAAACCGTGCAAGCAGACACACACACAAATGAACACGCAATGGAGGCCGATCAGGAACCAGGAATGGAAGAAATGTGTGTGGCGTTGATGGAGCACAGTAAAAAGTAAAGGTACGGAGGTAGTGGGTGGGCAGGTAAAGACCCTGGTTTTCCTTCTTACACCATCAGTTAGTTTGAATTGTTTTTTGATATTTAACCATGACAATGAATCCTAATTCCCTTCCCTTGGCCCTAGCCCTAGTTTTGGAGCGCCCTTGAAGGAGTAGTGGCCCTAAAGAACAAAGCCACAAGGGGTGGGGTTTGAAGTCTTTACCTAGGAAATGAGACACCACTCGATGTGTCATCAGTAGCTGATTCAATTATAAATTAATATCAACCCATAGACATTTCTAGCTTCATACAAGGGACATGGAAAGCTTGTCAGCCTGCTCCTACACCATATTTAACTTCTTCATCTGTATGTTCGAAACAAAATACACTGCTATGCCCCCCCCCCGACAAACACACACAGGTTTAACACGTATCCTACCTGAGAAGAAGTGAGCCTTGAAGCCTTTCTTGGAGACCGTGTTGTCGGATTTAAACTCAATCCTCATGTTGTTATACTGAGAGGTGATGACCTCGGGGACCTCGGTGCCGCAGTATTTACCATGCAGCTTAGAGTCGGATGAAAGGCCGCTGCGCACCTCCACAAAGTCGTATTTACACACCTAAACACACAAATAAGGCTCTTGTAACATGCATCAACAAGTTTACTACTATGCTTAGCATCTCCCTGTTATTAAAAGACAACACACAAACACACGCTCACCTCATTTCCCTCCAGCTCGAAGGCCTCAAACTGCATGGAGATGCGGTACTGAGTGGGAGCGACCACCTGCCACACACAGTTCTTGTTGGGCGGATACTCTTTCGGCCAACCGGGAGTGCTGATGGTCCCGTTCAACTTAGAGAGGAGGCCGCCGCATGCCGCTGTACACACACACAAACAATCATTTAGACATGAACACACACGCCTAGGAAATGATATATGTGTTTACATGTTCCACAAGCCACAAGGACAGACGTGCATCGAAAAAGAGTTTTGAGCTGTTTTACACGTGACCATGCCAAACCGCATCATACATTAGCAAGCTGTGGTGACTCAATGCTAAGTCAGTTGTTTTTTGACAGCTTTTTAAAGTTGTGACTTATTGTGCTGCAGGCTGCACCAGCTGTAAAGACACAGAGCTATCATCTTGAGTTTGAGTGGTTGGTTTCATTCAATGAGGAGGCTTTGCAGACTTGTATACTTCATTTATTTTAGTCCCAGAAGGGTTTTATTTCTGATATGATGCAGTTAAGGATGAAAACTCTGCTTAACTGATGATGCCACCAGATTCAGCTCAGAGGGAAAGTGTAATGTGTATAGAAAGTCATTACTCCTGATGTTTGCTCATTTGAAGTAGCTCTCGTGACCTAAAGCTATAATACCTGTACAGTTCACAGCATTTTCTTCAGACCACAACATCCTCCTGACCATATTTATTGCTGTTGTTCTTAAATTTGCAAGTGGACATGGTGAAATGAGCCTAAACATCACTGTAATTGTAAACAGATATTTAATATATATGATTGATTTCCACACATTAAATCACTGCCAAAGTAACTACTGCAAAACCACAATTAGGATATTTTTCCAGCATAGCTTTTTCTCTCTGCCTCAGAAGTGGTTTGTTCAGTTGTTTCAGTATGTGGGTCATTACGGGTAGTTCATCTATTTTGTGGGAATAAAGGACCTTCACAGCATTTGTGGCATTGGAGCAGCGAGGAATGTGGCTTTGTGTCAGGAAGATGTTTTTTCCTGTTGATGGAGGCGGTTCGGATGTTTTTTTTTGTGAGACTGTAGAAACACACAGCAGCAGACAAAGGCATGCACATACAAACATGAATTTAGCATCTCACACACACACACACACAGTTACCTTCACAGCTCTTCTTGTCAGGAGCTAGTTCGTAGCCCGGATCACAGGCACACTTGAAACTGCCGAGAGTGTTTACACACCTCTGTTCACATCCTCCATTGTCTGGCTTGGCACACTCATCCTCCTCTGAAAAACACACACACGTCAACGCACATTTATTTTCACACACATAAAGAATGCTCTGGCTGAAATGCCATGTGAGAAAACACAATCAACCTCCGCGCACACACACCTTTGAAGAAGTTAGCAGCAAAGCCGGCCTTGTTAACCGTCCCGTCTGAGACGAACTTCATCCACAGTGTGTGCGAGGTGGAGCGCACGTCCTCAGGTTTGTCGTAGCCGCAAAATCGACCAATCAGAGGGCTCGTCTCCAGGGGGCCGTCTCGAACCTCCAGGTAGTCGTAAGCGCAGCTGTCGTGCCTCTCAATCTGCGAAAACATCCATGCAGGTTCACACACACAGAGTGAGATACACGACACTGTCACCATCAAATATCTCACAAAACCTATTCAGGAAAATGTCATCTTCTTAAAAGCTCGGTCTTATGTGTGTAGTTTCATTCAAGAAAAATGTCTGGAGCAATTTTAAATTAGGTTAATCTTTGCTCCTGTGTAATGGTGAACTTTGACCTTACAAGAGTGAAGTGAGGTTTGGGTCAGATTGAGTCCTTTAGCACACTTTACAGCTCTGTGGCTCTGTACACTCACACACATGCACCACTAACATTATTAACTTCCTCGCAGTTATACGAGCGTGAAATCTGACCCAGACATTCCTGAGCACACACACACACACACACACACACACACACGGAGGGGGAGAAACACACACACAAAGATGATCACACACACGCACGGAGTGACTCACCTCGAAGGCCTGGAAGCTGAGCCCGACGTTGTATCCCTCAGACACAGTGATCCTCCACACACACTCTTTGGATGGTCTGTAGTCATCCGGGTAGTTGGGGGACTGAATCTGTCCGGAGTCCTTGGTGATTTCCCCTCCACAGATCGCTGCACAGGAGAGAGACAAACTGGACAGATTAGCATTAAGTGCACAGGCCAACAACACCTGAACACGTGTAGGTATGAAGAAGTCAATTTGAAACCTCATCATGTGGAGTGGGTTAAAAATCTGTGTATTTATACGTGATTATTCATGTGAACACACATGTTTCTAAGAGTTACCTTCATAAATGGCAGCGAAGCCTTTCCCCACCCAGTTGCTGCTGCTGCGAAACTCAATCCACATCCTGCTGTCAGTGGAGATCAAGACTTCAGGAACTTTATCTCCACAAAACCTGCCTGTTAAAAACACACACACATAAAAACAAACTATGTAACAATCATAACTTGTGCTGTCCAATGATTGTTGATGAAATATAGCCTTTGAAATGTGACGTGAAACTCCATGAATTGGAGAGAAGACTGCTTGAAAGATATTATAAGATAGTTTAAGACCAGGAAAAACACAAGAACACGACTTTGATGTGCTGGAGACAATGTGGCTCAATGGAGGCAAATCATTCTCAAACTGAATAGCATTCACAAAACATCAAGCACGGTATTTAAGACTCAAATACCCCTAAACTTGGACTCTTTATCTGGGCCATGTTTTGTTTTTGATGCAAAGCTGCTTCAAGTAAATCATAAATCACTAGGAAGTGGCTAAATCCAGTACTGCCTCAATGGAGGGTTGGTATGGAATACTTATTCTGTGAGGATCCAAAAAACAAATGAATTCAAATGCAAAGCAGACGTTGTATGACTCGACTAACGTTTCCTGTTTCTCTCCTCTACTTGATGGGAATAGGACACTGTGGGATCGACATATGTCTGAAAGTTAACCACAACAAACTGCTGACAGATTGAAGTAGAAGTACACATAGGTACAGTCAGGGCCATAAGTATTTGGACTGTGACACCATTTTTCTAATTTTGCCTCTTTACACGGCTGCAAAGGATTTGAAATGAAGCAGTCAATATGTGCTGGAAGTGTAGACTTTTAGCTTTAATTCAATGGATATAACAAAAGTATCACATTAACTGTTTAGGAATTACAGCCACTTTTACACAGTCCCCCACATCTTCAGAGGTTCAGAAGTAATTGGACAAACTAACATAATTGTGAATATAATGATCATTTTTAATACTTTGAGGAAAATCCTTTGCAGTCAATAATTGCCTGAAGTCTGGCACCCATAGACATCACCAAACGCTGAGTTTCCTCCCTTGAGATGCTTTGCCAGGCCTTTTACTGCAGCCTCCTTCAGCTTTCTGCCTTCAGTTTTATCTTCAGTAAATGACAAACATGCTCAATTGGGTTAAGATCAGGTGACTGACTTGGCCATTGAAGAATATTCCATTTCTTTGCCTTGAGAAGCTCTTGGGTTGTTTTCACAGTATGTTTTGGGTCATTATCCATTGGCATTGTGAAGCGCTGCCCAATCAGTTTTGCAGCAATTGGCTGAATCTGAGCAGATATTTTAGCCCTAAACACCTCAAAACTCATCCTGCTGCTTCTATCAGCTGTGACATCAACGATAAACACCAGTGACCCAGTTCCATACATGCCCATGCCATAACACAGCCTCCACCATGTTTGATAAAAGATGTGCTTCGGATCATGACACATTTCTTGTATGTAGGCTGTATACATGTGGATATGTGTGTGTAGATGAGTGTAAACCTGTACATAAGGAAGGGTATACATGGATATATTCTCCTGGAAGAGAAGATTGAGGACTGAAATTTATACTGAGGACTTTTAAATACCTCTTTCTGTGTATGTGCATATATTAACGTACATAAAAAACTGGAAAATATCAAAATATTGAAAATAAATTGTACACTGGAATATTAACTTTTCTAAATAAAAAGGAAATCTCAAAAAAGAAAGACATGATGACAACACATACATCTATTTTTATATAGTGTTATTGTCAGTCTGATGATCAATCATGTGAGGGGATTTCACTTTGTGATTTCAGCAGAATTAAAAAGCTAGTGAAAGACTAAGCGAATAAGAAAAGCCAGTTTATTAAAAGGTAACCAGTGCTCCTCTGGCTGACTGTCCCTTGATCTTACCGAGCAGTGGAGCTTTCCTCCAGTATCCATCCCGAACCTCGATGTAGTCGTACCAACACAGACTGCTTTTATACAGATCCATGGTGGTGAAGTTAAGAACAATCTGGAGGAACAAATGTACATATTTATAACATATTTGATACAGACGCTTGAACCAGACGAGGAGAGGCGGAAGAGAGGAAGAGTGAATCATCAATATACAGTAATTCTGTCAGCAGTCTCTTATTGTTAGTGCATGCACATTCACTGCACTGCAGGGTGCTACTGAGTGTGTGTGTGTGTGTGTGTGTGTGTGTGTGCACCTTTTCTCCGGGTGTAACAGATATTCTCCAGACACAGTGTGTGTACGAAGGGTATCCGTTGGGGTAACCAGGAGACGAGAAGTTGCCCGTTGACTCTTGGAGCGTCTCTCCGCACGCTGCAACACACACACACACACACACACACACACACACACACACACACACACACACACACACACACACACACACACACACACACACACACACACACACACACACACACACACACACACACACACACACACACACACACACACACACACACACACACACACACACACACACACACACAGATGGAGTTACATTTTTGTGGTGAGTCCTGCTGTTATGAGTAATCCTTTCAGCTGTGTACCAATACTTATGGTTAGTACATTGCTTAAGAACACATGACTCTCATATCTATTATTATTCTCAATCTTTTACTGCCAATTAAGAAAATAAACATACGACAGACTTTTTTGACAAAACAACAGCCTCATTCTATAATATGTGATCTGTCCATATGGAAACAGTTAGATGTGTATTTCGGATTGGGAAAACAGTAAAGGAAATAAAATGACCGTCCCAAACAAACTGGTGTTTCATGTTTGGCTTGTTTGGGCATGTTGTAGTCTGCAGTCTGTTTGTATACATGTGGGGTCTGACCACAGTCATTAACTGGTCACAATTTAGCAGAATTAAACAGAGTCATTTACTGTAAGTGAACAAGACCGACAGACTTTGAATTCATCAAAATATAGACAAGAAAAGAGAAATATTACAGCTGGATGGGAATTCATGGAAAATGATCAAGACAATATTGCTCTCTTCCTCCTTCATTCTGAGTTTAATGCCGTCGCTCCCTCTCAAAAGGAGGTTAGCCAAATGTGCCCCTCCTATCCCATCATGCATGCTGTTTCCCCCCACAATGCCCTGGGGCTCCGTTCATCTGTCAGGGAATATGGTATCACTTATGACCTTATAAGGTTGAAGTTGTATCTATTTCCAGCTGGGACACGCAAACACAGTCTTGTTCTCGCCCCAGTATCAAAATGAATTTAGTAGAACGACACATATCCTGTAATATATGTGGAGTTATTAACATTACCGAATAAAATAAATGCTATACTTGCATGTTGTCAGATGAATTGGATTTTACCAGAACAAAATTTGTCAAAATAAATAAATACAGATACAAAAACACTATGAAACAGAGACTTTGGTAAATTCAATAATAAGAATGGCAACAAATATTATTTCATCTGTTTGTCTCAGATACAGTACATTGTGCGTGACCTAAAGCGTGAACCTGTCCTGGGGATGTGTGCGTGTGTGTGTGGGCCAAAAAGGGATGGCAGCATTTACAATCATCAACCGTTGCTACATTAGCGCACAGCTCGGCTTGAGAGCAGATCTCGTAAGAACCGCGCAAGAGTGACCAGAAGGACGTTCCAAACAACACACAGTTGTACAGAACTTATGGGAAGAGTGTGTGTGATGTGTGCGAGACCCAAAAACAGAGAGGGAAGCATCACATGGAAAAACAAATGACTCAACTTCACCTCTGTGCCTCGGAGAATGGAGGGGATGCGAGCAGATAAACAGAGTGTTTTGCTTTGTTTCCTAACTAGAATGACACACGCTCACACACACACTGTGGTCTCATAGTAAATATATCAGTACCTGGACATCTATACAGCTTCCTTGCCTGTGCAATGTCTCCTTTACTGAGCCTGGTTCGCTGGCCAATAGCTGGCCGGACCCCGTTTTCATCTCTGGATGGAAGGATGGTGTCGAGGAACATCCCTCTTCAGGAAGGAGAAGAGGGAATTAGCACATATTATGTTCTGATTTCAAGGAAGTCAAATAAAAGATGTAAACACACTGCCACGGATCCTCAAAACTATATGACTTGTGTCTAAAGAGCCGATCTTAACCCCCCCACCATGCTGTGTTTTGTGTTTTCTTATAATGTGTGAATTGGAGCCGAGTAGGGAATAGGCGGGGTTATAAGAGAAGGTATTGCAGAGATTAAAAAGCATCCTCACATGGAAAGCATAGAAAGTGAACCCATGACTGCTCTTTCTACCAAATAGCTGAAAACATAGGAAGGGATTCCATGATGCTGACAAGTTTCTGTTAGTTTTACTGAGCTGGTAAGTGATTCTTTTTAGTTTCTCCCAAAGTGTGCTACAGCTGATCAGAGCTCTGATAAACTAAATCGTTAGCGTTTTGTGGCATAAAGAGTAAGGTTTTGGGCCAGACAGCTAAACATTGAGCTAACACTCACTATAAAGCTCCATAAAGCTGATACGAGCTACAGATTCAGGTGCTAATTCTCTGTAGTTTCATCACTACCGGTGACCCGTTCACATTGTTATAATAACAATATTGATGAAGTATTCTGTCGACCACCAAGACCACCAAGACTTATCAGACATGTCGGCTGGAGTCAACAAACGAAGCAAACTACGTCCCCTTCACTACTGTCTCTCAAAGTCCTTTAGTTTGTTACAGGTTGTAGCATGTTGATCACAAGCTCAGCAATGATGATGAGAAACAGTTCATGTTTAATTGTTTGTAGGTTGCAATTCACTCTGTGCCCAGGAAAAGGAAGAGTGGCAGTCTTTCTATATTCATTTTACACATGTTGCACTGAGCCATCACTGACACTACACAACATAGAGAAACATTCAAAACCTCACTTTAAACTTGGTAAAAATCTCTTTTGTAAATTGAACACGACTCAAGAGATGAGATTGTGCCGCTGGTTACCGTGAGAAGGTGTTCCTGGCGTAGTGCATGATGCTATCAAAATCATATGGCTCCCCGAGAGAGTTGACCTCCCCTGGCTCCATCTTGAGGAAGTTATACTCCTGGCCTGGGAACCGCACACACAAATACACACACATTACGCACACACGGAAGGACAGCAGCGGTAGAAGGTTTTAGTTTGATCAACAAAATAGAGTGCAACAATAAAAGGATACACAAATATATTCTTTACACAACCCTGAACACACAAAGCATCATTTAAATGATTAAGTCTGCATTGATTGGGGTATATTGTAGTGCAGAGCTCTGGTATGTTAAACTAAAACTTGTGTCAGGTCTTATTCACTGCTGCGTAATTTGATTTAACACCTGTCAGACTGTGTTGTGGTGCAGAGGAGTGTGTGGGAGGAAAAGGTGTCTGGGGGCCGAGGTGACTTCACAGTCATTAAAAGCCTCATTCACACTCACACAGGGTCGGACACTAGTGTGAATGACTCTAACAAGAGACCCAGGTGCATCGTGGGTCCTTAGTCTCACCTGGTTGGATGTTGTCGCGGATGATGGTCACATGATCGTCTCGGTCAGGCCGCGTGTGCTCGTGCCAGAAGCCGATGACGTGGCCCAGTTCGTGCACAACGATGCCGAACTTGTCACAGTTCTTGCCTATGGAGATAGCCTGGGGCCCGTTGCCACGACGGCCCACATAGGAACAACACCTAGTAAGGATCAGTAAGAAGTAGAGGGCAGGGAGACAGGCAGAGAATATTTACTACACATTTAGCAGTTGAAAAAAAGCATCAGCAGTGCTGTATGAACACCAACACACACACACACACACACACACACACAAAGGCACACACACACACACACACACACACACACACACACACACACACACACACACACAAAGGCACACACACACACACACACACAAAGGCACACACACACACACACACACACACACACACACAAAGGCACACACACACACACACACACACACACACACACACACACACACACACACACACACACACACACACACACAAAGGCACACACACACACACACACACAAAGGCACACACACACACACACACACACACAAACAAAGGCACACACACACACACACACACACACACACACACACACACAAACAAAGGCACACACACACACACACACACACACAAACAAAGGCACACACACACACACACACACACACACACACAAACAAAGGCACACACACACACACACACACACAAAGGCACACACACACACACACACACACAAACAAAGGCACACACACACACACACACACACACACACAAAGGCACACACACAGTCTTTTCAGGATTTCCTGCCCCGTACTACGTCGAGCAGAAGGAAAGTGCTGCGATAACGCTGCACTTTCATAACCCAATGTGAATAAGCTGTAAGAATTTACATATCGCTGCTTACAGAACAAACACACACACACACACACACACACACACACACAAAAAGCATACACACATCATTCTGGTTAGCCGAGACATCCGTGCCAAGCTAACAAATCTGATTAAAGTTATCCAAAGAGCTGATTGCAGGGTACGGATCAGGAGTCACTGGAGTAGATAGAGAGTCTTTTCTTCCAGCTTTGGCAGCTCTAGTATCAGCACTTCACACAAAACAGGTGCACCAAATTTACTGTGGTTGTGTTATAAAAAAATACTTTTTGAATGCATTACTCTCTGTCTCTGTCTGTTTCTGTCACACATCCAAGCTGCAGGGTATTTATACATCAGATTAAAGTGTCTAATCTCTGATGCAGCCAGCCAATCCCAGAGCAGGAGAAAAATGGCATCATCTGCAGATCTTTCACTCATCTAAATGACATTTAAAAATCTTGATATATTTGAAATGGACTTGTGTTTTTGTGTCTTGGGTAACTGTGCTGGACCAAACAAGAAATATTAAGATAAACGCAGTAGAATCTGCACCGTTTCTTTGTTCAGACAAAACATGCACCGTAACAGTGCAACACTTTGATTGTTCAAAATCTTCAGCGGGCATTAAATATTATTTTAAGGGCAAAGAAACAGCATGCAGATTACTGCAGACTCCTCTTTGTCTTACAATTATTGATCAGTCCACAGAAGTATGTAGCTCTGGGTATCATACTAGAGGCGATACAATACAATAACTGAGTTTCCATATCAATATTAAAATACCAAAACAGCACAGAGGTTTGCTACCAGACTTGTGAACTTATAGTCAAGATATCAAGGTTTCCAAAGATATCAAATATGTCTGAATGCTGCTGAATGCAAAAAGACATTTGATACAAAATTATGCAACCATAAGAAAACTTGACATTACATAGCACGTTTTAAAAGTGGTTCTTTTGTACAACTAAAAGTCAAAAACTAAAAGTATTTAATTCACAATAGCATTTTTTTATGTTTAATATGCTGGAATCTTTTGCTTGACAAACGACTCTAATTATTCAATTATTCCAATTGCTGTTGGTTGATTCACATTTAGTCAACTAATCGATTTATGAATGTATCATATTAATATCCTACATGTCATACTCCTACACACACAACAGCTTGGAGAGACAAACCAACATGTTCTGATTTCAGCCGCTCTGTACAAACACACTATGACCCCACCGCGCTGCCACTCGACAGAACAATGCACTTCTGCAGCGTACGAACAAAAAAAACTGCAAAAACATACAAAAACGTAGCGTGAGCTGCGTGATTGGTGGGATGGGGAAACAGCGGCAGGACAGGAAGGAAAGTGGAGCCATTGTTGAGTGACCATATCGTCTCTCGCTGTGACAAGGTCACTACTGAACTCTAGGTACACACTCGTACACAAACACACACGGAGGTTCAGCCTACTCACCCGCAGGGTCTGTAGGTGAACACGATGTAGCTTTCCTCATCTGTCTTCTCAATGAAAGTTACGCACGTCTGTTTCTCCCAGTGACGCATGGCCTGCTTGAACATGGCCCTCTGACTACCTGAAACACACGCATTTCACATCCTACTTTTTACACAATCACACGTCGGTGTGTAGTTTACTGTTGAACCGTACGGGCATCGGTCCAGTAGAGTTGCTTACCAGTGAAGTTTCCTCCTATGACGTAGGGAATGACTCCTCCAGGCCATATCCTCTCAGCTCGGGATGTGGCCGCTCGACGAATACGGCTCTTCACAACGTTCCCGGTCTTCCCACCTTTCCCAGTTTGGCTCTTGGGATTGGCAGCTCCCTTGCTGGAGTTCTTGGGGAGATAGTCTAACCGAGCAAGAAACAACAGTTAAATCTACCTTTACCACAAGTGCTTGTTATGTGTGTTCAAACTGAATACATTACTGCTCTATTATTATGAATATCAGTTAATAAATGTGCTGTGAGATTATTGGATCACACTCTTTCTTTTTATACGTGACCTTTCAGAGTTTGTTCTCACATCAGAGGGTAATAAAAGTCAGATAGCTCTGGCTGTGCAATATACTGTTTTATTAAACATCACATTTTAAGAAGTTTATAATGTTTACTGAGTTGTGCTAAAAAAGGTAACTCAAACATTCTGTAGTTCTGGATCTGATCGTGCATCAACTTGCTCTTTGCAAAGAGCATAAAGAAGGAAAACAAGTATTGAAAACCGCATTATTATGAAACTGCATTTCAGCCTGTAGCCTCCATCAGGTGTGATTGTGCTTCAGAGGTTTCTCAGTGAAAGAAGTGTAAAAGGACCAGCGGTTTGCATGATATAAACTGTATTCACATTAAAGTGGTGCTTTGCTTTGCGTAGGATTCTTGAGGGGAAAAGTTGAGGCTGATATTTTTGGATGTTCCTCGCTTGCTATAATGAGCCAAAATTACAAAAAGGATTCTGGCTACAATGTAAAAATAACTATATAAAAACTGTAGATCAATCAAACTCTGCAACAAACCTGGTAGCTAAATTAGAAGGCTAATATTTTGTTCAGCAAATGTTTTTTTAGCTTGGTCTCCCATTATTATTTTTTATTGTATTGATATATTCCTAAATATTAATCTGTCCTCCATCTTTAATTGCAGCTGAAGGCTGAAAAAACCACTTTCTGTTCAGTACTGATCCAAGCAAGGACCTTCATTTAGTTCCATTTATTTCACTTAGACAAAAAAATTAACTGACAGATATTTTAAACTTGCTTGACATTGTGAACATTTTATTAACTTGCATTCAAAAATCTTAATCGTAGTGTGTTCAAAGTGTTTCAGAAAGCTGGGTTTTAGAAGTCGAATCAAAGCTCCAAGCCTTTGCAGAAAAGTTGTCTTTCATACTGTATGGAAATATAAGATCTAGGATTATGTACCATTATACCATTATGTACCTTTATGGTACATCAGTAGTAATGTAAAGGATATAAGATTTGTAGTTTCTTGGCAAAAACGTGAAAAACCTCCATCATTAGAGTGAGAAGTCAAATGTAGGGTCCTTACCGAAGCCAAACCTGCGTATTCTATCAAGCAGTAGATATAAAGATCCGCTCTTCTTAGAAACGGCATGTTCCTCCAGGCCACCTGACACACAAGAGCCAAGAATCAAAACACCAACAATGCTGATATCAGGCGGCCTGTCTACTTCCTTCCTATTGACGCTGCTTTACTCTGCAGCCGATGGGTAATGAGAGAGAGGAAACATGAGAGAGATCATTAAATGATGATTACTGAGTGAGAGTGACATGTTGAGTCCACTTACCAGACGTGTGCCCCTGCCGGGAGTGTGTGTGCATGTGTGTGTGCTGTGTGAGGTCTATCGTCCGGTCAATCTGGAACATGCGCAGGTCCTCTTCGTCTAAAGCGATGTCGCCCCAGAATGCAGCTGGAAGTTAAGAGAAAAACACCTGTAACAATCAACAGGAGAATCACAGACATATTATCAATATCCCT
>JAVDOI010000194.1:87500-112500 GCA_032191485.1 Leptoclinus maculatus
GTCTTGTTAATCCATAGAGATACCATAAATAGCCCAAAGTCAAGCCAGGGTGAGGAGGGGTGAGGACGGTGAGGCAGGGAGATGCAGGAGGAAAAGTATTGATCCAAAAACCCCAGGACGTCCTAGGAGACCTACATCATGCTGACCAGGGCCTTACTGTTCGCCCTTCAGCAGGGGCACTGCAGCAAACACACACACACAGGAATAATGCACCAAACACAAAGTGAGAGGCAGACTTCCCTCACATGCATCCAGCAGCTCACACCATGGTGGCTGCTTGGAGAGCGAGCAGATCAGTTTGTGTTGTATCGATCAACTTCTCAGGCACACGGGACTGATTGTCGGCTTTCTGCAAGTTTACTCCGCAGTCTGCTAAGAAATGTCGCAATAGTGTCTCTGTGTGAAGGTGTGACAGTATATGCTTAGTCAAATACTTGCCTTGGTAAAACTGCCATGACAAAATACAGCAGCTCTGATCTTAACTGGCCGTACATATCCTGTCACTCCTATTTCAGCCTCGCTGCATCGGCTGCCAGTGAAGTTCAGATTGATTTTAAGATTCTTGTCATCACTTATACATGGCCTTGCTCCTGCCACCATCTACAAGCTACTAAACCCTACACGTCACTTAGGTCATCCAACCAACGCGTGATAAACCTAAAAACTAAAAAGACTTGATAGATCATCTGAGTCTGTTGATTGTTTCAAAGACATCTGAGAACCAACTTCTTTACGTTGTTTTTTCTATAATGATGGTTGATCTGGATGGTGACTGATTTCTGTATGTAAGTGTTATGTTCGTATGTATTTTAGATTTTCTCTCTCTCTCGCTCTCTTGTATGTGCTTTGCTTTACTTGGTGTTTTTTTAATTCTGCACTGATGTTGATGGCACTTTGTGACCTTTGTTAAAAAAACAGGCTGTATAAATCAAATGTACGTACTTAGTTATGTACAGCTTATCTTATCTGATGAATAAGTGGCTCATGAAGAAAATATCTGCCCAGCCATACATTTTTTCAATGCCTAATCGTAGTCTGTTAATACATTAACAGGATAGAAAAACTGTTTATAAATCCAACTGACAAGGAAATAAATAAAAGAATGAATGAAATGAATGAATAACTCAAATGTAGCTTGAATGGCTTTTTTTAAAGGCTTATGTTGAAGTTATTTACTTTGCATGTTTACATTTTTTTTATTTAAGGAGAGGATATATTTGTCTTCTGCTTCAAATGTATATTCTATGATCACTTCAAAGCCACTACATGTTTAATCGTTATGTTATTATAGCACCTTTTCACTATTCTGATGACAATCTTGGAGACAATACCAGCTGTTTAATTCGTTTTTTTAACATCCGGACAATAAAGATTGATGGTTTTCTCTCAAACTATCCTCATAAGTCTGGCACCAGATTCCACTGCTGAAGAACATATTGTTTCCATTCAGATGAGCGTTGTTAAGAGATTTATCTTTGACATTCTACAGACACTACAGTACAATACAGTAGTGTTGCTGAGTTATGCACTCATGCTGTACTCACTGCTGTGCATCTAACACACACACACACACACACACACACACACACACACACACACACACACACACAAACACACACACACACACTCACACACACACACACACACACACACACACACACACACACACACACACACACACAAACACACACACACACACACTCACACACACACACACACACAAACACACACACACACACACACACACAAACACACACACACACACACACACACACACACACTCACACACACACACACACACACACACACACACACACACACACAAACACACACACACACACACTCACACACACACACACACACACACACACACACAAACACACACACACACACACACACACACACACACTCACACACACACACACACACACACACACACACACAAACACACACACACACACACTCACACACACACACACACACACACACACAAACACACACACACACACACACACACAAACACACACACACACAAACACACACACACACACACACACACACACACAAACACACACAAACACACACACACACACACACATCTCGCTAAGCTCCTCATTAAGCAAATATAAGGTCACACTGTCGGGGGCCTAAGATGTGTGCGTGCACATGTGCAAGTGTGATATTATTATACTGTATATAACTGACTGTGAACGTACTGTGATATTAAAAACAGATTATCTCGGCCCTGTTTGAGGATTTTCTCTAAAAGTAATTGTTGTGCAAGCTGCTTGATCCACATTAACACGTTGTGTTGAAAGTGTGACAAGGTTACGAAAGTGCCCAAAAACTGTACAGCACCTGAACAAATACAACATACTACCAGCTGTGTCGGCCATTCAAATGATACTCCCCAAAACCTCACAACCCTTTCCTGTAGCATGTATGTATGGGCATTTTTGTCAAAATAGGGTCAAATCCAGTACACTGCTAATGACTCAATCCTTACACTTGCTGAGCTGAAACTATTCATCGATCGATCGGCATTCAACAGAAAATTAATTGCCAACTATTCTGACAACCAATTCATGTTTAAAGTTGTTTTGAACCGTTGGTTGGACAAAACAAGACATTAAACTGATGTTTTACAATATTTTTGGTCATTTCCTAGATTAAGTGAAAAAATAATTGACTGCCTGTTCAAGCTCAGTCATTGGCTCGCCTGACATCTGCTAAAAGTCATTCATTGACCTGACTGACTACTGAGAACAATGACTTCCTCTGTAAACCAAATATCAGACTCATTCACAATTGTTTGTCTTCACTGTGTGCATGACACTACATGTGTCTTTGTTTTGATTGCAGGATTGTCATGCTTTGGCAAAATTGTTTGAAACTTTTTGAAATTACAAATAGACAGTAGAGAGAAATGGATAACACAACCCTAACATCGGACCGAAGCGTGACTTTACAATTCTGCAAAACTTTTTCAAGTTTTTCAAATTCTCCCAAACCATCCAATAAAACCTATTCATGGAAAATAGTGAACTGTGTTTAAGACATGGTTAGGGTTAGGCAAAGTCAGATCTACTAACCCAACCCTACACACCCTTACTTTACGCCACACTACTTCCTGCATTGAACTCGTCCAATGTGTACATTATTACTGCACCTACCGAGCCAGATTATGCTAGATTACAAATTATAGTTTTGTATTTTAAATGGAATAACAATGTGCCACTTGTTTCGCCACACATGTACGGTGTTGCAATGTGATGAGATGCTGAACTGGAGTCTGTAATGTCATCAGTCAGAAATGTAGAAGCTCAGGCCAAGTATACAAAGTTCAAACCCCCACCCTCCTGCAAGTATGTGTGTTATGAGAGAGAGATAAACAGAAAGAGAGATACAACCAGATAATCTTGACCTCTGAGACATAAAATGAAATGATCATGAAGAAAACAGCGTAGTGTTTATGTGTCTCTGTGTGTGATCACGTAGGGCTGAAGGAGAAATGTTTCATTACACATTTTCCGATTTGCCAGCAACTCAGGCAAGCTAAAAGGTGAGTTTGACCACCAATTATCTTTAACATTTATGTCTAATGTGCATCTGCAGAGTTAAGGATATTAAATATGTAACGTCAGTTCAACCCTGAAACAAACACTGACACACACACACACACTCTATGTTTTTGCTGGCTTAAACACAGTCCCAGGCGCTGACAAAGAGCCAATCATACAGCTCTACACCAACACATCACTGTGTTTACCTCCAGTACAGTGTGTGTGTATGTGTCTATTGGGGATGGGGATTTCAAGCTAAAATACTATTCGATAATCACTGGTAACGGTTTGATCATTAAGACAAATAGTCGCATAAACTATTCCCTTTTTTTAATTATTTCGACAATTTGCAAATCCTAACCCGAACCCTTGTGTGTATGTCTGCCTACAGTTCAGGATAGGCAAAGTTTCTTCACGCACGAAGATAAAAAAGATGGCAGGGCAGTGAGGCGAACAACAGGACATATGAAACAACCCGGAAAGAAAGCCCAGACTGATCATTGACAAATCCAATTAACAGGGAAACACTGCCAGTATGCTGCAACTGTTGTATGAAAGTACACAAGACCAAAAGCATTGCGACGGAGAGCGCACCAAAATATAATCCTGAAGTCACAGTAGAATTAAAATAATTTGAGTAAAAATCAAAATAAAGGTACAAAATTATTATTAAAAAAAACAAAACAATGTACTGTAGCTTCATTTATTTTCGATTGCGACTTCAAAAGAGCACACACTTAAAGAGCACTCCACATAAACTGAAGGTGAAAACAAGCAAAGACATGTTTGGTATGAGACAAAATAATATAATATCATATGACACACACAGAGAGCATGGTGTAACCTCCTAATCACATTACTGCGACACTGAGATTCCTCTCCAGCAGGTCACGGGTTTGGCCAGACATTGTGACGGGTCAGGGTGTCCTGGGTCTGCACCCAGGGAGCCGACAGACAACATGCTTTTACATGAACAAAGATCAATTGAAAGATATATATATAACACGGAGCAATGTTATTTTTCGTGAGGATGGTGGATAGTCCCGCTCTGTATGTCTTCCAGTCTGTACATCAAGTGCGACTGCATAGCTTCACTCATTGGAGGACTCATTTCTTTGAGGTGTGTTGTAACATTTATTTCAGTTTAATCTCTAAGTAATGAGTTTTGTAAACAGATTACAACGACTAAATCAAGTTAAGGCATGAAATCAGACACAGCTGGCTAATATTCAAGAAGTGTTTGTTAAAAAAGCAATGTGGAAAGAGTCCATCGTTGAGATGAACCTACAGAGAGTCATCACCCAAATATGCATCTTGATCAGCTTTACGGAGCTTTGTAGCGAATTTCGCTCATTGTTTAGCGGTAAGGCCTACAACTTTACTGTTTCACTTCCCTGTAAACGCTCTCAGTGTCAATATTTTTCAACTTTCTTCGTTGATAGAGACAAAAAACAGCTAAAAGAGAGTGAATATTGGCCTAATAAATAAATACTGATTGTTTATGGGGCTGAAACTCAAGTAGGATTCACATAAATCATTGATTCCCCCCCTCCGTCCATACCACTGCCGGTTTGCGGTGTCACTAATCAACTGTGCGTAGATTGAATTGAACAACAAATCCTTGTTATAAGGTCAGCTAGTAAACAGTCCCGCTTGGCTAAATAACGGACCAAACAAATGAAGCTTAGCATTAGTTCATGCAGGACACGGAAGTCACACGCCCTCAGGTAACCAGCCTGTAACCAGCTGACAGCCAGCCGATTGAATCGTAGCTTCCAATCGGCCACGCACCAATCACAGCCCACTCTCACTTCAAGGAGGTTTATTTAAATATGACTCCCTCCTCACTGATTCACTCTACATCTACGCTGTTACAGACCACACTGCTGGCGAAGCTTCCCCTCCTCCACCCCAGCCTCCACCCCAGCCTCCACCCCAGCCTCCACCTCAGCCTCCACCTCAGCCTCCACCCCAGCCTCCACCCCAGCCTCCACCTCAGCCTCCACCTCAGCCTCCACCCCAGCCTCCACCTCAGCCTCCACCCCAGCCTCCACCTCAGCCTCCACCCTAGCCTCCACCTCAGCCTCCACCTCAGCCTCCACCTCAGCCTCCACCCCAGCCTCCACCCTAGCCTCCACCCTAGCCTCCACCTCAGCCTCCACCTCAGCCTCCACCTCAGCCTCCACCTCAGCCTCCACCTCAGCCTCCACCCCAGCCTCCACCCTAGCCTCCACCTCAGCCTCCACCTCAGCCTCCACCTCAGCCTCCACCCTAGCCTCCACCTCAGCCTTCACCCCAGCCTCCACCTCAGCCTCCACCTCAGCCTCCACCTCAGCCTCCACCTCAGCCTTCACCTCAGCCTCCACCTCAGCCTTCACCTCAGCCTCCACCCTAGCCTCCACCCTAGCCTCCACCTCAGCCTCCACCTCAGCCTCCACCTCAGCCTCCACCCTAGCCTCCACCTCAGCCTTCACCTCAGCCTCCACCTCAGCCTTCACCTCAGCCTCCACCTCAGCCTCCACCTCAGCCTCCACCCCTTTTTTAGTTCATCTTCTGGCAAATGGTTGAAACGTATTTAAAAAAAAAAGAAAAAGTACTTCTGGCTCATTCCTGTAAACCCGTGGCGGTTATTGCTCGGTGCTCCCGTCTTAGCTTGGTAGCTGCTGGCTAATCCAGGAAGCATTCAAAGAGCTGAGCCATCATCGCCAAGTTTAACTGTATTTCCATTTGTTGCAATAAATGGTTAAAATCTATGACGAGAGTGCTCCTGACTGAACTAACTTCAATGGAGGTTGCATTAAGTTACATTATGATGCGTTCAAGCTCTATTAAGAAAAAGATGACTATTGGGGGAAGGTAAATTATAACTTTGTCATGACGTGTTTAAAAGTTATCTTGTAAAATGTAGTTTTTGGTAAGAACTTGAATAAATACAATTGATTGAAGGAGATGTTTTCACAGCAATACAAAATAGATATTAGAGAGAGGGAATTATGACCTGTGTATAGCTCTCAGCAGCTTATAATACATCATTAAAACTACAAATGCCAAAATTTGGTTTCATTTCAAGTACATTTTTAATCAAAAATACAGTAATTTTAATTTAAATGGTGGGCTTTTATGCAAATAACCACGATGAGTAACAATAACAAGGTAAAAGGTCGAATTTTCAGGACTGTATATCATTGTTATAACTGTTAAATATTATTTTGAGTGATGAAAAAGTTAAGGGTTTAATTTTGACATATAATATTTATTGTATGTAGTTTAAGCAATAACATTTTTTTCTAAAAAGGTAACTCATTAGTTGTTTTCTATATTTACTATTGCTCCTTAGAAAAAGCAAAAGTATTGTTATCACTTGATTAATTGATGGAATAATCGCTAGAATACTTGATTACTAAAATGATCGATAGCTGCAGTCAAAGTAGTTTACATTCGACTGTATTCTGTAGCATTCTAGTTAACTTAGTAGGATGGATAATGTTTTATCTTCTATGTTGTGGAAGACGGTAAACACACATAACTTTCAAGGACCAATGGGTAGTGTTGCTGAAATATTCCAGTCAATCCTAGCAATTGCCTGATTATAGCAGAATCTGAATCACTTTTTGTTAAATTATGGAAATACATCAAGCTAAATATAATTTATTTCTATAATTTCTTTTGAAGCATTTTTTATAAGCTAAGATATCCACCTAGCGGACCTAGTTAAGAGGGTGTAGCTGTGCATCATGTGGCGTGGGGGGGGCTGCAACTGTGACCGCAGCTGGGTTCCTACAATACCAGGGACATCTGAAAAGAAATATAGAGTTTGACTGTCAGGGCAAGGTGGCTTTTCCTCAAACAACGAGTGTATGCCAATGACGTTGCTGCTATAAATACCATCAGGAAAAGCTAGGTGACATAAAAGCATTTAATAATTGAGCAATGTGTGGCAGGTGGGCTGAGTGATGGCGGTGCTGACTCATGGCTTCTGCAGCTCAAGAACAATGACGCTCCAAAACAAACAGTCGGCTCTCAGAGCGGCCGCACAGTTTATGCTGAGCTGGGGATCCTGAAGAAGACTTCGGAAGCTCAGTGGCATGAGCACTCTGCTCGGGAAAATCCTGTTTAATATAATATGAGTGAGAACGCTCGTCCGCTCGTTCACACACACACACACACACACACACACACACACACACACATTGCTCTAGCTTCCTTCCTACTGAGAAATGGGGGAAGGGGTGAACAGTAGCTGCAGCTCACTGTCACGATATGGTGGGCTTCACTCTCGGACTAAAAAACTAAAAAGCACACATACAGTTCACATTGGCACACACACACTCTGTTTAAGATACACCTGATGCACTGATATAATACAAGAGCAGGACCCAAACACTTTGTGGCTTCCTGGTAGATTACATTACAGTCATTTAGCAGACGCTTTTATCCAAAGCGATTTACAATTCAGATTATATCACATTCATACCGTAGGCACAGCTACGGGAGCAATTTTTAGTGTCTTGCTCAAGGACACATCGACATGCGACTAGTGGAGCCGGAGCCGGGGATCGAACCGCCGATCATCTGATTGAAGGACGGCCCTGTGGCCCTGAAGGACGGCCACTTAGCCACAGTCGCTGCAAATCAATGTACAGACCAGCCGTATTATTTACCAGACAAAAAATAATAAACTGCTTTTGACTGTTGTATTTGGCTACAACTACTTTTTTAGCATGTCATCTTGGTCTCATATGCAATTCTCAATCAATATCATGGTAGTGTGCAGTAATAATGTATTGTATGCACAATTCAACTGTTTCAACAATGAAGTGTAACACATTTGAATTGATTCACCTCAAAGTGCAATAAGTATCATTTATTTAAAATGACGTAAGCACAAGTACTTGCATTTGGCAACTGGAGAGTGTTATTTAGGCTCAACTTACAAAACAGCTGTGTAACTACTATACAGTCAATAAATGTCACCTGAATCCAGAAAATACCAAAATGCAGAAGTTGCTGGTTTCACTTGACGGGATTGCCGCTGCGTGTTTAAGTGATTTAGGTGATGTGCTTTAGTCACGATACCCCCTTTGACCACTATGTGGGTTACCATGGCAGAGTGGCGCTGTCAGCTATTTATTTCACTTGTTGAATCCACAGGAAGTTAAAACACTGCAGAAGAGATGTTCATGTCTTGTTATGTTACCAGTGACTGAAACTCTGAGCTGATATTCATCTGTTTAAGTTTGTTCCTGACATTTTATCAGCTGTTTCTCAGCCGTGGAACCGAAACAGTAAGAACAGAATGTGAATCCGTGTGTATTTGTGTTTACTAGCTCTGCGTATGAGGACTGGTATCCTCGAATTTGCTAAGCGGCTAATAAACTACTGTATACAACTATAAAAAAGAAATCCCATACTTGTGTTTAGGGGAATTCCCAAGTGACGTCATGCATAATATTAAAGTAGGGATTCCCCGCTGGCTAAATGCAGTGTGTTTTTATATTGTGTTCACTGTAACTGGCAGTGACAGCATATAAGCACTTGAAAATGATTCACAATTCACAATTAACCTGAAGATGTAAGACTTCACTTCCTGAATGCACAAAGACAAGAGAAAAGAACGGAGGGTCTGGAGAAAAGTCCCAGAAAGACCTGGAGTTCCTGGTAAGTTTTGAGATCAGTGAGAGTCTGAGCTGGACCAGAGGTTTTCATGGTCTGCATAGCAGATATCCGATCCAGACCCTACAAAAGGTTGAAGCAACGCTAACTATCTGAACAACAGAATGAGCTTCAGCCGTCGTGAAGCACTTCATGTACTGTAGAGAGCAGGGTGGAGATCTTCCCTCAAGTGGAAGGTCCTGCTTCACGCTCCACATGGAAACTGTGACCTAACTATTCATGTTACTTAAGTGCTCATAAACTCCACTTTAAATCACTGTCAACTCTTTTACCTGACGCTGCCCTCTGATCCCTGTGTGGAGACGAAAAGAAGAAGAACTCCTCACTCCAGGATTTGGGGAAATGTTGTTGCAGTCAAGCTGCATCATTGCTGTTTCTTCTAAACAGAATGGCTCAGATTGTGCACAATGAAGAGAACAAAACCACTATTCTCCATTTTTTAATTTTCTTAGAAATCATAATGCTATTTTTGGAGGTTTTATTTTGTTTTGGTTGCACTCTGTTGCAGAGTGAACTCTTATTGTAATTCCTGTACTGTAACATCTGAGTTCAGAGATGTACGTCCATGAGAAAATGTACATCATGTATTATACTGTTGCACACTCCTGTGATACACCGCTATTGTATTTGAAGAACAGGCAGTTGGTCTCTTGGGTCACTCCTGAAGAAATGACCCACAGCTTCACTCCGACATCGTGGTTTGTTTAGCTTTCACTCCGTTTGTGTGAGCATTTTATGAGAACAGTGATTTGGAAGGAAGCATGAATGACTCTTGAGTGAGCGTAGGAGCTTGTGCACGTCCGTACGAGTGTGTGTGTGCATGCGCGTGTGTGTGTCATCTCCAGCTGAGTAGCAGGATGCAGACAACCAGGAAGAGATAAGCGCGGGTGAATGGAGGGAGCTCTGCGTGTGTGTGTATCGAGTGTGTGCGTCTGTGTGCATGTGTGTTCGCGTAGGGAAATCACTTCACAAAGGCCTGGAAGTGTGTGTTCTCCTGTCTACCAGCGCGGGACTCGGAGGAGATAAGCAGACAGCCAAATATTCCCCTTGTGTTTTCCCAGCAAAAACAGGAGGCGGAATACCAACCACTCAGACCGATGCCACAGGGTCAGGCCTGGAATGAGCCGCGCTTCCACTTCTTACAAGCTGCACACACACAGAAACACGCAGCCACCAACTCTTCACACACTAACAACAAAATGGGTCCACTCTAGGGGTGCAACCAACAATTGTCTTATGTGCATGCACATGTGACGACTCACATTGTATGTGCATCTCTGTGTATTAGGGATGTTCCGAACGACTTCATTCCCTGTTTAAACGGTAGTTCAAACTTAGTCTATAGTCGACTAGTCTAAAAGTAAGAAAACACTCAGAAACAGTCAAAATTTAGCACAATTGAATCTATGAAGTTAAAGATTGTCAAAATGTTTTTATTTGAAATCAGTAATCACATTTTTCAATAACCAAAACGTATTTTAAATGCTGCTGAAATCCATATGTCCACTCCAGTCGCCTGGTTAGGAATGAGCCTGATGAACCCGGTGTGTGGTGTAAGATTTGATGAAACACAATGGGGACTGTGGTCTAACGAGGGTTGTGGTTTGGCATCGGTTGCACTGTCAGTATCTTAGCATGCACGTTTGATTTCATTGAGCTAGCTGGTGTTACCCCGCTTCTTTGACTCCTGGCACGGTAGGTCGCTGGCTTTAGTCTACTGCGTACATGCTAGCCGGCTAGCTAGCTAGTTAGCTAGTTTCAGTGTGCTGCTGGCCAATCCGGTCGATCAGGAGAGCACCAGAACACAGCACCTATTTCCAAAAGAGGAGGTGGTGGCAGGCGGGGCAGGGAGAGCGCGACGGGGTGGAAGTTAGTCAGGAGCGGCTGACGAGTTCAGATCAGAGAGGAGAGTATAGCCGCTGCTAAAGAAGCAACAGCTGAGAAAGCATGTCAATATGTAATATCAATGTGTAAATTAATAACATAAAATAAACTTTTACCGACTAGTATTTCTGGTGCCGAATAGTGAGTTGACTTATCGCACACATCCCTACTGTGTGTGTATTTGGATGTGAGAGATTCATGTGTGTGTACAGATGTCGGGAACAAACGCATTGTATTGCATTGTATTTTGTCATTATTTGTTCCCCTTTGGTGTGGGGACAGCGGGAAGGTGGTTGTGTAAATTGAAGACAGTGGTGTAAGAGAAGAATTTGATTCGTATTTACAGTATTATGTATACAGTTATTCAATATATGAATTTTAGTCAACTGTTGTGCATATATGTGAGCATCCATTGTTCCATGGAAATTAAGAAAACTCAATCTCCGGGTAGGGACCCTGTGATTTGTCCGAAAGCTACATAATGGACCTGGAGGTGAGATTATTTTGTCAAACGATTACTTTTCTGTCAGTCAGCTAACCGAGTAACCTACTTACTATTTCAGCACTAACGATTATATGCAATTAAATTTGAAGATTGTCGTGATATAAGAGAACATATGAGGAGGATGAAGGTGGATGAAGATGAACTGAATGTTAGAGATGTCACGGATGCATAAAAAGTTAATGTAAGGATGCAAACGGATGAAGATTTGATCTAGTTGGTGTTAATTGCCATGAAGACATAACCACTTGATTTGAAGATATTTCAACTTAAGCAAAACATTTGCGGCTATCCTGACTGGTGATTATTGTACAGAAAGGAATAAAAGTTTAGAAATTTGACACACATACCGTTAGGTGGCTACAGAAAACGTCCATATGTCCCTCGGTTATTTGTAGAAACGAGGACTTCCCTCCAGCAGAATAATCGATGTTTGTAAATGTGATGTTCCCAGACAGGGACCTTTTCCGCACGTTCACCCTCTAACCTCTCTTTCCCCGAATTATTGGTTGCTCTCTACTGTCATATATCGAATGAAGGCAAAAAAATGCCTTAAAAATGCAAACATGATTATATAGGAAGAAACAGGTATCAGTTGAGGTTTACAGGGGGAACGGGATACTCGTGTGTGCGATTGCTGTGAGAAATGTAAGTGTATAAGTATGAATACATTCTTTATGTTCACTGATATTTCCAGCAAATAAAAACATTGCCTGTGTTTTCTCACTCAGTTATTTTAACCTACAAGAGTCGCTCAGTTACTCAAACATATGTAGACTGACTGTCTCCCTGTAACCTGCCGGGCTTCAATCCAAACACAAACACACGGCCAGGTCTCTGCATAACTAAAAACCACAAAGTCATGGGATTGCAGTATCAACATTAAATCACCCACAGAGAGAACAGTGTAACATGCACATGAAAAAGCACACAGACACACACACACACACAGTGGCAAGTGTCCAGGGTTGTCAGGTTTGTGTATTGAGGAATGTGTGTTTGTCAGCGTGTGGACACTCAGTGTTCTGGGTGGAGTCCTTATCGGTCCAACGTGTCATCACAGACAACATTAAGGCCTCAAAGGTGCCATTAAAACACATTTGAACATATTTGTGTGCACAAACACATCTGCACATACACACACAGTCAGACAGGTGTAACCAAAGCAAAAATCTAGAAAAAGAAGAAGACACAACACATCAACATCTCTCAGGTATCTTCTGATTCCTCCACCTGCTCCGTAGGAATGATCCGTGTACTGTTAACATGCAACAATGATCCTTACTGGTCAATCCTTACTGAGCTTTGCTACATGGTCTGGACAAAGAGCGGTGAACAGAGTGTTCTTCATGTTAAAAGATAACTGACACACGTCCGTACACCGAAACACACAAGAACATAAGTGCAAGATTAAGGCAGATTTAGGACTGGCAATTGAGCCTTGATACTTCCTTGTTGAGGTTTTAGTCTTGTTTACTTATTTTTGATAATATATCTCCTACATCTGGAAAGTTGTATGACTGCTTACGTGTAGTGTAGCATATTTTGTGAAACATGGAAAAAGAATTAACTATAAATGCAAAGAAATAAATATAAATGCAAGGAACTTATCTATGATATTGGAAAAAAGTACAGTGCCAGCATCATTACTGAAACTCAGGTATCATATTCAATACACAATTTTAAATCATGAATACCACAATAGGTAGATAGGCTAAACACTAACAAATACTGCACATATAATATATTGTAAAAGAAAGAAGGAAGGAAAGACAGAGAGCTTTAAAACTGGGATTGCATGAAAGCTTAATATCCAGCTTGAGTTCATGGAGCACATATAGATACCAGGCATGACACCTATTAACTTGCATTTTTTATGTATACACCTTGCATTAAATCAGGGACAATAATTTGTTGACACAATTTAAAAATGAGAGTATGATCAATTTGTATAGTGCTCTTTCTTTCATTATATACATCTACTGCCTATTTTATGAGACCAAACATGGTTTCACTGTTGTTCCACAGCAGCTCCAAGACCGTCATTAAAGGTCCAACACAAATTGTGTGTGTGTGTGTGCGTGTGTGTGTGTGTGTGTGTGTGTGTGCGTGTGTGTGTGTGTGTGTGTGCGTGTGTGTGTGCGTGTGTGCGTGTGTGTGTGTGTGTGTGTGTGTGTGTGTGTGTGTGTGTGTGCGTGTGTGTGCGTGTGTGTGTGTGTGTGTGTGCGTGTGTGTGTGTGTGTGTGTGTGTGCGTGTGTGTGTGTGTGTGCGTGTGTGTGTGTGTGTGCGTGTGTGTGCGTGTGTGTGTGTGCGTGTGTGCCGTTGTGTGAAAAGGAGAGAGAGAGCCTGCATCAGCGCAGGCATTTTGGTACAGTTGAGTCCAGCTGTTTCTCATCTTCCTTGATGGTTGATGTAACGTCTGGATGCACGCGTAAACACACACAGCGGTGTACTTGGTGCACATGCACAGATTGTAGCAACAACATTTCGGGCACAATAGGAACCCAAATTCTGCCTACACATAATGCACGCACCGAATGTGTGCGCGTGTATTTCAGGAGGACACCGGCTTAGCAGGACCGTCACCGAGCTGCACGTGGCACTAACGAGTGATCATAACGATATATCGTGGGTAAAAGGGGGCATCTGGACCAGTGTGCACACACACATGCAAACACACACACACACACACACACTGTCATTTCTCATACACACATACACGTGCCACCTCAGAGCCAGCGCGCTAGAGCGGTTGGATCAACGCAACCAGACGCGTAAAATGACTTATTTTCACCGTTATGATTACAAACTAAAACTGAGTAAATACAGGACTCACCAGCTTTGCACGGGTCTTTGTAGTCAATGGTTTCCGCTCGCTCCTCCTCATAGTAATCATAGTCTGGCTCCTCGTAGTCGAAACAGTTACAAATAGTCACTTTGCCCCAGAAAGTCAAGCCGGCAAGCACCAGCGTGATCCAGCGCATCTTAGCGGCCAGTGCCGAGGGCACTCGGTCCATCTGAGGACTGAAATAAACGAACAAAAGGCCTCTCTGCTCGTCTCCTCTGTTCTTAGGAGATGGTCTATCCACTCTCCAAAGAAAGCATTGGCGGCAGGAATTTTAACGGATCATTGCGAAGACCGCTCTCATCTAAGACAGTCTGGTTGCGGATACTGTAGGCTGCTGCAAGTTAATCTTCCCGGCTCTCCTCCATGGTAAAAGTACACTGAGTTGTCCGTCTGTCCGTCCGTCCCGGTGGCTGTCAGTCAGCAAAGTGTCCGCTGAGGAGCTCCGCTGTCCTCCGCTGTAGCTTCGCAGGTGAGGCTGCTGTGGGGAAAGAAAAAGAAAAAAGAAACAAGAGAAAGACGCGATGAGTGGATCTGGACTATATGATCTCTGAGCGCAAAGACGCACGGCTGTGTGTCTGAGCACTGCTCACGAGAAACATCCGCCTCGTATATTTCCAACCAGCACTGACTGTCTCACACTCTCTCGCGTAGTGCAATCCCCCCCCCCTTCTCCCCTCTCCCCTCTCTCTCTCTCTCTCTCTCTCCCTCTCCCGAGTCAGCGCACCGCCTACACACAAACACATACACACACACACACCCCGCCAAAATACCTGCACTGTTCCACCCAAGTGGTGCAGAACCTAAACTTTCTTTGTACCTTTTGTCTCCTTTCATAGAGCATTTGATGCCGTTTTCATGTACAAAGACTCTCTCCCTCTCCCTCTCCCTCTCACTGAGCAGAAACGCCGCATACATTTGGATAACCCACTGTAATAAATAAACTTCAGGAGCTGCATCCCTTATCACAGCGGGGTGACAGTGGAGGAAACGCGCACTGATCTTCACAGGTTATTGGACCTTTACTCACACCGATCCGTAAAATAGGCTCCAGAGAATTTACAGTAAAAACCGGTAGCAGTAAAAGTAACAAGGTGGTTACAAATTGGTGTGTCGGTTTTAGTATCCATCAGCCCTTAGACCCTGTTCATAATGGGTGTTATCTGGTGATTTAGAGGCAGGTGCTAAGTAGGTGACAACCAAACCATAAATGCCCAGAGGTAGACAACAGACTAGATCGCCTTTATGACTGTCATTATACTTCCTCTTGTGTCCTCCTTTTCTGTCCTTGAAAGAGAGAAATGGAAAAAGATCAAAGGTTATATTAAATGCAATTATTGCAATAATTAGGTATTGTGCGTAAAAAGACGTGCACCTTGAACACTGGCGGTATAGATACTGGCTTCCCTGTACAATAGCATGACATCAACAGAGTAAGTTGGTCAAGAAATAGAGCCTAACATCCGCTTCGACATTCAGAGGGTGATCATTATGAAGCCAAACACAAATACTTTAGTGTTTCGCTTCATAATGTGTCCCACTCATTTGGCTGTTAGGGGGAATGTTCTCCAATCACAAAATATAAACATATTAACTTTAAACCAGCAGTTGTAGACGAGTTTACATTTTATTTCTAATTATTGATTTCGTTAATGTTTGTTTTATTCTATACATTTGGCAAAGTTAGATATATTTAACCAGGCTACATCAGTCTGTAGGTCGGTCAACAACAGAAGAACCGAGTTCACGCAGGTTCGCGATCCTCCACTGCATCACTACCTACAAGTAGCCGACACTGAATGAACCTGTACTCTGTGCTGTTTGTGTGTGTGAAGACAAACCAGCTTTTACATTTGAGAAAAGAACATTTACCAACACTTAAACTTGGCGTCTTTTCACACAAAAAAATCTTGCACGGACTGTAAAGTTGTCAACAAATACCCAATAATCTCCAAAGTGCAACCTCCACGCACACGTAGTGAAGACACAAATATAACAGCAGCAGTTGTTGACAATCAGTGAACACCCTGCCTAGATAAATCCTCCTGAGACCAGTTCACCCTGCGTCTCCACAGCTTACCTGCTGCGTTTACCTGCCCGGGCCGCGTCGGTTTGCTGCGGTGTCACGAAGCGACCCATCATGCCTCAAATGCAGGAGTCTAATCTCGGGAGTCTCAGGGGGCCTGCGGTGTCACTTGGTACCGGCAGTTCCGAACGTGCCCGTCTCCCCCCATTTATTACCGGGAGATTACCGGAGCGCTGTCTCTGCTGCTCCCGACTAATCCTGCTCTCGGGGAGAGGTAGCAGCGCGCTGACGTCACTGTATCAATCCATCCGCAAGCTGTCCACTACACACGCCCCGAGGCATGGACACAAATCCCCTGGGGCTGCGCGCACACACTCAGACACGGGACTTTAGTTAGTGTAGGTCAACAAACCCCTTTTGTCCCGAAGACAGGTGACAAACTTAACCATCAGATTATAAGAGAAAGAAGTTGATTATCGACCTTTAAAACAGGAGGAAGCATCACCAGTTCTCATTTGAAAACTGTTTCCTCATCATATCTGGGAGTTTTGTATTCATGTGAAATTGACTATGCGTTCCAATACCATTCTACCATACTATTTAGTGTGCAAGAAAAAGTAAGTCCCAACACGTATGCCACAAATACCAGGATGTTCTATTACATCAGGTCGCATTTTGCAGTATGCAAGCCAGCATGCTTTTCTGGTTGACCCACAATCCTTCGGGAAGCAGATATATGAGCAAGAGCATCAGGGTTTAAGGTGTTAGGTTATTAGGAAGTAGTATGTCCTAATCGAATGCATACTACATGCAACAGTACGTCCTTTCTAAGGGCAGCTGCAGTACGTAATACAAGTAAAAAGATTGTGAACGCAGTTTAAGAGTCAACAACCATGCCAGCGTCTTTGTAAATCTGTCGCTAAACTAAATGCTATTATTTAGACTTTAAATTAAAGTCTTTGACAAAATAGACCCGTCTGATTTCACAGAAATACATGAAATGACCACAAGCTCTTAACAGCACTGAAACAATGTTCATGGAAAATCAATTAGGATCCTTTGTCGTGGTGGACACACAAATTCAACGCATCCACGCGAATGGGCAACGCTCAGAGACTGATGTAGTACAAACAGTGAGAAAGACTATGGTGGCAGGATGGAGGGAGAGAGGGGAGGTGGACTTTAAAACAGGAGACTAGTGGTCACGTACTACAGTGTTGTTGAGTTATTGTAAAGTTACGTTTGTGATGTCGTTACTTAGTTTCCGTACGTATTTTAAGCCCAACCTTGATGTTTTTCCTAAACCTAACTTGTTGCCTAAACCCTAACGTTATTTTTAACGTTAAGTTTATGTAATTATTTCTCGGACCAACCATGATGTTTTCCTGAAACTAACTAAGTGGTTTTGTTGTCTAAACTGTGGTGGTGGCACATACTTTAACATACTTTAACATACTTTAACATACTTTAATATACTTTAACATACTTTAACATACTTTAACATACTTTAACATACTTTAACATACTTTAATATACTTTAACCCTAATTGACTTACTACTGCCATTGTTTCCGTGCCACCAACACGTAATGCCCTTAAGTGGTCATTTATCAAATTCCTGTGACATCACGTTGAAACAAACATTTGGCCTGAAAGCCGGTCAACCCTTGAAACACTTGAATAACACCCAACACCTGTTTCAGGTATATCCCTTATGGTCATTTTTTATTTCTTGACCGATCAACTGTATTAAATACACAGTTCGATAAGGGCTGTAACACCTGAGAGACACTAATATCCACTTGAAAAAAGTGTTAGTTTGTGTGTTAGTGTTACTACTGTGGTGGCTGGATGGGCAACCAAACTATAGTTTACCTTCTGGAGATGAATACAGTGAATAAAACTAAATAAAACTAAAACATGGGCCAGTGTCTCAAACCTCAATACAACTTCATGTGTGTGTTTCTGTGTGTCTGTGGTCTGGATTTCCCTCCTGAGCAATTGTTAATTAACACTGGGGAAGGCATTGAGCGGCGTTTGGGCCTCTCGAACCACTTACTGTGCCTCTGTGTGGTTACCATCCAGGTAATCTATATTCAGCAAAATGCTTCCTTCTTAAATAGGATTCAGCTATTGAGATTAATGCTGTGTGCAGGTATTTGTGTCCCTATTTAAAGCATTTATTGATCAGTGCGACTCTGAAACTCTGTGAAAGTACATCGCCAGCATTCTGACCAAGCACACACACACACACACACACACACACACACACACACACACACACAGACACACACACACACACACACACACACACACACACACACACACACACACACACACACAGACACACACACACACACACACACACACACACACACACACACACACACACACACACAGACACACACACACACACACACACACACACACACACACACACACACACACACACACACACACACACACACACACACACACACACACACACGGAGAGGAACCCTCAATCTGAGCAGCAGCCCCTGGAGACTCCCCGAGTGCTGTGGTCTGCAGGTATTATTAGCATTGTTTTCCTCAAACAAACTCTCCAATCAATTCTAAATGCAGTGGCTCGAGTCCACAAGGTTTGCACTGTACTTGTTTAACTTTAAAGGCGTATACTTGGCCTAAAAAACAACAATTTTAAACAAATGAAGTTGTAAAATGTTTATAGTTTTGTCAAAGACTGAGATTAAGTAGCTGCGGCTATATCTTAAATTCAGTCAGTTGGACTCGAATGGTGACCAATTCTCACTGCAGAGAAACAGTGAAACATCCATAGAACCTTGTGGAACCTCTCCCGCAGCAGAATACTGTCCATTCAAACGCTCACTACACTCTACGGCTAAATACCGCAGCTGTGGACTTGAAACATTACTCAACACAGATTTTAAGCTTCAGTAATCAATGTTTTTGTATTAACAATGAATCAAATGACTATTTGTAATGTGAAGGGGCATCGGTCGTGGACTAACCCAACACTGCAGATCCACTCAGCTCAACACAATGTTTCGCTTCTTTCAGGGCATTGATGTGTTTTATATCATTTTTAGTCCCACCACTTTCATCAACCTTGTTTCCAGTAGCAGACTAAATAAATAAACGACCCCGCACAGCTAAAGAGCCAGATATGGCTCAGAAGTTGATGGAGATCAAAAACAGAGGCAGAAACACAGATCTGCTCTCCTCTGTTCTTGATGTGAAAGATAATTCCACACTTTGCGAACAATAAAATAACCAAACCAGCAACTTTTTCTACAAGGTGTGCTGTCTAAAACATTAGACAGCTGATAAAAGAAAACATAAGAAAATATGATCTTTTCTCTTCGGCCTGCTGACTCCGATAGTGTCAAGTGTTGGAACCCTGAGGGAGCTAAGAGGTGGAGACATCCATCACCAGAGGAAGACAGTCTGCTGACACCACAGCAGAGTACAAGAGCTTAGATACTGTATACTAGCTCCATACTAACAGTTTCATTTCTTTATCACTATGTTTATTACATTTGATTAATGCCAAATAGAGAAAAAAACACCATAAAAAGGTTTTCACTCTGAAGCAACTTAAGGGAAAGTTTAATGTGAATATCTAAAGAATGAATGATTCTCACGTTAAGATACAGTATGAAACTGTTATTATCTCAATAAATGTTGTCTGTTACTGTCCTGTGTTTGTTGAGAGACCATACACCCCTACATGCACACATGCACACATGCACTCCCAGACCCTCATACAAGCTGAAGTATGGACACAACAGAGAGAGCGGATGGGAAGAAGAGGTACAGAGGAAATCCTCTGTTTAAATGCCAAGATGTGCGTGGCACTCTCTCTCTCCTGGTCTTATTTCCTCTTTTCTGCACCACTCGGGGCTCAGATTCTCCACCTTCGTCTCTGCTCCGCTGCCTCTTGTGTGTTTGGTGCATGTGGGCGTGACTGCGTGGGTGTGCACGTGCCAGCTTGTGGCTCACATTCACGATCCTGGTCGTGTGTTTGGAGAGATGACACAGACCGCTTTTGTCTTTGTGCTGCCAGAATTAACCAACAGGGAATAGAAGAATGAATGCAGGATGCATGTTGGAGTGAAGAAAAGAAAAAAACCTCTGCAGCTGTAAGGAGGAAACGATGGAAAACAGAGAAGTGAATCCTGGAAAGGCCACAGATGTGATGGAATGAACATGTTCCATTTAGTAGAATATCCTCAAGATAAACATCTGATTATTAAATAATGTAGGGCAGAACTTTGACTTTCCACACCCTTATGTTCCACATATCCCCATTTTAAAAGAATAGGTAAACATTTTAGGAAATATATGCTGAAGTTCAAAACTGCTCCTGCCAATAATTACTCATTAACATGATTTATCTTGTTTGTTTAATCCGTTTATATGACACTTCTTCTATAGAGCAGGTCTAGAGGAATATAAAATGTCTCGAGTCTATTACTTGACGTTTATCAATTCATCACATTCGTGCAGCATCGCTGGCTATAACGCAGTTTGCTCGATTCGTTCCGTGAGCACAGGTTTTGGTACAGGTGTGTCTGTACAAGCATGTTGGTACCACACCTGACAACTTCACTGACCACACCAGGAGTCACTGTGTCCAGCTGGTGTACGCCAAGAAAGATGCCAAAAAACTCCCACAAGATTTGCAACTTGTTGCCTTTACATTTGTGTTAATTAGTGAGCGTTGTCTGTGCTTCTTTACTCAGGACGGAGCCAGGCTAGCTGCTTATGACTAATGATTAGAGTCTTTATGCTCAGCTGGGGTAACACTCTCAGGAAAAAGAGGTGAAATGTTGAACTTTTCCTTCAACACATGTAAGTAAGTGTTTTATTAAAGCTAAGTTATAGTATATTACATGAAATACTCAAATGAATGTCTGCAACATTATAAAACAAATCCTAGATTTATTTAAAAACTATTTCCTTGTAATTCACAAATCCTCATTAATGTCTAAAATAAAACTGTGGATTAGTGTATTTCAACAGTTTGTAATGATTGGGTTGAATAGTTTAATCTGATGGGGCCCATTCAACATATTCCTGTATGCTGTAGTGACCTACAAACAAGTGTTGTGTGGTGACATTTCACTTGGAATCAGGTGAACTAATCTCATCCCAGGTGCAGATTTTCTAGTTTGACACAAAAAATTTTAATCGAAATAATACAATTATTTGTTGATGCGGCCGTTTTTTTCATTACAGCAAAAACAGAATGAGTTGGATAAAAGACTCGTGATGCCGAGTTAGATTTTGGTGAATTGGAAAGTGACAGAGAGAAAGAAGTGCACTGAGCGAGCAAAACCAGAATAAATCTTCCTCTTCACATCATCTCGCTGCTCTGAAAGCCCAAGATGCTGTGTGTGTGTGTGTGTGTGTGTGTGTGTATGTGTGTGTGTGTGTGTGTGTGTGTGTGTGTGTGTGTGTGTGTGTGTGTGTGTGTGTCAATGTAAACAGTAGCCCTTTGCTGACATAGCACTTCTTCAGGAACTTGGGATTGTGTGTGAGTGAGTGTGTGCGCCTTGGCCTCTGCTCCTTGCAGATATGCTTCCTTTCAGAACGACTGAAGAAATAAGTAGCAAAGACCTTACACTGTGTGTGTGTGTGTGTGTGTTTAGAAAGCAACTTTGGTACACTAAAAATTGATGTTTTCTCATTTTAGTCCAACTGAATCCACCTCAAAGCTTTTTTCGTTTGTCTAAATATGAAGCAGCTCTTATAAAGTCATGTTTAGCAGACTCTTCATGGGGGAGGACGGGCGTTCCCCACCTGTCAGCCTGCACCACCTATAGGAATCATTAACAGTTTAGATCAAAGATTATAACTGAGTAATCATTATTTATTTAACTTATCGAGCGGCGGGCCATGTCGGATTACAACCCACACACAGATAGACATTACTACTATATGTTTACATGCATGTTAATGCTCTGAATCCATATTGCACCTTTAATATTGTTGAAGCAAAATATTACAGATAATACTCACATCATCCCCTACAGAAAAGGCATTTTTTTAAATAATCAAAATATAAAAGATCAACATTGACACTATTTGAGAGTTGGTAATAAATTACACAATTTTTTCACAAATGAACATAAATAGATCACAGTTATGAAAAATGTAAAGTTTCTTTTAGTTTTTTCTACTCTTCACTCTGATGATTGTCTGCTGGCTCTTTGCTCGACTGACTCTCTTTATAACTCTTAACTGAAACCAAAAGTAACCAAAGACACATGCAGCACAGATGACAATGGAGATGTTCTGTGCTCTCAACGCTTCTTAACGTTAAATCCCCTTTTCCTACATATCAGATGAAAAAGATTATGTACTATTTTCCAGTTGGACGATTTTGTTAAAAAGATGGGCCTGCAGCCACTTTGTGTGGGAGTTGAGGAAACCACTCTTTAATGAAGAACAGTCACAGAGTCCACAACCACCACAACAAACAACAGTCTTCCTAACGTCCTATGATATATGAGCTCAAATCCACATACAAATAATGACCCGTGACCATTCGGTGAATCACGGATTCAGCTCTTTGAGTAGACTTAACTTCTCTCAATGACATGTCAGGTCATCAGCATACTACTGTCATCTACAGCATACTACTATCATCTACAGCATACTACTGTCATCTACAGCATACTACTGTCATCTACAGCATACTACTATCATCTACAGCATACTACTGTCATCTACAGCATACTACTGTCATCTACAGCATACTACTGTCATCTACAGCATACTACTATCATCTACAGCATACTACTATCATCTACAGCATACTACTGTCATCTACAGCATACTACTGTCATCTACAGCATACTACTGTCATCTACAGCATACTACTATCATCTACAGCATACTACTGTCATCTACAGCATACTACTGTCATCTACAGCATACTACTATCATCTACAGCATACTACTGTCATCTACAGCATACTACTGTCATCTACAGCATACTACTGTCATCTACAGCATACTACTGTCATCTACAGCATACTACTGTCATCTACAGCATACTACTGTCATCTACAGCATACTACTGTCACCTACAGCATACTACTGTCATCTACAACATACTACTATCATCTACAGCATACTACTGTCATCTACAGCATACTACTGTCATCTACAGCATACTACTGTCATCTACAGCATACTACTGTCATCTACAGCATACTACTGTCATCTACAGCATACTACTGTCACCTACAGCATACTACTATCATCTACAGCATACTACTATCATCTACAGCATATTACTGTCATCTACAGCATACTACTGTCATCTACAGCATACTACTATCATCTACATCATACTACTATCATCTACAGCATACTACTGTCATCTACAGCATACTACTATCATCTACAGCATACTACTGTCATCTACAGCATACTACTGTCATCTACAGCATACTACTGTCATCTACAGCATACTACTGTCATCTACAGCATACTACTGTCATCTACAGCATACTACTGTCACCTACAGCATACTACTGTCATCTACAACATACTACTATCATCTACAGCATACTACTGTCATCTACAGCATACTACTGTCATCTACAGCATACTACTGTCATCTACAGCATACTACTATCATCTACAGCATACTACTGTCATCTACAGCATACTACTGTCATCTACAGCATACTACTGTCACCTACAGCATACTACTGTCATCTACAGCATACTACTGTCATCTACAGCATACTACTATCATCTACAGCATACTACTATCATCTACAGCATACTACTGTCATCTACAGCATACTACTATCATCTACAGCATACTACTATCATCTACAGCATACTACTGTCATCTACAGCATACTACTGTCATCTACAGCATACTACTGTCATCTACAGCATACTACTGTCATCTACAGCATACTACTGTCATCTACAGCATACTACTGTCATCTACAGCATACTACTGTCATCTACAGCATACTACTGTCATCTACAGCATACTACTATCATCTACAGCATACTACTGTCATCTACAGCATACTACTATCATCTACAGCATACTACTGTCATCTACAGCATACTACTATCATCTACAGCATACTACTGTCATCTACAGCATACTACTGTCATCTACAGCATACTACTATCATCTACAGCATACTACTGTCATCTACAGCATACTACTGTCATCTACATCATACTACTATCATCTACAGCATACTACTGTCATCTACAGCATACTACTGTCATCTACAGCATACTACTGTCATCTACAGCATACTACTGTCACCTACAGCATACTACTGTCATCTACAGCATACTACTGTCATCTACAGCATACTACTGTCATCTACAGCATACTACTGTCATCTACAGCATACTACTGTCATCTACAGCATACTACTGTCATCTACAGCATACTACTATCATCTACAGCATACTACTGTCATCTACAGCATACTACTGTCATCTACAGCATACTA
>JAVDOI010000194.1:117500-147500 GCA_032191485.1 Leptoclinus maculatus
TGTACTAAAGAGAAACCGAGACATTTAAAAAGAAATGATGAATTATTTTGGACAGAGCCATGTGGTAATGATGTAAACAGCTCCTTTACACACATCATTACTCATCATTCATTGGTTATATAGATCGGTGCCATGATTACCAAATCACATGTACGATAAAGAACACAATACCACAGAAATCAACATTGATCTCACTGCCATCAAACTACCTGCAATTCTCTGTCCATTAGTATATGTTTCTGTGTCTGCAGGATATTCAAACAATCACCATGAGTATGAGGCAAACCATTACATTAATAAACATTAATGATCAATTCAAATAATGATCGAAATAGAACAAAACAAATAAAGAGACAAAATATTGTGTGGGCGGTCACACAGAATGTTGACTATATTACATCGATGTGCGGACGGTCCGATCATCAGGCGGACAAACGCTTTAGAAGTTCAGTGTCTCTGACATCATCTTCCACCAGTCCATCAGCTCCTCCCGCTCCTCCTCCTTCCTCTCCATCAGAGACTCCAGCTCGAAGTCCACCTGAGACGGATGAGAGGTGAGAAGTCAAAGATGGAGTTGAGTTAACAGGGTTCTTTTTATTTGACAGTTTTTCAGATTTAGACTCTTCCCGGAAGGCTTGAAAGAATAAGGCTGTTCTTATTCTATACTTTTATTATGTATTAGTGTGGCTCTCACTCCTCTCCTACACCCCAAACCATTTCATTCCTAAGACATACATCTTTAAAAAACAGGTCACAAATACATTGTGTTACAGTCGTCTCATAAAACAAGGTAACTGAGGTAAATGTAAGGTTATAAAATAAAGCTTTGTCTCAAGCAGTCACAAGCCAAAAACCTTAAGCACCTTTGAATCAAGGCATCAAACTCTCCTCGATATCAGATCCCAACTGGACACTTGTATAATATATAATATACAGCATCGCCCTGATTAGAGTGATCAAGTTACGGTTTTACATCCAAATCTTTTCAAAATTAAAGTGTCTTACTCACATGCTCTAATATTGGAATATTTACAATAAATTTGCCAGAGAGTGAACTAAAAGCGCTTTTGTACACTTTTCACTGGAGCGTAGACGTATTGGATGATTTGATTTAAGGATTGCGCCGTGGTCCGTAAGTGAGCACACAGTGAATGAGAGGTTTCGATAGGTTCTTCTGTCTGCCAGTCTTACTCTGGTTGCAGGGCTGAAGGGAATGGCCACCTTCTTGATGACAGTCAGGTATCCTGGGGCAGAGGCCCCCACTTTGTAGTTTCCTGGAGCCAGGAGGCGCCAGTAGTCTCCATCTTTGGCTACAAAACACAGATTTCCCCATTAATACATGTATGTCAACAACAAACACAACCCCCAACGGATCCTCTCAATGCTGGTGTTTTGAGTTCCTGTCACTGTAATCTAGCAAATAAATCAGCTGCTGAAAAGGGGATGCAGTACCAGCTTTGTCCACCAGACGGCATCACAACATCTTACCATTACATTTCTCACATCACAATCTAATGTCGATGGGGTACGATTGCCAGGATTGTGTGAATTTGCATCAGATTGTGATACCTGTGGTGATGTCATGGTCAATGCCCTCCACAGAGACGCTGGCATTGGAGATGGGGTTGCCCTGGAGGTCACGCACGAAGCCCTTTACACCACGGTGAACCTACAAACAAAGAGGCATACTCAAGGCTTGGTTCAAGGAGAGAGGAGATGGTGACACAATGACATCTCGGATGCTTTATGTGACCGTAAGAATTCACGGACCCTGGGAATAAAATGCACAAACTGTGTTGTGTTTGCAGGTGAAGTAGTGTTGTGTTGTCACACAAATCCTTTGGGCTGACTTTTTGGTCAACACTAGTTTCTTTTTACTAAAAAGACATCTTGGCCATAACTCATCAAATACATTTTAATTCACCCCATGGAGCATCTTAATCTGGCTTTTTAAAATTTATTTTGAGTCATCGCTTTTTCGAATGGTGATTTAGATCTTATTGAAATTCATACTAGAGCAGGGGTCTTCAACTGATAGAGATGGAGCAGGGACCCCCGACTATATATATTGTATAACATAGTGTTTTATATTAAACTGGGCCTAGTGCCATGTATAAACATACCTTGTTAGTGTGCATTCAATACTAAGCTATTCAAATACACAGGTTCATGTATTCATGTTTTCATTGTAAACATGAAGGTCCAGTGAGGAGGGGGGCCGTGACACTGACATTCATAAACATACCTTGTCAGCTGATACCAATGACAATATCAACATTGTCTGTTAATTGCATGATAATCATGAATACCAGCTGTTCAGATTGATGTTTTCATTTTAAACATCAATGTGGAAACGAAGATGAGCGATGACCTATTAGTGCCACTGCCATGCATCAACACCCCCCCTGTTGAAGACCCAATTCATCAGTCAAAGCAGACCTATTGAGGACATGTTCCTTTAGCATACCTGCTCGATGTAGTTGACCAGTGAGTTGCGGTTCTGCTCCCAGTAGGTCTTGAGTGTGTCCTCATTGGGGAACTTGTCACAACTGAGCTCCAGAGTGATCTCGAAACTGTTGCTGCTGAGGTAGTTGAAATCCTGCATTCCTGCAAAAAAACAAAACAGGGAGAAAAAGAGCAATACTGATATTAATAAAACAAAGTAGCAGGAAGTAGAGAATTAGCAAATGACAGATTTAGACATTTTTTATGAAAATTAGAACCCAGTAATTCATGTTTTGCTGTTTTTCAGAAGACAGGCTTCTATAATGAGATATATCTTATTGTTTGTTACATACGACTGTTGCTTCAATAACTCTTTCTAAAAAGAGCACCGGCAGCTCATGTTAGCTCATATACACAGATATATATCTGTATCGTCGCAAACGCTGTATGATCAGGAAGATTTTGCAGAACAGAAATGTGAAAGATATGTTTGGAGTAATTTGGAAAGAGTTGCCTTTGCTTGACTTGTACACCAGAGAGCACTGACAACTTATAAACAACTTATATATTGTGGGAGGCCTTATTAGAGAGAGTGATCAACCAGAGGGTGTTGTGATTGATGGTCAGGGTCTTAAACCCCACATCGTCCCATATATCGTACATACGGTAGATCTTAAAAATCAATATCAACCAATTACTTTACTTGCAAAACACCAAATCACACTCATCAGGGGCTTGCTGGATCTCACCTCCTGGCACGCTGTACCAGGCCCCTCCGTTGGTGATGCCATCTTTGAAGCTGGAGTCATCATCGTTCTTGCGGCAGGGGGGTCGGTTAGAGTCGGACATGACTGGGTTGTACATGGAGTAGGCCCTCGCCAGAGACTTGAACATCACATCATCTGGACTGGAGCTATACTCATGGGTGGAGCCTTAGAGGAGGAACGAGAGCTCCATGTTTAGACAGCAGCTGTGACAAAGAATGAATGAACTGAACACGGAAACACATCACGTTTACTTTGAGGAAAACATTTTAATTTAAATCAGTGTTACGACACTGAAGAAAAACTAATCAAATGTTTGTTGATTCATTTATGGGTCAAATATTTTTCTCATTAAATGAGTGGAAACATTCTGATATAGAGCGAGGGAACACTTTATATACAGTTGTTATATAAGGGTGTGTTTGATGTACCGGTGCGGGTCTCATCATACGGGTAGTTGGCCACCACGTCTCCTCCGTGCAGGTTAGCTGAGAGGACGAAGGGGATCTCCATGATCCAGTGGATCACTGCCTTGGTCTCTGGAGCCAGCTGCAAAGGCACAAACCCAGAAATGACTTACACTTACAAATACATAGTGTACCTAAAAGATGACCACTTCCAACCAACACACACACCAGGTTTCTTATAAAGCAGTAGAGGAGAAGTCTCGTGATATTCTATATATTTCTGTATTGATCCGACTGCCGAGCAGCGCCTGTTCATTCCTCTGTGCCGTAGAGCTCCACTGGGGGACATGTTCCTTCATTATGATGAACATGGACTCTGTATTTTAGTTTAAACCTGCAATAAGTGATTCTATTTGGCCACTTGGGGGCAGCAGAAACAGCACATTTCATCACTTTTAAAGTTGATGTGGTGAACTTCATTCATTTTGGGTTGTGTTGCTGTCCATCTGGCAGACAGAAATCCAATATTCTCTCTCTCTCTCTCTCTGCTCTGTTTTTTGGTCTCCGGTCTCCACCAACATCTGGCTCTAAAACAGATGAATGCTCCGCCCTGTTCAGCAGATAGTCACTCCCTGTGTTGGTCTGCTGTGAGGCAGTGTAGAGTTATTTAACTAAGTAAAGCTGCCTGCTGTGTCTGAAGACGACTCCAGAAGAGATATTGATAGTGAACCAACTGAACAATGAGCTACAGATTTAGGTGATTATTCTTCTTCAACTCTACCAGAAACCCATTTACACTGTCGGACTGTCATTTGTTATTTTTATTATAAAAAATATTGATTATATCCACTTAAGGTCAATCTCACATCCACCATCCTGCTGACTCACTCGAGAAGCAAATGTTTTTCATCCGCACTTAGAAATAGTCCCGAAGGAAACTTACTCCTAAAAACTACAGTGGCCAGATGTTTTAGTTATTGTTTAAAAAAATAAGAAATGAAATTACACTTCATATTATATATATTGATGTTATATATATATATGTCAGACCCGTTTACAAAGATCCACAGACGTTGGTATTAAGTGAGGAATAACACGTCTTGTCCTTTAATCCTGAACATTGTCTGTTTGCATACCTTGGTGTTTTCATCCACTGCCTTCTTCATGTTCTGCAGCAGGTGGTTGTTGGCTCCACCCTCCCGCTCGTTGAGGTAGATGATGCGGTCCAGGTCGGGGAAGTTGCGGTTCAGATCCACCCCCTGTGCGTTACTGCGGCCAACAAACCAGTCCTTGATCTCTCCCGGCTGAACAGGAAAACAGGGAGATGATGTTCAGACGTACACAAGACAGAAGGGAAGCGAGACTGTGTCTGGAGATTTAATAATTACTATTCTTGCTGTGAGATTTAAAGCCAAGAGTTGTGGTCGCTAAGTCGATGTTTGTTGTCTTGTAAACTTAATCTGTCTGGTTTTATGTGTGCACAGCGTGTCGTCCTGTGTCATCACCTGTGAAGCGGCCTTCTCGAAGCCGTCTGGGTTCATGGAGGGCATGAAGTGGATGCGGGTGTTGTGGACGAGGTCGATGATGGTCTCGTTGCCTTGCTGGTACTGGTTGCACAGGTACTGAGCCAGGTAGATGAGCAGCTCTCGGCCCACAGCCTCGTTGCCGTGCATGTTGGCGATGTACTTAAACTCAGGCTCACCTGCAGGACAGAGACACAGACGGAGCTTTAATTCACACATGCTGTATTCCACCTTCATCTGCACAGCGTCATCGCAGCAGGAACACAAAGGAGGACAATGAACGCACCTTTTACCAGCCGAAACCAATCACATGTCACTCAACTGGGTCACGTAGTCGCAAAGAGAAATGTCACAATAACGTCATCACCTTTGTGAGAAGAAGCCAGTAGTCATGGAAACTAACACGTATCTCTTGTGAAGCGAGAGAAGGCCACTGATGGAGTGGTCATCTGTTAGGGAGGTAACCCTGGACACACGCACAGACTAAAACACCTTCACTCTCCAGCAGTGACAAACACACTGACTCATCAGCTAAAAGGCCAAACACAATTGAACTTTGCCGTCCAGAACTCCATTTGGACAATAATGACCAAGAGACGGTGGCTTATTGAGTCACGCTGCCACATTTGTGCTGCCTGAACAGCTGGAGTGACAGGTCGGATCTGGGTTAGGGTTAGGGTTAGGGACAACATCACAGAGAGTCTGGCTTCAGGACATGATGTTACCAAATGAGGGGGTAAACCTCCTGCTGCTTGTAGCTTGTAATCCTCTATGCCTGTACAAAAAAAGCATGAATAATCAATAATACGATATAATATTCTTATACAGGCACAGTGAGAAGTGTGGGTTTAGGGTTTAGTTTCAAGTAATAGGGCAGACAAGATATAAAACTATATTCACTATGAAAAGAGAGAAGCAGAGATTATCTATCAGAACTGTTGTTAATGAATCAATGTATCAACCTGATATTTTCTGAATGTTCCTTGTTTAACTGAAGTTTGCCATGTCTGTGTACTTAAACATTCCCTTTGCTGTCTTTTATCACAGGAGATATTGGTTTTATATTTGAGATATTTATATCAGCATCCTCAGTAAAGCTGTGTTTTAATGACCGTCTGTTTAATGTACTAATTAGCTGCTCTGACTCGTCTGTGGGTCTCTTCATGCATGCAAAGAGAGAGTGCTACTAAGGCGTTATATAAAGCCTTTTAACAAAATGACAAAGAGCATGACAAAGTATGAGCTACGGCGTACTGTGCACACTCTTTTGATTAACTACAAACCAGACATTAGTGGCTTTCTGCAGCTGTACGAGAAAAAAAGGGAACTTCTCCGAGCTCTGAGGAATTAAAAGAAAAGAGTCTTTTGTTGAGATCAGTTACGAGTTATGAAATGCAGCCCAAGAGCGGCAGATGGTGAATGGTGAAGGGTGTGTGTGTGTGTGTGTGTGTGTGTGTGTGTGTGTGTGTGTGTGTGTGTGTGTGTGTGTGTGTGTGTGTGTGTGTGTGTGTGTGTGTGTGTGTGTGTGTGTGTGTGTGTGTGGGTGTGTGTGGGTGTGTGTTTGAAGTCAAATTGCAGCAGGGCTTCGGTTTTTATTGAGGGACTTTTGTGTGTGTTTTTTTTTACCTCTACTCTGATTTATTAAGGATTCTTTTTCTCCCATTTTAAACTTTTCACATTAAATCAAATTTGTTTGCCTGTAAAAAAGTAATGCTTTCAAGATGCAAGTGAACATGTGTGTCAATATTTTAACATTTGCATCTTTTTGATCCACTTCTGCGTATTTCTTTGAGTGTTTGATGTACGCCAGTGGCTGCACACACCGCCCAGCACACATCTGGTAGTCAGGTTATTTTTAAACGCTCGAATCTCGTTCCTCAGAGTTGCTACTAATGATTTCAAGACTACAATTAACTCTTTCTGTTCTGACATTGGTGAATGGTTTTTACAGGCCTGACAGAGCTGTCAAATACATGCACGCACACGCACGTACACACGCACGTACACACGCACGCACACTTTGAAGTTGGACTCTGTCAAAGTGAGTTACTATGATTCAAGCTATTACACATATGCTCAGTATCTGGAGACCTTTCCTTTCTCCAACACATTGATGAGTTTAGGATGCAGGGCAGGCGGGAGGGAACCAAAGAGGGGCAGTTTGCACATTAATTATTGCAAGCTTCCAAAAATGTAAGCAAATACAGCAGTTAGACCTTCAAGGATCTTCTAAAGGCAAATACAGAGATGTGAGGTGTTATTTTGTGTCATGAGTTCTCCAAATCATAGCTGGAGCTGTCATTTTAATCGCAACTAACAATTAATTGCTTCATTGTTTAGTCCATAAAATATCAGAAAATTGTGAAACACACCACAGTTTTCCCAGAGATGACGTCAAAACAAAGCAGTTGCTACTTAATATTTGTCCCTCGACTGATGAACTGCTTCATTGTTTCCGCTCTAGTAGCCAATAGACGGCCTTTTGTTAACATGTATGTTTGCTTGAAGAAGAACTTCAAGGTGGATAGTGGACACATTTCCCGTGTGAAAACATGAGCGAGATGATCTTAAATATCCCTAAAGCAGTGAAGATCTTCTGAATGTTTAAAAGTCTGACGTGGCTCAGCTCCTGACCTAAACTGCAGGTTATTATCCACACAGGTCGATATATAACACATCTGAGGCTGACAAAACCCACGGCATCATCTCACGCTTTGTCAGGATTCATCAGAAGAGTCTGGCAGGCGATCAATACGGTCTCCTAGGTGACCACGTGATAATGACGTCATTAGGGAAGCACCGCATTAGTGGGCTCTCAGTCGTCGTGGCAACCCTGACACGGGCAGGTGCTTAGGGAGACAAATCGTCTGGGAGGTTGAGTAAACACACACACACACACACACACTCTCATATATATACAAGCAGTTTGTTAGCTCTCAATGACAGCCAGCTCTGACATCTGACATTACACAGACATACAGAGAGGAGGGAGCGCACCACACATGCAACGACACCAGACATGCAACGACACCAGACGTGTAACGACACCACGCGTGTAACGACACCAGACGTGTAACGACACCACACAGGTAACGACACCACACGTGTAACGACACCACACGTGTAACGACACCACACGTGTAACGACACCACACGTCTAACGACACCAGACGTGTAACGACACCACACAGGTAACGACACCACACGTGTAACGACACCACACGTGTAACGACACCACACGTCTAACGACACCAGACGTGTAACGACACCAGACAGGTAACGACACCAGACGTGTAACGACACCACACGTGTAACGACACCAGACGTGTAACGACACCACACGTGTAACGACACCAGACGTGTAACGACACCACACGTGTAACGACACCACACAGGTAACGACACCAGACGTGTAACGACACCACACGTCTAACGACACCACACGTCTAACGACACCACACGTCTAACGACACCAGACGTGTAACGACACCACACGTGTAACGACACCAGACGTGTAACGACACCACACAGGTAACGACACCACACGTGTAACGACACCAGACGTGTAACGACACCAGACGTGTAACGACACCACACGTGTAACGACACCACACGTGTAACGACACCAGACGTGTAACGACACCACACAGGTAACGACACCACACGTGTAACGACACCAGACGTGTAACGACACCAGACGTGTAACGACACCAGACGTGTAACGACACCACACGTGTAACGACACCAGACGTGTAACGACACCACACGTGTAACGACACCAGACGTGTAACGACACCAGACGTGTAACGACACCACACGTGTAACGACACCACACGTGTAACGACACCAGACGTCTAACGACACCACACGTGTAACGACACCAGACGTGTAACGACACCACACAGGTAACGACACCACACAGGTAACGACACCACACATGTAACGACACCACACAGGTAACGACACCACACAGGTAACGACACCACACATGTAACGACACCACACAGGTAACGACACCACATGTGTAACGACACCAGACATGTAACGACACCACACATGTAACGACACCACACAGGTAACGACACCACACAGGTAACGACACCACACGTCTAACGACACCACACGTGTAACGACACCACACGTGTAACGACACCAGACATGTAACGACACCACACATGTAACGACACCACACATGTAACGACACCACACAGGTAACGACACCACACAGGTAACGACACCACACATGTAACGACACCACACAGGTAACGACACCACACGTGTAACGACACCAGACATGTAACGACACCACACATGTAACGACACCACACAGGTAACGACACCACACAGGTAACGACACCACACAGGTAACGACACCACACGTCTAACGACACCACACGTGTAACGACACCACACGTGTAACGACACCAGACATGTAACGACACCACACAGGTAACGACACCACACGTCTAACGACACCACACGTGTAACGACACCAGACATGTAACGACACCACACATGTAACGACACCACACAGGTAACGACACCACACAGGTAACGACACCACACGTCTAACGACACCACACGTCTAACGACACCACACGTGTAACGACACCAGACATGTAACGACACCACACAGGTAACGACACCAGACATGTAACGACACCACACGTGTAACGACACCAGACATGTAACGACACCACACATGTAACGACACCACACAGGTAACGACACCACACAGGTAACGACACCACACGTCTAACGACACCACACGTCTAACGACACCACACGTGTAACGACACCACACAGGTAACGACACCACACGTGTAACGACACCAGACGTGTAACGACACCAGACGTGTAACGACACCACACGTGTAACGACACCACACGTGTAACGACACCAGACGTGTAACGACACCACACAGGTAACGACACCACACGTGTAACGACACCAGACGTGTAACGACACCAGACGTGTAACGACACCAGACGTGTAACGACACCAGACGTGTAACGACACCACACGTGTAACGACACCAGACGTGTAACGACACCACACGTGTAACGACACCAGACGTGTAACGACACCAGACGTGTAACGACACCACACGTGTAACGACACCACACGTGTAACGACACCAGACGTCTAACGACACCACACGTGTAACGACACCAGACGTGTAACGACACCACACAGGTAACGACACCACACAGGTAACGACACCACACATGTAACGACACCACACAGGTAACGACACCACACAGGTAACGACACCACACATGTAACGACACCACACAGGTAACGACACCACATGTGTAACGACACCAGACATGTAACGACACCACACATGTAACGACACCACACAGGTAACGACACCACACAGGTAACGACACCACACGTCTAACGACACCACACGTGTAACGACACCACACGTGTAACGACACCAGACATGTAACGACACCACACATGTAACGACACCACACATGTAACGACACCACACAGGTAACGACACCACACAGGTAACGACACCACACATGTAACGACACCACACAGGTAACGACACCACACGTGTAACGACACCAGACATGTAACGACACCACACATGTAACGACACCACACAGGTAACGACACCACACAGGTAACGACACCACACAGGTAACGACACCACACGTCTAACGACACCACACGTGTAACGACACCACACGTGTAACGACACCAGACATGTAACGACACCACACAGGTAACGACACCACACGTCTAACGACACCACACGTGTAACGACACCAGACATGTAACGACACCACACATGTAACGACACCACACAGGTAACGACACCACACAGGTAACGACACCACACGTCTAACGACACCACACGTCTAACGACACCACACGTGTAACGACACCAGACATGTAACGACACCACACAGGTAACGACACCAGACATGTAACGACACCACACGTGTAACGACACCAGACATGTAACGACACCACACATGTAACGACACCACACAGGTAACGACACCACACAGGTAACGACACCACACGTCTAACGACACCACACGTCTAACGACACCACACGTGTAACGACACCACACGTCTAACGACACCACACGTGTAACGACACCACACGTGTAACGACACCAGACATGTAACGACACCACACGTGTAACGACACCACACGTCTAACGACACCACACGTGTAACGACACCACACGTGTAACGACACCACACAGGTAACGATACCACACGTGTAACGACACCACACGTCTAACGACACCACACGTGTAACGACACCACACGTGTAACGACACCACACGTGTAACGACACCACACAGGTAACGACACCACACGTGTAACGACACCACACAGGTAACGACACCACACGTGTAACGACACCACACGTCTAACGACACCACACGTGTAACGACACCACACGTGTAACGACACCACACAGGTAACGACACCACACGTGTAACGACACCACACAGGTAACGACACCACACGTGTAACGACACCACACGTCTAACGACACCACACGTGTAACGACACCACACGTGTAACGACACCACACATGTAACGACACCACACGTGTAACGACACCACACAGGTAACGATACCACACGTGTAACGACACCAGACATGTAACGACATCACACATGTAACGACACCAGACATGTAACGACACCACACATGTAACGACACCACACATGTAAAATTTTAAAAATAGATCGTATAATAAATGCTACATGTACGGAGAGCCAAAGTCCCTAACCTCCTCCTAGCCGCTGCTGTAACTCAACCAGATTCCTCTCTGTATTATAGTATATTTTCAACAAACAAAATACAGGCTCCAACTATTATTATGTTTATTATCAATCCCTCTGCAGGTTACTTATTTAAATGAATGTATTCATTGTTTGGTGTAGATCAGTGTATAGCCTTTAAATGTCAGTCCAAAACGCAAAGGTTGGCAACAATTGATGGATTTTCAAAATAGTTGTATTAATACAGTAATTGTTCAGCTCTAATATCTATAACTGTGACAGCCATTCATTCTACATTAATGTGTATCTATGGGGTGTAAATACAGTGGTGAAATTTGAACACCTCTTCCTTTTAGCCAACAGATAAAATGTTTGTTAGCCTTCAACGAGTGGTGGCTGAAGTTGCTGATTGCTCACAAATTAGCTTCTGTTATGTGTGTGGTAAAATGACAAAGTGTTCGAAAAAGCTTAGAAAATGGAAAACCCCATCGACATGTTCCATCTTTCTGAGAAAGATGAATATAAGAAACCCTGTGGAAGAAACTAATTGTCTACTGCTTGTATGGCCAATTCACACGAAGTGACGGCACGTAGCATGTGGGGATGGAGCATATGGAGCATATGGAGCATATGGAGCATATGGAGCATATGGAGCATATGGAGCATATGGAGCATATGGAGCATATGGAGCATATGGAGCATGCAAACCACTCACAAATAAATTGCAAGATAGCAAATGGTGATAAAGGGAATAAAGGGAAAGGTGGAAAAATGAAAATATGCGCAGTAAAACGCCATAAGCAGAAAGGAGGCTTTGGTGGCAGAAGAAGAAGCAAAGCGACAGGAAGAAAAATAAGAAGAAGTAGACGAAGAGGTAGTCGGGGCACAGTGAAGGCTGCAAGGAGGAGGATGCATGTCGGTGTCTGATGTATAATAAATGAGCTCTGGCTGCGCCTTGGCCTTTCTCTCATCTTCTTTATGTTACCTCTCCCATATTCCCTCTACATCCCTCTTCTTCTCCCTTGTCATCCTCACATTCCTGTTTTCTCAATCATCATTTCTTTCTTTTTGTATCTCTGTTTTTCATCAACTCGTCTTTCCTTTCAGCTGTTTTTGTTATCATTGCTTGAGGAGGTTCCTCACAGCAATGGACTGGGTTTACATTCTATTCTCCTCCACTGAAATGTGCACTATTAAATCCATGTGTGCCTGTGTTTCACTTCATATCCAATATGTCACTTGATAGGACAATATCCTGCAGTGACGGAGCGTCTGTGTGCGTGGTCTCTGGGGATTACATACTTCCTCTGTCGTCTGATAAAACAGTCCGCAGGAGATGGTCGACAGCATATTGGGTGAAGCAGTGCGTCATACTGACGTGCTTTTTTTTTCACCTTCAGACGAAGCCAAATCCATTTCAAGATAGGGTTTCTCCTCGTACTAGAAGCCTTCTAAATAGTTCCAGACATGAGAAAGAAAAGAGTTTAGCCAGAGCCCCTTTCACTGGAGAGAAACTCCTCTTTTCAGCTCTTGTGCACTGAATACACACAATATGAGCCAGCTGCACCATGTAAACACCTTCTAAAGAGAAAACATGGTACTGGAGGTATTCACATCCTTTACTTTACTACTAAAGTAAATAACATAAAACTAGTCCATTAAACAGAAATGTTTACTAAAGTCAACGTACATTATTTCTGTAATATATATATATTGTTGATATATGTAATGTAATCGGCAGAAATTACAATTTTATATTTATTTTGTAAAGTAAGTAGTAGACCCGATGGATGTAGTGTAGTGAGTACAAAAGTACAAGATTACAATCTCCGGGTCAATCATGTGATGCTATGAGGATCAAGTAGACCACGTTGAGAAAGAGGCGTTTGTAACTCAGTGGCTAATTATCTTTTTTAGGTAAATCAACTTCCCATTACGAACACTTGTTTAAATCATTAGGTCCTAAAAGTTGGAAATGAATAGCCAAATTCAGAGTTGTTTTCCATCCTCTGTTTATGCAAATGAGCCTGAGAACGAGTCTGGAAGGAGGGCTGGGAGGCGGGGCTCAAGGAAACACTGGTGTTCTATGAGCCCCATCATTTTACTTCATGAACCACTGAACGGGGCGCTGCCTCCAACGCTGTATCCAGTTCTCTTTAGACATCCACGGTCTGTACGTTAAACATGAAGCTAGCAACCGGTTAGCTTAGCACAAAGACAGGCTCTGTCCAAAGGTAACAAACCAGCACCTCTAAAGCTCACCGATTTCATCCACACAAAAACAAACCCACTGAGGTAGTAGTTGTTCAGTGGTATCTGTGTGACCTCTGATTATAGGCCATGATATTCATGATATCAATAAGTCCTAATAGATGGCATGTTGACTCATTTTCAACCCATGAAATGACGATCTTTATACATTTTGTAAGAAGCATCAACACTAACACCAGCATTGATGTGTTTAACAGTCAAAACAATTAGATAAGAGATGTGAAGTGCCTGAATTGTTCTGAAAGCCTAACCGTGTATATAGGAGAGACGGTTTTACCTACATATCCTGTTGAGTCATGTTTTTCCTGTTCTTCCACAAGGCGTAACACGTATGTGTCCATGGCTAGCAGCTAGCTAGCTGACTTTAGGCCTTAATATGATTTAAACGTGCGCTATTGACAGTTGACATGAAGGGGAAAAAGCTATTGTGACCAAAACCTTTTTTTTTGTACCAGGCTGTCTTTGTACTGTACAGTTGGGCATTTGAACATGGAGGTCTGTGTGGATTGACTCCTTTTTTGGAGCCAACCTCAAATGGTCATTCGAACAACTGCATTTTTTTTGTCACTTTCTCAGCACCTTGGTTTAAGTGTGCAGTACCACTTTAAGAACAGCGGGCCTTTGAGTACCTTGCGTAACTTCTCACTACCCATGTTCCTGCACTGCATGCATCTGTATATTAATATGTAACCAGTGTTCCTACACTGCATGCATCTGTATATTAATATGTAACCAGTGTTCCTACACTGCATGCATCTGTATATTAATATGTAACCAGTGTTCCTGCACTGCATGCATCTGTATATTAATATGTAACCAGTGTTCCTGCACTGCATGCATCTGTATATTAATATGTAACCAGTGTTCCTGCACTGCATGCATCTGTATATTAATATGTAACCAGTGTTCCTGCACTGCATGCATCTGTATATTAATATGTAACCAGTGTTCCTGCACTGCATGCATCTGTATATTAATATGTAACCAGTGTTCCTGTACTGCATGCATCTTTATATTAATATGTAACCAGTGTTCCTGTACTGCATGCATCTGTATATTAATATGTAACCAGTGTTCCTGCACTGCATGCATCTGTATATTAATACGTAACCAGTGTTCCTGTACTGCATGCATCTGTATATTAATATGTAACCAGTGTTCCTGCACTGCATGCATCTGTATATTAATATGTAACCAGTGTTCCTGTACTGCATGCATCTGTATATTAATACGTAACCAGTGTTCCTGCACTGCATGCATCTGTATATTAATACGTAACCAGTGTTCCTACACTGCATGCATCTGTATATTAATATGTAACCAGTGTTCCTACACTGCATGCATCTGTATATTAATATGTAACCAGTGTTCCTACACTGCATGCATCTGTATATTAATATGTAACCAGTGTTCCTGCACTGCATGCATCTGTATATTAATACGTAACCAGTGTTCCTGCACTGCATGCATCTGTATATTAATATGTAACCAGTGTTCCTGCACTGCATGCATCTGTATATTAATATGTAACCAGTGTTCCTGCACTGCATGCATCTGTATATTAATACGTAACCAGTGTTCCTGCACTGCATGCATCTGTATATTAATACGTAACCAGTGTTCCTGTACTGCATGCATCTGTATATTAATATGTAACCAGTGTTCCTGCACTGCATGCATCTGTATATTAATACGTAACCAGTGTTCCTGCACTGCATGCATCTGTATATTAATATGTAACCAGTGTTCCTGCACTGCATGCATCTGTATATTAATATGTAACCAGTGTTCCTGTACTGCATGCATCTGTATATTAATATGTAACCAGTGTTCCTGTACTGCATGCATCTGTATATTAATATGTAACCAGTGTTCCTACACTCTCGGCTATAGATACTTCCTGTGCCGCAGTGTGTGACAGATGGCTGCTTGCTGACAGATGCGTGAGCTCAGGACCGTCGTCCTCCGGAGCGGCTGGCCAGCCAACCAACCACGAGCCGCCAGTCAGCTCAGTGCACTAAGCCGATCGGTTGCCCCGGCAACGGCTATTTCGGCTCCACCTTGCACATTGCGGGGTCAGATAAAATATTGGTAGGGCACCTTAAAGGGGAAGCTTTGAAATGTTTCCGGTCTTTGCAGATTTGTCACACACACACATTTATCTTTTCTACCAGCGACTCTGAAACCGTCTTGTTTTTCTGCCTTCACCCTCCTCTGGCCTGTCTCTGGAGCTCGTCTCTGGTTCATCCCCCTCCTTCTTGCTCTGGATGTTTTGCTCAGCAGAGGTGGAAGGAGAGGAGAGGAGAGGAGAGGAGAGGAGAGGAGAGGAGGAGGGGGAGCTGCCTCTGTTGGTGAAGCAGCAGCTTGGAAACTCATCTGGTAGTAATAAGGTCTCCACAACGCTACTGTGACTCATGCTCGCACACACCCACCAGACTATTACGGGATTATTTAGTACGCACACGGCCATTGGACTCTGTGACCATGCAAGCAGCTAAACACACACAACCTGTGGTGCGCCGTTAAGACCACACAATTACACCCAGAGAAGAAAATACACCTTTACACACACATGCTATATGAGACATATAGTTGAAACCCCATAAACTAGACTGTAAAGCACACTTTAATTACAAGCAATGCTGTTTTTTTTATCTTTTGAGGGCTCTGTTTCAGGATTACTAAATGAATCACTTCCTGTTGTAACAGTTAAATCTCCTGTTTAGAGAGTTGGACAAGAACCACTGACCCATTCCCAAACGTTCATTAAAGTTAAATGTACTACAGGCTAAGCCATTCATGTTGCACTATTGCTCTGTGTGCCAACACGGTGTACTCGTTCTTTGGGTGGTGCAATGAATATCTAGTTTGTTTTTGGTTAAGGGGTTGAAAATGGTCCATTTGTTTTGGTTTATTAGATTGGAATATATTTATAAAATGCAAAATGTCTGGGATTGGGCGATAAAGTCCTGGACTTATTTCCATCATCGACCCTGGTGTTTTCATGGTCTAATAACTTTTAACAAGTCTCCAACCAATTATAGACTTTAAGGAATTATAATCTAAAGATCTAGAACATAATTACAGTGTGATTTAATTCCAGCCTGACATAAAACACACGTAAAGTGAAAGGAACATCCAGAGAATTAGTCTCTCAGTGTTTGTCTCCATCACACAAAGAGCTTGAGATAACTCAGGCCCGTCCCTCCGTTTGAATCGCAGGTACAACCGGCTTCCTTTCACATTGTCTGGGTTTTTGTTCAGACATGTTTCCTACCCCTGCTATAACCATCGTATGAATTTCAAGAAATTGACCTTTAAGTGATAATGCATGGAAAAACACTGTATGTGTGTTTTTCCTCTATTCGGGTGTGACTGTGGAAAAAGGAGAAGGTGCATTGCATCTAAAGCAGCATGTGGCTGGTGTTCAAACCAAGAAGTCTTACTTCTTCTACTCTATGATTTCATCCAGTCCTGCCAGTATGAAGGAGTGTGATGGAGATGATGTCCTGACATAACCCAGGTCTACTGAGCAACATGATGTCTTTTGACTTCATTTAATATTCAGTCAAAGACTTCCTCCTCTGAATGCTGTGCATGGACTATTTTCTCTCATATGTTGCAGCCAACACTGCTGATACATCCGCTATTGATTGGAAGGTGTGATCATTCTAAACGCATCCCAGTGATCCGCGGCACCATCCACCGAGTGCAGGATGCTTTTTTTGTTTTCCTTCTCAGCATCACGACTCGGGATAAGCGCGAACCGAACAGATCTTTATCACCCAGCAAAATGGCGGCTTTGCGTGGCTGATCCCACAATCTTTCATCTAGATTCCTCTGAAGTGATGCAGCAAGCCCCCCCCCTCCCCCCCCCATGAGCCCACCTTGTCACGCACGCGACACACCTGCGCTCCTTCTCCACTGTCCTCCGGTCGTTTTAAGCCACCCGGGTCGTTTCTGAACAACCCTTACATGCAAAACAAGCGCACCAGCTGCTGCGCAATAGTGCGTGATGTGTTTGTGTTATCACAGCGTGAGGCGATGGGTTCCTATAATGAAGGAAAAGGGGGGGGGGGGGGGGGTGCACATTCACCGCATTATGAAGCACACTTTTTTTTGGGGTTGTATGCGTAAAACTGACCAGGCTCGTGCGTCCCGGGGTTGTCGGTCATCTCCAGCACCAGCAGCTCGCGGCCCTCGAAGCTCTCCCCGATGGTGTAGATGCGGCTGATGGTCGGACACTGCAGCCACACCGACACCAGCGCCTTTCTCAGCTCCTCATAGCGGTGGTACTCGAAGGAGATCTCACCCTCGGTACCGGCCGCGCTGACCAGGGCGACCACCGCGGCCCCGAATAAAACTACCGACGTGAAGTGTTTCATTTCGACGTGTCCTCTTCTCCCTAAGCCCTGTGTGTCTGTCCTGCTGCGGCTTGGTCCCGAGCCTTATCTCTGTGCTGCAGCCTCGCTTTAGGCTATAAATATCTCTCACCCTGCTGCTGCTGCTGCTGCCTCTCTCTCCCTCTATCCGGCTGCGATGAGCTGCTCTACCTGAGCGCAGACTCCCTCCAGAGTCAAGGCCGATACAACACTGAAACATCCGGTCTCAATTTTCAAAATAATGACTTTTTTGTAGTTTTAAGACAGTTTCAAAGACAACAAATTGAAGATAAGATTATGAAGTATTAAAGAGTGTAAGAACAGCCTATACCCTAAGTGTTCAATATAAATACATAAATAATAAAACATGAAATAAATAGACAACATATATGACCCTTACATGTGAAATAGCACAGTTAAATTGTTAAAACTAATATTATTATTATGTAATGTTATTTCTTCCTGCTTCTGTCACAATATCATTTAATTCCAGCAACAGTGAAACACACAATCTGCTCTGTTCATCATGAATGACTGACTGAGGGGAAAATCGGCATCATGAAAAAAAAGACAATTGTAGAAAAATGCAGCAAACTTTTAAAAACATTTTAAAATAAAAATGGATGGAATGCAATAAGTTCTGTTATTGTAAAAAAAGAAGGAAGAAATAACACTTTTTTAACAATACCTTTAAAAAAACAAGTCTTATTCACTATTCCATGATCACATTGCAAACATGTCTATTTATTTCATTAGAGTTTTTAGTTTAATTATTATTCAACACTTTCGGTTTCCGTGAGGCTATTTCGTATTTATCTATAGCTTATATTTTGATTGCTTTTTAATTTGTCATCACAGTTATATATCCTACAAAAGTGTTAATAATCAACAGATTAAACTATAATGCTATAATTAAACTAGTAATTTTCAGTTGAAATCCTCTTGTAACCTCAAACAGTTTTAGTTATTTAGTGTATTTCTATTAAAGAGCCCCAAAGTAAAAACAGCTTGAGAAAAATGAATCCCAAAATCAATTCTGATGGTGGAAAACAAAGCATACAACATTGTGGCTAATATATAACAAAATCATTAATTTGACTGATTTATTAAATGTGTTTCAGAGTGTGTGGGACCAAACCTAAGTTATAGACATAAGAGTATAAGTTAATGTTATACTCTTATGTCTATAACTTAGGTTTGGTCCTCAGTGTATAAAAGTGCCTCACTTCCTGTTTGGTAGCTGCTGCTGCTGGCTGACTTGACACAGCAGTAGGGGTGTGTCCACAGTGCAGCAGAGAGGAGATGAAGGGAACCTACAGTATCATCCATCTCCTCCATCAACCGACACTTCGTCTACAAAAGATCTGTGATGTTAATCACAGAAATGTCTGAGCCTAAACAGTCACTGAGTCCTGTGTAGAAACGTGTCAATAGTTAACAATCTATTGTTAAAAGGGGAGACACAGGGGAATATGGAAAAAAGAATAATAACTAAGAGATATCATCATGAAACTCCCCCAGTTCATTACTTACACTAAGGCAATTCTTTTTTGAATAACTTCAATTGAGGCATTATCTTGTCAAATATGTGCTAATTTGCATACATTCCCAGTACAGAAATCTGACAAAGACAGGTTAAAAATGATTGTTTCATGTTGTTGAGATATACGAGTCAAAGGTTTTAACAGAGATAATTTGGGATATCTTTTTGTACCACTCCATAAATCTAAAAATATAGCCATAAAACAAGATACATGTTTTCAGGAATACAATGTTCTATAAATCAGGCTATGGATGAGTTATGAACAAACACCTCTGTTAAACCTTTTGAATATAAATAGGAATGAAACTGTAAAGTTTGGTGTGTGTTGGTGTTACTGAGGTGGATATTTCTGGCTCAAAGTCTGAGAAAAAAATAATTTTTAAAAGATGTAAAACTCCAAACATTTTGCAAGACACTGCAGGTGAATAGGGTGAAACATGTACTAATAGATATCACCTTGAAACCTCCCCAGTAGATTACTCCAATTAAGACAATTCTTTTTTCTTGTATTACAAGTTTTCTGAAATGTAATGTAGCAAAATAGCCCAAAATCTCAAAATTGACCAGTGCATGAAAATCTGTGTTTTGGGGGGTTTCTCCCGCTGATAAGCGTGGCACGTTTAAACACAACCAACTCTTGTTCAAAGTAGTTCATATATTTATGATAAAAACAGAAAACCAAAACATATTCAAAGATTGTTTTTGTAAAAATCAAGACAGCATTTATTTATTTGTACAGTTTTAAACAAAACAGGCTTGAACAACCTGGAAGTGCCCCACGAGTCAAAATGTTTACATGGATCAAACATGGCGGACTTGAGCCCAGACAGTTCCGACTGAACTGCAGCTGTAACACCACGTTACTCTCTGACTCAGTTTAACTCAAGAGGAAGCGCCAAAGTGCTCAGACATTCAGAGGTATACGGTGCATTTCACAAGAAAGTCATGTTTTCATACAATGACCAAGCAGAGTGACAAATCAAAATGAGGATGTTGACGGTTTTTATTCAGCCAGCAGCTGTTAACAGAATCAGACAAAAACTACTAAGGCACAGAAGACACACTGAAGTCAACACGCAGTCTGATTCAGAACCAGTACACCTTTAGTGTGTGTGTGTGTGTGTGTGTGTGTGTCTGTCCAAGTCGCTGCCTCTAACCTGCCAGTGTAAGAACAGAGGCACAGAGGGCTTTACTGCCCCTTCTTGTCTCCCTGTTTCTGTATGTACTTGTTGTACTGGTTGTCCGTCTTCAGCAGCTTGTCCCACCAGGTGAAGGTGGAGGAGTAGTTCCCGACGAAGTTCATGTGGTGGAAGTCGTGGAAACGTGTGCCGCCGTAGAACGGGATGAGGTGGAGCGGGTTCAGAGGGATGTCGTAACCGCTGAAGACACACAAAAAAGAAACTCTGTCATTCAAAGAAAACCACCGTGTTTGTTTTGTCTCGGATATTAAGAGTCAACATTTTGGATTAAAATCATCCTTCCAACATATGAGGCACTCGAAATGATCAAAAAATGATGTTTTTCTCGTGGTGGTACTGAAGATATGATGCATTTCTTTTGGTTCGGTCCTTGTGGTTGGATATCAAGAGATGGATCATTTTATGTTTTTATTGCACTGCATATGTTTCCACAAACAATAATAATTGGTGACTTTGTCCTCCTTTATTAAATACTGCTGACAGTCTGACTTTTGTCACAAGCATTGTTTTATTGTGCCTTATTTTAAAAAAGGCAAGAAAAGCTAAATGATGACAAAATGAAATGGTGTTCAGTCTGGAAAAATGGAGGAATTGTTTATGTTTATTCTTCAATATTTTCTTTTTCTAAATCCTTTTACTTTACCTCTCTCTCATTTTGTTGTTGTTGCGTTATGTATGTTGCATACTTAATCTGTGCTTAAATGATTATTCGATTCTATTATAATGATGGAAATTGCTAACAAAGAATGTGATCATTTAGAATCAGCAGGTTATTTAGCATTAAATAATAATAAATACAATATTTAGTTCTTTTCTAAAAGCAAGTTGCAAAGTAATTTAAGAAAATATATAAATCAGGAAAATGCATAGGCCAGAGTGAAAATATAAATACAATTTAATTAGATGTTTTAAATTGAATTTATTTGCAATAAATTAAATTTGGTAGTTTGATTGATAAGATTTTATTTTGACTTGATTTAAAATGAAATTATAGCAAATAAATGTTAAGCTAAAAAAGTAATAAAAGCACAGAGAGACATGACCAAAATAAACAAACTGGGAAAAGGCTAAATAAAGAGTATAAAACAATGAGTTTGACATTGACTTTGTGTTCGGTCTGGTGCATACAAGTCTTCAGTACAAATGTAGGCACAGCTACATTTAGCTCAAGAATAATAGCAAGATATAAATGTGAATTGGAGTTCTGTGTGACCTGATAATACGATAGTAACATCTGGTGCCCTCTGTGGCCATCTAGTGGTCGACCTCATTACTACCGATGATAATCAGTGATGTAACTGCTGCTGTTTCTCCAATACACTCAAATAGATATGCCTTAATAAACATTCTAACAAAGCTCTCCTGCAGAGAGGGCAGCAGAAGACAAAATTACGTCCAACCTGTGGACATCGATGGTCTCCAGCAGGCGGAAGGACACCCAGGCCCAGAGGAAGAAGACGTGGTTACAGAAGAGCATGATGCCGATGAAGAAACCAGCTCCCAGGATGAGAGTCTCAGCAGGATGAGCGTATTCTGCCTGCATGCCGAATGGAGCCTGAAGGACAGCGGAGACACTGTGATGAGGACGTTTGTGTGCGTGGTGACTTTTCCACGTGTGAGAGCTACAGCATCATTAATAAGCAACTCTTTGTGTTTATTCATCTCATCACTTGTGTGTGTTTTACTCACGGTGAACTCATGGTGGACTTTGTGGATGTATTTGTAGATCCTGCGGTGATGCAGCAGGCGATGGAGGAAGTAGTGCCAGGTGTCTTCAACAACGGCACAGCCGAAGCACTGAGCAAGGACGTACGGCCTGGAGGAGAAGACGAGCTCACGAGTTATCTCACATTGACTGATGGATTCCACCGAAGGTCCTCAGACGAGTGGCAGCAAATGTAACAAAAAGACATTTCTAGAAAAAAATCTTTATCGTCCCACAAAGTATTGTGCATGGGCAAGAAATGTCTACTTTCTTTTGGGTGATTGTTACAAAAATAAATATATTATTGTTATATTATTCATTTTTAAAATGATGTTGTTAAAATCAATAATTACAAGCAAATTAAACGCATAGCTATTACATTCATTTATATTACATTCTTAATATCACAATATTAATTGCAGCCATATTTCCATGACCTGTTCATTTACCTAAATAAAACTGTATAACTGCATATATCAGCATTGGTCTGCTATATTTATGGAAACTGGCCCGTCTAAGTCTAATGACGTTAAAAAGATAAAATCAAAAATGTTCTTTTGTTTCTTGTTCATGTAAAGTAGATTCACATGCATGTATTGTTTATTCTAAAGCAGATTGATGACGTCATGGGGAACATGTGTAGGGTAACTATTCTGAGATGATTATTGTGTCATTAAATACAAGGTTATGTAGAGCTTCACTTTCTACCATCATTATAGTTAGAAACACAGGATTTAACATTTTACTTACTACCATGCTAAAAAAACAATAATATCGCTGAGTCGTGAAGACAGACACTGTGCTTAATTAAGCTTGTGAAGAACTTATTGCATGGGTTGAATTCTTTTATGCTCTCAAAAAGGTTCAATTGAAAGTTCAAAAATAAAATCCAAAACACACTATAGGGTTTGTGCAAAATTAAAATGCCATTATTCTAAATGTCAAAATGTATTTAAGATGATCAACACAGGTCTTCATCGGGGTCACAGTCAGCAGTAGAGTGGGGGGGGGATCTCTATCAATATGCAAGACTATTGGTCCAAAGGTAGGAAGTGATGCATCATCAAATAAAGAAAAATAGAAACAATAATACTAAATATGCATTTGAAAATAAAGAATTAAATTAAAATAAAGAATTAAAAAAGAATTACAAGAAATAATAAGAAAAAATAGATTGGACATTTTAATATATTTTGCCATGTGGAATAAAAGCATTTGAATTTGCAGAAACCCTACATTGTGCCTTGGATTATTATTTAGAAAGTACTGATACCAAAAAAGAATGTTCCCTTGTGATAAGCCTTTCACAAGATTGATTCATTGCCGAGTCTATGAAGCGTCCACACCCGGCTTGTGTTGTTCAAGTATCTAGGGTGGTTTGAAAATGACGCATTCAGGTGTGATTAACTGAACTTCAACTGACCAGCGTGGGATTGAGTCCCAGTCGTAAGGGATGTTGAAGAATTCAGTGAAGTAGTAAGTCCCACAGATCAACGGCAGCTGGATACAGAAATGGTTGAACAGCAGCATCTTGAAACATGTCCACTGTTTCTCCCAGGTCTCTGGCTTGTCCTGCGCACACACACACACACACACACACACACACACACACACACACACACGGTCTGTTAACACGAATGTCATTTTAGATACTGAACATAAAATCTTAACAACCAAACCAACCTGTTGGATCTTGTATTTCTGCATGAAGGGCATGAACTGGAAGAGGAAACCAGGAAGGCAGAACAGGAAGTAGATGACCTCGTGGACGATGAGCGACCCCCAGGTGGCAATCTGGAACTTGGTGTAGTTGTCCAGCATGTAGCCCCAGGCGTGTTTCATGGAGGGCTGGAAGGGGTTTTCTGGCAAAGCTGCATCTACGTACTCCGCCGCCAGGTAAGCAGAGCTCAAGATGTCTGCCGTGCCGTTCACCTCCATGATGGCCAACGCAGGGTGAGTGCAGGTGTGGAGAAAAAGACTGAAAAGCAGGAACACTACGTTACATGTACAACTCTCAGACGGGACGTATAGAATCATAATAAATACAGCAGAGGAACCATCAAAGAAAAACAAGAAGTAATGAAACATTTCAAAGGAACATACCTGCCATAATATGACTGAATTTAAAAGCATTATTATGAAACAATGAACTTTTACACTCCAATCCAACTCACTTCGATGCACAATTTACAATGTTTGCTAATTATGAATTCACCAAAAGATCATTTATTTTATTTTGCTGCACTTGTTCACTTTTTAACTGAGATATTTTAGTTGTTACCACATTAAAACATAATTTCTATTCAATATATAGATAATAATACTTCTAAAACACACTCTATAAATATAGATATAGAGGGGAAATATAACCAAACACTACCGAACTTATAGAAATCCATCGATACAGTTTCTTTTGATATAATATAAAATGTGTACAAATCAGAATTACACCAAAAAAATGCAGCCGCTTTGGTATGCTATACAGAAGTAGGCCAGGTAATAATTCCTTCCACATCTCAACTCTTCTGGTCCTTATACAGTTGTAGAAATTACAATAATCATCAGCAAACTCTATTTAGTTTATTAGCTAGTTGAATAGTTTAATCTATAATCATGCATCACATTTTATGAAAAGACAATAGGTTATGTACGTACAATGTGAATGCAAATGAACTAGTAACAATAGTTTAAATGTATCAATGTAGAAGAGTAGAAGTAAAAGTGATATGACATGTAAATACTCGAGGACTAAGTACAAGAACCATAAAATGATATGAGTAAATGTAATCCTCCACCACTGTAGAAAATAAAGGCATTACTCCATAATACACACAATAACAACTACATTTTATTTTATTTTATTGCTTTAAAGCAAAAGTAATGGTGATACACTATGCCATAACAATGTTGCCTAAGATCAGGTGCATTAGGCAACAATAAATACTATATGAATCAATAAATGATGCACAGAAGCATTCAGATTACACAACCGGCCGACATGTTGTTCTTTAGACGTCACAACATCTGACTCAGTTCTTCACCCGAACGCATAAACAACAGATGTACTTTAGCAATCGCTGCTAATAAACATGTAAAAAGATCTCATTTGCAGCGAACAACGACGGTTCTCTCACCTTTCAGCCGACACGTCCCGTCTACCTGCACAGAAGCGGCTGCCCGGGTGAAGTAGTCACATCGAACAATCTGATTGGCCGAGAGGAGAGAGACTGACGTCGAGCGGGCAAGCGGCTTCGCTGATTGGTCCGCGGGATGGAGCGATGATAGTGAGACTGAATGTTTCTAGAGCGACAGCCAATCAGAGGCGAGCTCGGCTTTTCATAACCTCTGCCGTGTTGAACAAAGTGTTCGACGGAAGAGATGGGATGGTCCGGAGAACTGAGTCATAACCCTATCAAATGTACATTATTAGAGTTTATGACTCCAATGTCAACTTTGGTAATGTGGTGGAGACTTTTAGACAAATATACTGTGGTACAAAGTTACAAAAATATCATTACATTCAATCAAAGCACCACTGAAGTATTTCTTTTTTTTTAAATAAAATTATATTTCCTGTTCATACAGTTTTTTCCTGAAGTGTATCTACATTTAATCACACAACGTGCATCGCTGTTGTATTTAAGTTCTTGTCATATTCAACATTTAATGGATGGAACAAGTATGCAAATCCTTAATTAAAAGTTCAGTACAGTACTGCAGCAGTACTGAAAGAAAACTGCATTACAAAAATAAAAAATCCTACATTCAAAATATTGCTTATGTAAAAGTATGGAAGTACTATCTGCACAATGTACTTTTAAGATTTAAAAGTACAGGTAAATAACAGCAGCTTTACACAACACTAATGTTGACATGTGAAATTTGAACAAATAAATGTCTGTATTGTTATCAAAATATCACACAGAGCGTATTCCATTTCAACGTTTTACTGATTTGGCAAAGTTTTAAAAACAGATTATGTCATTTCACAGCTTTAAATACAAGAAGCATATTTATTAATGATAATATAAAACAAGTAATGAAACATTTTCAAAATCATTAGCCTACATGACATTCCTCAATACACTGACAAGAAAACAGCGATACCAGTTACTATAATAGCATTATTTTTTTTCAATATAGGACGAGAGGGAAGAGATAGAGGAACAGAAAATCAAGAGTAGGTTTGGTCACTTTCCAGAAAGAGAGAACAGATTAGTAAAGTAGTAAAGAGAGACAGAAATGAAGAGACATATTAAAATTGGCACATTCATAGTACGTCAGGGTGTGCAGTAGTTTATAGGGTTGCTACACCGAAGGAGGAAGAGTAGGAGGTTGGAGTTTAGGGACCATGCAGTGAGTTCAGGCTGTTGTTGTCATTAGTGGTTACAACCGCAACAAAGATGGCTGCCGGGGTGACAGTAAAGCACTGATACATCCAGCTGTTTTTGATCTCAAACAGCTTCTCCCTCCGTCTATCACTCTTTTTGGCAACATGAATAACTCCTCTCCTTCCCCAGAAGGGAGATGTTCCAGTTAAAGTCTGCTTTTTTTTTTTTAAAAGAAGAAAATGTACATTTTCTGCAAATGCTTCTCACGTTGCTGTTCTGAATTCATGCGGGCTGGCGCAACCGACACATCATCACCGATCTGGAGTCAGTTCTCAAACAGCTGCGCTCTGTCCAGTAACAGTACTCGAGGCATAACAAAGGGGAAGAAGAGGGGCGTAGATTGACATTCAGGCACTCTTGAACAGCCACACTGCAACACTGTAAAAGGTCAGAGGTCAGACAGAGTGCGTTCATGCGGCGTCGGACCAGGCGTCACCACACAGAGACTCAGATGCACACAAACACACATGCTCACATGTGCAAGCAAAGGAGCACCTTTAAATGCAAGCGCGCACACGCACACACACACTGACTCACGCACACACATTTCCACGATTAAAAACAAAGGAGAAACAAAGATGTCAGTCTCTGCCTTCCTCTCCCATAGATCGGTGGTCTCTCTCAGAGCCGGTTCATGTTAACATTACTAATGCTAAAGTAGCTTCGTATCAGTAGCGTTTCAACGACACTGCAGTAGTGCTTCCAACTGGTTTGTCCAGTCGCCAGCGGCAGTCCTTCCAGGAGGGGATTAAAACACGGGTTCGATTCCCCCTCCGTTTGTTACAGCTCCCCCTTTCAGGTAAGTGCAAAAAATCTTCATCATCATCCTCAACAACAATCTTGTGATTTTTCTTCATCTTCGTCAGTGCCTGTGCCAATGCTGCCCAACATCATCCAAGCATCGGCATCATAGACAGATCCAAGATCAGTATTCAGCAGGAGAATACGCTCTGCTTCAAATCAGTGGCAAGTGTCAAGAGCAGTCATAAGGGCTTGTCAATCACAGTCACACCTGTGGTCAAAAACAACAAGACGTGGTATCATTTTCATACATAAGTATAAACGTGAAACAATGAAAGGAAATGAAAACAAAAGGCTTTTATGTCCACTATAGGTAACGTTGTTGCTACTACTGTTAAAATAGTTGTAATACTTTCTATCTTACTATCACTTCATCATTTTTATCATATTAGACAATTTGTGTGAAATTGTCATAATTAGGGTTCAAATTCTTGAGTTATGGCCAAACACATGATTTGTGAGGTAACAGTAACCTTTGACTGACAAATTCTTATCAGTTCATCCACGAGTCCAAGAGGACGTTTGTGCCAAATTTGAACAAATTCCCTGGAGGCCTTCCCGAGGTATTGTGTTCACATGAAAATCATAATGCATAAAAATGGCATTTTAACAGATCTGTAGAGCTGCAATTGATATGAAAAGTAGAAGTGTTGAAAATGAAGTACAGGTAAATGTATAATAACATAGATATAAAACAGTACATTATGGATTTTGTTATGATTTTGATATAGTTCTCCTAAAGGTTGATAAATAAAATAATACTGAGCCGTGGCCCAAACCTTTTTCAAAAGTTACCTCTCATTGCAGTCTGAATACAAAATGTTCCATTTTCATCATTATGTTCATTACGTGTTTCTCTACACACCTGCGTAGCTGCGTCCGGTGCTCATGCAGGTCGGCAGTAGTGTCCACTTGTCTGAGTTTGGATTGTAGAACTCAACGGAGGCCAAATTGCAGCTGCCGTCGTCTCCTCCCACCACATACAGTACGTTGTTTACAGCACACACACCTGAAAACACACACACACACACACACACACAAAATGAAGATTAATATATGTCTAACGTCTCACACCTGAGGATCTCTGCTGGACAGACTGTCTGCATTACCTGCGTTGCGTCGACACATGTTCATGTCAGCTACCTGCCGCCAGCTGTTAGAGGCCGGGTCATAAACTTCACAGCTCTTCCTCACCAGTGGACCATCATGACCCCCCACAGCATACAGTAAACCTTTTAACACACCTACACCTGAGGGAAGACACCGGACACACGATCTGCTCACCATTTCTGTCTTATCATGAATTTCCATCACTGAGTAACGATGATCTTGTATTTTTGTCTTGATGGATAAATCTGTGAGACACACACACACACACACACACACACACACACACACACACACACACACACACACACACACACACACACACCTGCTCCACTGCGTCTTGTTCCCATCTCTGCGATGTAGCTCCACGCGTTGCCTTTAGGGTTGTAGGATTCTACTGTACTCAGACATTGTCTGGTCGCACCATCATAGCCTCCAACTGCATACAGGATCCCTAAAAGAGGAAACACACGCAATTCATAACTTAGAAGAATAGAAACACATTCAAATACATTACGGTAGCCTTGCAGGAAATAAAAGTTTGTAAAGCTCAACATTTTGAAAGGTTTTGATGCAATTTAACAATACTTTTTTTGATATTTTATTTTCAGTATTTTGCTATTTAAGTATTAACTTTTACTTTGATGGTTATGTACTCATTCATCTTCATTCTTGTGAAGCACCGCTGTAAACCTTT
>JAVDOI010000194.1:150000-235000 GCA_032191485.1 Leptoclinus maculatus
GTGCGTGCGCGTGTGTGTGTGCGTGCGTGTGCGTGTGTGTGTGTGTGTGTGTGTGTGTGTGTGTGTGTGTTTGAAACGGGTTAAACTAGACCGATGCTGGTAAACTGGACAGGTCGATACATTACTGGTGTTTTTAGACCCACCAGAAGGCCTCAACACAGTTCTTACCAGGAAACTCTGTTATTAATCACAGATTCATTGAAGTTATTCAGATACAGTGTATTAAATATTAACCTTGTATCGTGCAACCTGTCCAGTTTACCAGCAGTATTTACATTTTGTCGGCAGTTAGAGGGCAAAGTCCTGCTGATTTTATTAATTTAATATTTAAAAGATGATGAGGACCACCTGAATGCAACATCAGTTTGGTTACTCGGGGCGTAGGTGACGGTTTACAGTGGCGTTCAGGTGCTTCAGAGGATCCAGCTCTTTAACGGTGATGATGTTCATGTTGTTCCTACCTGCTCTGCACCTCCTGGTCGGGAGTTCGGCCACCTGGTACCATCGCTGCTCCTCAAAGTCATAGCATTCAACACTGCGGATGGCCTTGGGAGCCTGGCCTCCGACCACAACCATCACCTACACAGAACAGGAAGAGCAGAGCCATTACGGGACCAAATGTACCACAACTGGTGTTGCTTTCTTGTTAGCTAAGAGTAGCAGAGGGCGTGTGAATACCTTAGGACAGCAGGCTGGAGTCCTCATGCGTGTGCGTGCAGTTTTCATCAGAGCTCTCTGGTCAGCTGGCAGCAGGTGGTACTTCATGGCCTCAATGAGGTAGTCTTTACACGCACTGCTGTTCTTAATCAGAGACTCCTCCTCCACCCGCTAACACAACCAAAACAGTAAGAGAGGAGCCAGTCAGCCAACTGGATTAACAAAATGCTGCAGCATGTTGTGACACAGCAGCTGCTAATCAAAGATCAACTGAGACAAAACAGAATAATTACAGCATGAATACTCCGAGATGAGGCAATGTCCAACCAGTGACAGTTTCTACACTACACAACATAAAGAACGGCGAGCATTTGAAGTAGTATTAAATAAGTAGCAGTATTGGAAAAACACCCGTTTCAAAAGCAGCAGAAAAAAACATGTTGGACAACTGGATACGTAGCAACATGTTGGACAACTGGATATGTAGCAACATGTTGGACAACTGGATATGTAGCAACATGTTGGACAACTGGATACGTAGCAACATGTTGGACAACTGGATATGTAGCAACATGTTGGACAACTGGATATGTAGCAACATGTTGGACAACTGGATATGTAGCAACATGTTGGACAACTGGATACGTAGCAACATGTTGGACAACTGGATATGTAGCAACATGTTGGACAACTGGATATGTAGCAACATGTTGGACAACTGGATATGTAGCAACATGTTGGACAACTGGATATGTAGCAACATGTTGGACAACTGGATATGTAGCAACATGTTGCCTGGCTGTATGTTACTGACAACACTCTGTCATTAGCTTAGCTGTGGTCCAATGTGTTGTCTGTGTCAAAGTCACGTGATCGTTTAAACCCCGTTGCTTTGTCCTCAGACGCAGCGGTTTAAACTGCACCTGTGGTTTAGTCTGAACCTGGTTAACTACCATAGAGTCCAGCTTAACTTGAACCTGCTGCAGACCTGGTTAAAGGTCATATGGTTCAGTGTGAAGACAGATTCATGCAGCTACGATCATTTTAATCATTTCAATGAAGCTTAGCAGAAGACTCTCTTTACACTCACAAATCTCTCCTTCCCTCTGTCAGCTGATTCTGCCATCACATTTAAAAACTGCTCTCCTCTCTTCCACAGCATCACTAACCCTTTTAATATATTGTGTCACCATGGGGTCCAATCCCCGAAGTCTCTCCTGACTGAAATTCTTTTACCATGTATGTTCGTTTGAAGGCAACACTATCAGCAAGTGTCCAACTTCAAGAGTCTAGTCATGAAAATTAAAGGTGTCACTTCCTCCTAAAGACATTCAAGATGACAGAAACTGATTATCTGACCAACAAATGACCAGTTGTTAATGAATCCACCGCCACAAGGGAGGACGTGTGGTCAGTTTGCCAGTAATGTAGCAGAAAGAAAAAGAATCATGTACGTGTATTTTCAGACTTTGTTTATTCTGTATATTTAACGGATTATTGATACTGTAGATAGATTGTAAATAAAGGAAACAAAGGGGCAAATGTGCTACAATATGATGTACATTTGACATGAATATTTAGATCAATGTTATGATGGTAGTGACAATCAACGTCCCATTTGCAACATGTTTCAATGATTCAGGCCCCTGACACGGTGAGAATCTCGATAATTATCGCATTCACTCGTAACGATGAATTCTACAACAGTGTGGAAATGTGAACAACGGTGGAAACAAAAGTCCAGTTCAGCTGATCTTGTTCTAAACCACAGCTGGACTAGTCAGATGCAAAGTGACAGATCCGCAGTCACAGTCAGTGTAAGAGCACAAACAGAAGCATACAGATCATACCTGCACCAGGTATTCTCTGGAGAGCAGCGGCAGGCGAACGTGTTCCATCAGGTGAGCCAAGTGTTCCTGCCGGACGTCTTTATCGTGGTTGACCCAAGCTATCACCGCTTCAAACACCTGCACAGTGAGGTACACAGAGACACGTGAAGCTTGTGCTGTCCTACCTGCGTATATTGAGCAGAGTGAATGTGTGTATACCTTCTCCTCTGTGGGGATGGTGAGCTTGTCGCTGGCGATCAGGCTGGACACTTGCTCCATGCCCAAATTGAGGAACTCTTCACTCCCAACCACCTCCGCGAAATGTTGCTCTGTCAGCAAAAGCACGGAATGAAAATAACTACCCTGCAGATGAACATATCATTTTTTTTCTACTCTTAACATCGTCATTAATTAAACCTGTTCTCATTCCGTCTCATCCACCGTCCCACATGCTCCAGGATACACACTAACCCATTTTAGTGGAGCAATAAGAGCTGTTCACACACACACACACACACAAACCTGCGTAGCTGTTGGCCTGTGTGAGGAGCTGAGAGCAGGCGTGTAGGTCAGCGAAAGCTCGTATCCCCAGACAGTTGGATGGATGAAGCTGAGAGCTCAAGAACTCGCAACAAGCCTTTTTCACCTCGTTCAACTGGAGCAGGCTGGCTGCAGGCAGCAATGCCTGTCAAACACACACACCGAACATCCTGCATAAAGATACTACAATGCAGATGAATTCAATGAAAGGGGCGACAGGCTGGTCTGGTGTGTTGAGATACCATCTTTACGTCAGATGATTACAGGTTCAGTCACTCGAAATGACCAGCTTGTTGAGACTTGTCTGATCAAATGCATACGAGTAGATTTACAGTACAGTAGTCTGAGTTTCCTGAGCTCCTGAGCTCCTTTTAGTTTAGTTTTTAAACTTTTACACTTTCCAAAAGAGTGAATTTCCCTGAAAGCAAGGTAGGAGTTAAAAAGAGTAGCTAAGGTGCTCAACATATGATCAAGTGAAACAAATAGATGCTCGTAATCTACAGTTCCCTAATCTCAGCAGCATCATCAAGAGAAAGACAATTCCCATTTTAAAGACGCAGGATCCGACATGGTTGAGCATTTCGTTTGCCTCTTGACGGCTCTCAGTAGGAAAAAGTAACAAAAAGTAAGACAAAACATTTGTACTGAAATAGTACCAATATTTCATTACTTTCTGTTGAAACAGGTTGTCAGGAGGAGTTAACAGTTAGGGATGTGTTTGGTTATCAGTTTCAGTTGATAAAGCGATCAGAAAGGTGGGACGTTTCACAAGTTTGTGCTCACTTCACTGGATGGGTATTTACTCCTGTTAGTGCAAGTCACTGTTTTCTAGGGTTGTCTTCAACCAAACACATTCTTAGTCGACGAGCACTGATAGGATTTGTCGACTCACCGAGAAAATCGAAAGAGTCGACAATACAACCAGTGAAATCAACTAACTGACAAACAAATACTGTGATACAGTGCACAGTGTGTGTGTGTGTGTGTGTGTGTGTGTGTGTGTGTGTGTGTGTGTGTGTGGTGTTTACCTGCACGTTATCCTCTGTGACTTGTATCTCTGCTGTGTAAATGTAGTCGACCAGCAGGCCCAGAGTCCAACCGTCCATCTCCTTTATCCTCACTCGCTTCGCCCGGCTCTCTGCCATCTCGCCTGTCGGTAGACATCCATTACCAGAGAGGACATGGCAACAAAAAACAACTGAAACACAGGGTGAAACAAGATCCTGCCAGATGTCCAGCAGCACGAATGGCAGCGAGTCCTCACCTGTGAACATAGCGTGGAAGTATGGGCTCCCAGCAGCCAGAACCACCCTGTGAGCAGCGATCTCCACATCCTCCGCCACTATGGTCACGTCGCACAACAAGCTCTGGCTGTGTGGGCATTTAGGAGACGGACAGGTGAGAGATTACAATTATAAAATGTTTAACAGGGTGGCACCAAAGAGGACAACAGAGAACTGGAAAGAGAAGAGTGTGCATCACCTGCGCAGCTCGTTCATGACTTTGAACGCCTTCCTCATGTGCCGAGGGTTGAGCGTGACAGGACCTTGTCTCTCGACGCCATCTTCTTTGTCCAGAACGTGTGGACAAAGTCTGGTGCACCTGAGAGGGACGGCACGGATTACTGAGGGCAGACATCAGACGGTAGCGTGTTCTTACATACAGGAAGTATAGTAAGTGATAATGCACAACGAGCTGTTCTTTTCTATAGCAGGACACTTTAGAGTGTTACCTTTCATATACAATGTCCACTTAAAACAAGACAATCGTCATCTGTCTGTTTGTTTTACCAAAAAGAGTTAGTTTAACTGTTAGCAATGAACACATACTGTTACTGTATACACATATAGTGTTGTTTCACCCAAATTACAAAACAATATCAAGCCTTGTAGATAGTTTTGGTTTTATTTTTCCAAGTTTTAAGAGATGTTTCTGAGATGTCTGCCTCCATTTCAAAGCAATAGAAGTGAATGGATTTTTATTTTTGCAGTATGTCATTTACAACCATAAGAGGTGAATAAAAACATGTTTGAGATATAGGTATGAGATGTTCTTGACACCCGACAATCAGAAACAAGTATTTTTCACAACTATGACCTAAAATAATGTAAACACTGCAAACAGGACTTTAACTAGGTTTGCATCACAACAGGTTGAATGTCACTGAGCAGCATTAGAGGCTATGAAGAGTAAAATAAAGCATTGAATTGTATTCAGTTTACTTCATGTCTTTAAGGGAAGAATGCGTATAAATCATTACAATAATACCAAACAACACAGAGGTCACCAGGGTCTGACTGATCATTGTGTGACGAACGGCGCTCTGGCATGAAACCTACAATGAGTCAGCAGTGTAGGACGATCTGCAGCTGTGATTTGGTTACTTCACAGTTAAAGTGTCGATTCACCCAAATGTACCTCTAGAAGTTTCTAGCCATGTGGTTTTGAGATGTTGCTCTGTTCCCACACATGAAAACTGTTACCATGTTATTTCAGCCCGCTCTCATTCCCGGGGCACCGAATATTGATGCTTTGTCACGCCCAGCGGCGTCTGATACCGACGCAAAAGGCACCCTGTAGCATCCGCATGAGACGCACCATCCACGTCATTAGAAGACGCTCAGAGAAAATGCTCCGGGAGTCTGACGACGCAGTTTGAAGACCGAAAAAACCCAAACAGGTGAGGATGGGTCAAACAAATACTGGACTTTCGACCAGGGCGCCGGTGTCGGGTTATTTTGAAGTTATGTTAATGAGGTTTGTGTACTTATGTAATGTTGTTTACGTACTAAGACCACCTGTGATGTTTTCCTTAGAAAGTGACACCAAGGGGTCTGACAGATCGTCAGTATGTGACGAGTTGGAATGAGAATCTGTTGGTTACGTATCGGAGTAGTTGAGCAATTGATTGTTGAGAGATGGTGTAGCTGTCATTTTTCCAATGCCGTAAGTGTCACGAATTAAATTCCATGTACCTCCTATTGAGGTGCAGAACAAGACTGCATCCTCCAAAAACACTGTTGAATCAACACCTCTGTAAAACAGTTTCATGGCCGATCTGTTGTATTAACCTGCACTACTTTTGTCCAGGACCTAATGAACTGGCGCTACCACACACCTCAAACCCTCTGCAGTGTTCATACCCTTTTGCTTCTAAGTTACCATGAAGTAAAGACCCAACCCAACAAATACTCCTCTGCTGGAATAATACTAACCGGCCCCAGCTTTTACGTGAGTCAGTTGGTTTGAGGTGATTTGATTAAAACCACCACTTTATTTAGGAATATGCTCCATGTGAGCTCAATGTAAACTAATAAATAAAGACAAGACAGGGCCACAACAATCGCTAATAATACACGCTGGTCATCGTTGATTTTGTGCCTTAGCTCCCTAACAAATTAGCAATTAATTAAATCACCTGGCTCCTGGGGGCCCGGATGATAAACCAGCCTCGACCTAATAAAGTGGCCGGTGAGTGTGAATTTATAGATGCTGCACATCTGAAGCCCATCCAACTACAAATACACAAACATCTAATATTCAGCTCTACTGGATGGAAGAAGTATTCAGATGTTTTACTTCAGTAAAAGTACAAATACATTTATGTAAAAACACTCCATTACAAGTAAAAGTCACTCATTCAAAAGCCTCCTCGAGTTGAAGACGTATTAGCAGTCAAATGTATTCTATTAAAGTATCAAAGTACACGTTCTGCAAAACAATTACCCTCATGAATGATATATTATTGTGTATTACATTATTACATTGTTAATACTGATGCATCAAGTTGTATTTACTGTTGTAGCTGGTCAAGTTGGAGTTTAACTACTTTAAATAAAGTTAGCTAGTTCAGTCCAGTGGTTCCAAACCGAGGGGTTGGGGGCCTCTAAAGGGTCACAAGATGGATCTGAGGGGCCATGAGATGATTAATGGGAGAGGAAATAAAAAAGAACAACGTTACACTGATTTGTAAGCAGAAGTTGAGACTTCCTCTTAATCTAAGATGAATACTACTGATGGTATTGTGTTTTCTATAAACTTATCATATATTTTGTGTGTAAAATTTCAATCTGAAACTACAAACTATAACTGTCATATAAATGCAGTGGAGTGAAAAGTACAACATTTCTGAAATGTAGTGGAGTAGAAGTATAAAAGAGAAAGACATTTAAATGACTAAAGTAAAGTACAAGTACCTCAAAACTGTAAATGTAGCTACTTTCGACACACATATGGATTACATATAATCATGCTGCTCATGGCAAAATCACGTGGCCTTTGTTTTCTGTCACAAACACACCCACGCACACACACGACCACCCAGCAGTTGACACACATCCTCTCTGCCATAAACAAAAACAAATCATCGGATTATAACACAGACACAGACAACCCTCTACCCCCTCAGCCTGCTGCGGACGGGGCATCAGTCCCCGGCTCTCAGTGACCCGGTCCTCCCCGGTCAGCGAGCAGCCACACCGGCTGGCCGCTGTCGCTCTCAATGCGGCACCATCAGTCAAAGCAGCCACTGCACACACACACACACACACACACACACACACACACACACACAGTGATTGTTGTTGCACTCACAGCGGATGACTGTCCATGATTCCGGTGTTTTTCAGAGGCTGAAAACTTGGCCCAGCGGCATGCACCATTCCATATCCACAATGTAGTCTCTGATGGGTCTAAATTCAAGCGTGAATCGCGGCGATCAGCTGTCCAGAGGCGGCGAGACGGGCTGACGGCAGCCCCATTAAACCAGCCTGTCTCATAGAAACACACAGCCCGACTGCGGGTGACAACACGTTGCGATTGAAACCCGGCTGTTGTACCGCTGTTGTCTGTTCTGTCGGCCGCCCCAAAGAAAGAAGAGAAAAAAACACGCCAACCAGCAGCGTCAATGAGGGTTTATTGTGGGGCTTTTGTTTCGCCCTCCTCGCTCTCCCCTCCTGGGTGTATATGGGTGCGAGAGGCGAACAGACAGGACTACCTGTTATTTTCCAATCACTGATTAAAACGCACAAACAAGGACATGTCGGCAAAGACGGTCCTCCGAGCAGCCAAGGCGTCCCACAAGAAAGCACTGTCTCCCTCTAGCTGTGGGAGACCGGCCGGGGAGGAGGCTCATTATGAATCAAACACTCTTTGGGAATAAACAAAAGTCAAAAACTAAATCAAAATGATGTGTTTGCAAGTGAAAATGTTCGACTCCATATCTCATTATTTTGACTTAAATTTGCAGCGTTACAGCCAATCTAAAGTATCTTAAATATGTATTAAATACACGCTGTACAGTGATAGTGTCCAATAATATACTGTACATAAATAGTGCAGGTCAGTAGATAATGTTACATTTATTCAATCTATACATTTGATGTAGTAAGTGTACATTTTTGACTTGCTCAGTCAATTTTGACTTTCCATCTTACAATGTTGACTAACTACCTTCATATTTCACAATTTTGTCTTAATATCTCAGAACTCTGACTTTAAATTGAGTTATAACTTAGCGTCTATTAAGTTTGACTCAGTAACTGAAAATATTGATATGTTGTGATTTAGTTTTGTGTCATAATTTTGATTAACTTAACATTTTGTTGTACTATCTCTTAATTAAGATTTTATAAATCAAAATTTTGAATTAGTGTCTCAGAAATGTAGGTTATTATGAGCATTTACATTTTTATAAAAACATAGAACTAGAGGATGCATAACAAGATTTTTCACAGCTGACTCAGTTATTAAGTTAATATTGTACATAAAATGTATAAATAGAAGAATCGCCCATCTGGAGTTCTGAAAATGCAATAATAAATCTCCTGTTTGATCACGTCAAGACCACAGACCCCTGTTCTGCAAGAAGTTGTCCTCGGAGTCCATCTGTGAAGGTTTGTGTCTGGCTGTGCCGTCCGTGGACGGGCGATAGCTGTGAAGCTGCGGAGAACAAGTCTGTTGTGGTGTGAAGACGCTGAATGCATTAGAGACAACAGGCTGTCAGGAGGCTCAGGCACGGCTTATCTGAAGTCTTTTCTCCGTCATGATTTCATACAGAAGTCACATGGAATATTAAAGCTGTCAGCATGGTTTTACCCAGAATGTCAAGACTCCAGTTATATACCTATGTGAATATTGACAGGATCTTGACTTTTAGTCCAGAGTAGTGCTCCCAGAATGCTGGATCCCACAATTCCCACAATCGCTTTGGTCAGATCCTCTCTGCTTGGTAAATTCCCCCGTCTTTTAAACTCAGTTGGCAACAACATCAGGGTTTATTTTTTCAGATTTCACAAATATCTCTTCCAGAGCTACAAAATACATTTTAAAACGGTTTGTTCAGAGTCCAACTCTCCATGACTTGTAAACTCATCTTCATGTCTAAAATTGGTGGAATGCCCCTTTACATTTTGTTTTCAAAGACAAAAATGATGCACTGTGCAAATAGAAAAACATAATAAAGACTTTAGTCCAGAGTCAAAATACTTTTATTTTACAGTAAAAAAAAGTCAGCAACAGGAATATTTACATAAAACAAAATACAGAAATAAAATGATCTATGTCGTGATGTTCCAACAGCTGGAGAGTGACAACAAACTGTTCTTCAGTTTCTTACAGGTTGACACTTGAGAGTGGGCATCACACGATGTACGTGGTGTGTATACTGACAGTACAATCACATTACACCTAAGTCCTGCAAATATTCGCTCCATCTTGCTTCAAATCAAGCCTATATGATGGATGAACGCAAACAAATGAGTTTCCCGTCTCGGTGCGACCGACAGCCGCTTGCAGGTCAGAGTTCAACATTCCATTCTGGGTGTAAACAATGTAATTCGACAGAAGACTAATGTGACTGTAACTTTGGTGTGTTAACTTGGTTTTAAAGGGGCAGGGGGCAGACTGGCAGAGGCCTGCTCCAGAAAGGCCAGCGGTCCAGGAGGAGGAAGGTCTGTGGGTTTGCGGTGCTGAACGCTCACGTCCTCGAGAACCTGTTGCCAGTGGTGCAGTTTGGACAAGTGTTTCTGAACCAGCAATTCTTTCCTCTGTAGCTCATTACGTAACTCTGACACATCCTGAAGTGAGAAAAAAAAATGTAGGTGAGAAGAGAGAAGGCACATTAACAAATAAGAGAGAAATGCATAATACGTAAACACCGACAGCATGTCACAGATTCAGGTCTAAGAAGTAAAGGCAAAGCTAGTGAAGTCTGGATATAGCACAGCTAGCTAGTGGTTCTCAACAAGGAGTTTGGGATCTTCCAGAGTTCATTTTGCATTTACACAGAAAATTTGGGGATCAAAACCTACAAATACACAAATTATAGAAAATGGAGGGGGAAATAAGTGGACAGGAGTTGGAAAGAAGTGCAAGTCAGTATAAAAATGTACCTCTTTCACCACCTGTTCTGGTTTCTGGACAGATAACTGAAGCCTTTTCTGTAAGAAGAAGCACTCGGTCTGTCGAGCCACATCCAGAAACTTCTGTATACACTGGTCAACACCTACAATCAACAGACAAATAGATGAACGTCAATATACAGATCACAATATGAGATAAACTAAAAGTACCAGAACTACAAAAAATAATGAATTAAGAGGTTTCACTTACCAGTTCGAATCTCCTCCTGATCAGTTCCGTTAACGTAGTCCTGGCTCACCAGGGATGCAAAACATGCCTAAAGAAAAATGCGGAGCTTGAGTGAATTTGCCTTTTTCTAAATGTTCAAAATGTTGTTTTGCCACGAGAATCTGTTTATTGAAAGCAGCTTTTTAGTCTAAGAAACATCCTGCCGAATTGACCACATGTCCTACACAGTCTGTACCATGATAAAGATGTTTATGGGATAGTGGAGATATAAATATTCTAGTATACAAAAGGTTTTTATATACTTTATGTTGACCTCCTACACTCATACTGTGTGTGATTGTTGAACACGTCACTCCAAAACATGGACATTAATACTCTGCCGGAACAGTTTTGACTCTTCTGAGAAGGCTTTCCACAAGATGTTGTTACCTGGCTGCAGGGATTTGCTCCCATTCAGCCACACAAGAGTATTAGTGACGTCAGCCACTGACTTGGTGTGACAAGTTGCAGTTAATACCAAAGGTGTTGGATGGGCTTGCGATCAGGGCTCTGTGTGGACTAGTAAAGTTATTTTTCACCAAACTGGGAAAACCATTTCTTTATGGATTCCATTTTGGGCACAGCAAAAACTTTTCAGAGGTGGGATCAATATCTCCTGTAAATCCCAGCAGCCAACATTACTGTGTTCAAGAGTTTCAGTTTTATGGTGCCACTATATGAAAATCCGCTGGACAGATCTAAAAGAACACATTTTTCTACAGGCTATTGAAATGTAAACAAAAATCTGGACACATGTAAACTTGACCAACAACTTTGCGGAATGTTACTACGATTTAATATGTCACAGTATAAAAAGCACAGGTGTAAATAACAAAAATTAAAGATGTCTGAATAAAAAATGAGCTGCTTTGGTTTATGGAAGCAGGTATTTTGGATTTAAATAGCGTAAAGTGATGTTGTGTAGTTGCGATTGTTTGGGTTAAGGACATACGGTTGGCTCGGAGGGAGGAATGTTTAAATTGTTCATGTTCGTGTCAGCTGTCAACATCTGTGGGTGTTTTAAGTGTTGAAATAAGAGACTGGAGTAACGTTAGTCTGATAGCCACTTAGCTCATTAGCATTAGCTCATTTAGTTTAATGCCATCTATTGTTATATTTTACAGTTATCTAAGAATTATTTACTCAATAAAGACGTGGTAAAATAAATAAAAAATCTTCCCATAGCCCTACCATATGGGACATATCTTAACACCAGCGAATGATAAACAGTAAACATCACCTAGCTTAGCTAGCTTAATAAGCTAACAACAGTTAGCACACTCAGCTAACGGACGCTAGTCTCTTAACGTCAGCTTTACCTCAAAGGAAGACTCCAGTTCGTCCACCAGCGTGTTGTTTCCCGGAGCTCTGGTAGCTGCACCAGGGAAGCCCGGCTGGCCCGGTCCACCGGGACCCCCGACGGGATGCGCGCCCGGGGGCTGCTGACCGGAGAACATCCCACTCATGGACGACGCCATCTTGGTCGCTCTACCCAGTCCGCACATGCGCACACAGAGGGACGGCGCTCTCGGGACAACCGGGGACAACCCAGTTGTCGTTTTTCATGGTTTGGCTGTTGTCGGTTAAAAGTAATTTTGATGCCACAGTAAAGCATATTACAAAAAAAGTTATTTTTCTTTTCTTTTCTCCCTTTCCTTCATTATTTCTTGCACAATAGTGGATATTTTCACCTCTTTGGGCATCTACAAAGTATGAATCTGAGGCAATTTAATAAGGAAAAAACACCATTTAGTTGAAAGGACTCCTCACAACTCATGAGGGGACACAAGCTGCTTTGTTTAGTCCCAAGCCAATGGTGGCTTTCAACTTTGTGGCAACAGTTTGGGGAAGGCACTGACTCGCCCACTTTGCACAATGAGAGGTCCATAAAGAAGTTGCTTTCAAAGTCTGAAACTTTGGGATGAATGCCATCTTGGACGAACTCCCAAATATCGGCATTCGGCCTCACTAATGCTCGTTTGGCTGAATCGGGGCAAATCAGTGCAGCCAGTTTGCAAAATCTGTTGGTAAGCCTTCTCAGAAGAGTGGATGCAGTTACAGCAGCACATTAATGCCCATGATTCTGGAATGAGGTGTTCAAAGATCACATACGGGTGTAATGTTTGGGTGTGAGATAGTGTGCGTCGGTGTTGTGTCGACTAAGACCTAAGACTTAAGACCTAAGACCTAATAGAGATTACAAATGTGTCACACACATAATTCATTATAGAGTTTATTTTCTACAACATATAAATGATGTGAACTATAAAGTTCCAGTTGTTTTTAGCTGAAATCACAACAGTGTGGGGATCCACTGAACCTGTATTACATTGTGGCCTCTTACATTGATGCATTAGCTGTATGTAAACGTTGGTTTAAAAATGAATTCAAAATGAATCCCTGCCAACATTTTCTGAGCTCTTCAATGGATACGATATTGTCCATTTTTGACTTCTAAACCTGGCCATTGCTGAGAGATCAGGGGTGAATAGAAGCAGCTCACAGTCAGAGAGTCTTGTGTCCGATCTGCTATTTGTGTCAATCTCTCAGCCAGTGTGGGCCAATCCGGCAGCAAACTCCACCAGTGTACGTGTTGGTCTTCCAGACATGCCCTTTCTCAGGTAGGGAACTTCATCTTTGTTGCTCATCACACCTGCGATGTCCAGATGGGCCCAATGAGGAGCTGTGACGAACTCTCTCAGGAATGCAGCTGCTGTGCATGCACCGCCGGAACTAGAAAGATGACCAAAGACACACGGTGAGGTTCAGGTAAATAAAGCCACTAGCCATTCAGGCTAATAATGCACCCGTAGTTTGAAATAAAGGCAAAGAAGCGTTGAAACCATCGTGAGATGAATTTTAAACCAGTTTTGAAGAACCAAAACATCCAGACTCATGTCAAAGTGTTCAACACTCTAATATGGTTATATTATTCGGTTATACACGAATGAAGAATCCGGACTCCTCTGATGTCTTCAGGCACTCACTTAGTGTAGCGAGATACGTACCGGCTGTACTTGCCGATGTTGTTGAGGTCAGCCAGCTGGCTGTCAGTCACCTGTCTGGTGTAGTGCTGGAACAGAGGCATCCGCCACACTCTGTCACCTGTCACAACACTAGCCTGCAAACACACGCACAGACACACACACTTAGTCAACACAGGAGCTGATGGACTGAGAGGTTGCGAGTACGTTTATTGTGCATACACAGTACCTTGTGCAGCTGCTGCCAGAGCCAGTCAGAGTTTGTAAACACTCCAGTTGCAGCTGAGCCAAGAGCTACATCAATCGCACCTTGGAGACAAAAGAAGCCACAGTTTAAAACGGACACATCATATTTGCATATCATATTATCAGAACTTGTAGTTCACTTCAGTTGGTCCCCAACATGTTCACGCTGACTTATTGTCACTAGGGCTGCACCTAACGATTATTTTAATAATCGATTAATCTGTCGATCATTTTTTAGATTAATCGATGAATTGGATAAAAAAACAAAAAAGCATTAATTTCCCAAGTCATCAAAACTCATCAAACCCGACAATCAGGAATGAACAGCCTCACGTGACTGAATGAAATTATGATGAATGATGTCAAAAGTATTTTGTCTCTCAGTTCTCTCTCTATCTATATATATATATATATATATATACATATATATATATATATATATATATATATGTATATATATATATATATATACACATATATATATATATATATATATATATATATATATATATATATATATATATATACACATATATATATATATATATACATATATATATATATATATATATATATATATATATATATATATATCTATATCTGTGTATATATATATGTATATATATATATATATATCTATATATATATATATATATATATATATATATATATATATATATATATATATATAGATACATATATATATATAGATACATATATATATATATATATATATATATACATATATATATACACAGATATAGATATATATATATATATATATATATATATATATCTATATAGATATATATATAGCCCTACCTAGAACATGTTCCACCAGCTCCACTGGTGTGAAATGCTCCCACACCTTGGATGACTGAGGTCGTACTGATTTCTCTGCCTCCGCCATGTGTTTCAGAACATCGTTACGGGTCTCCGGTGGTCTTTCCTCTACCTCCGCTCTGCGCTCAACTTTATTTTTTTTATGCTCAAACATCTCCGTGACTTATTGAGTGGCGTAATAGTCGCGCGACACAACGAATCGATAATGAAATTCATTGCCAACTCTTTTAATAATCGAATTTTATCGATTTGATCGATTCGTTGTTGCAGCCCTAATTGTCACCCTGCATCATGAGCACTAATGATTGAGACTACAACTGGACCTCATAGGTCATGAATAAGAACACGGTGACAGGTTGAAACAGGATGGAAAAGAGGCATCCTGTACCGTGATTTGAGGGGTTATAGATACTTTGCGATCGATACAGTTCTCTTTACTTTTTAAAGAGGAAAGGCCAAATTACAAAGAGACACAACCACAACACACGGCAGGATATAGACCGGGGATAAGGAGAGAGAGGGAAGGCAATGTTATTCATCAAAGGTCCCTCGTGAGATATGAACTGGGCACGTTGCGGTTATACTACTGTATACGCACCTTGGAGAAGCGAACACATCCAACACACCTGTTTAAACTCCTTCTTACATGTATCCTTGATTAGATCATGATTTTGCATTATATACAGATTCTTTGACAGTTTCTTCCTTGAGAACCAGCTTGTCAGGCGGTCTCAGTCCGATTGTTTGGTCCGCAACGATAGATCAATTCAAAGCAATCAACGTTGGCTTAAATCGTACAAAAGGAAAGTTAAAAACCAGTCTCATAACATGATGTAAAGATTTGTTTTAAATAGTTGTTTCTTCACCAAATGTCACTGTGTAAATAAACCCACAGTAAAGAATCCCACCTGTTAGCGTAGCAACATCGACGATGGCTCTGGGGTTGAAAGTGTGTCCGTAACACAGTGCGTCAGCGAGAACCAGTCGGCCCTCTGCATCTGTATTATCAACCTGTACACAACAACACCTGTCCATCTGTATACACACAAACGTATCACACTCTCGTAACGGTTCCTTCCACCCACCTGGATTGTTTTTCCATTTCTGGCCGTGACAACATCACCTGGTTTAGTAGCTTTTCCACTGGGCATGTTCTCACACAGGGGAGCCAGACCTGACCAGTGGAAACAGACAGGTTAATCATTACAACATCAATAATAAGTACATGCGGTGATTCAAAGTTATAAAAACATGTTTTTAAGTCCATCGTAGGGTTTTATGGATATTTATAAATTCTCTCATTTATAATCTATGGTAGAAAATAATAAAGTTGAAGGATCCATATTGTCAAAACGTTTACCAATAATGTTGACCGGTAGTTTCAGAGCTGCTGCTGTGACGATAGCCGCACACACGGTGGCAGCTCCCCCCATATCAGCTCTCATCGCATCCATAGAAGGAGACGGCTTCAGAGAAATACCACCGCTACCAAGGAGGAGACAAAACGGCATTAATGTGAGCTTTGTAACGTTTCTTTATGCGAGTTAATGGGCTCGAGTGTGTATTATTATGGTTTACCTGTCAAAGGTGATGCCCTTGCCCACTAAGAGCAGTGGGGCCTGCTTGCTGTCAGGAGAACCGTTGTAATGTAGCTCCAGGAAGACAGGGGGCTCCTCTGAGCCTTTAGACACACTGAGAAACGCTCCCATCTGTTGCTGCTCGATCCAGGCCTGAGATCTACAGAAACACAGGAACTATGAGACAAAAACTCTTCAGGGTGCAAAAAAAGGATCAATAATCAGAGAAGACCTTGTTTTATGTGATAGAATATTTTGATTGAACGGCTCGAGAGTTGTTTATATAATTGTTACATTGTTTTCTGGTTGATAATCACTTGGTCATTGGAGCAACAATGTCAAATGTTGTTCAACATCTGGCAACACTATAACTACAGTAATGATGAATGATTCACAGACCTCTTATTTATTGTGACTCGTTCAGCATGCAGTGATAATTTCTCTTCGATGGTGTTGGCAAAAGCAGTAGGAGTGATGTGATTGGCGGGAGCTTCCATGAGTAGCCGTGCGAGGTTTTGGCCATCTGCATACATGACTCCTTTCTGCCACCCGGCCGAGTCGGAACTAAGAACACACACACACACGCACGAACACGAAAACACACACACACACACGCACAAACACGAAAACACACACACACACAAACACGAAAACACACACACACACACACACACACACACACACACGCACAAACACGAAAACACACACACACACACACACACACACACACGCACAAACACGAAAACACACACACACACAAACACGAAAACACACGCACGAACACGAAAACACACACACACACGCACAAACACGAAAACACACACACACACACACACACACACACACGCACAAACACGAAAACACACACACGCACAAACACGAAAACACACACACACACGAACACGAAAACACACACACGCACGAACACGAAAACACACACACACACGCACACGCACAAACACGAAAACACACACACACACACACACACACACACACACACACACACACACACACACACACACACACACACACACACACACACACACACACACACACACACACACACACACACACACACACACACACACACACACACACACACACACACACACACACACACAGGTTAGCATGGCGCTGCATACATCTGTAATAACGTGTAATAAACACCACGGCTTCATGCTGCAGCTCATTTGTTAGTCTACCTTCCATGAAGCTGTGCGGTTACTTTGGTCTTCTTCTTGGATTTGAGTTGGTCATAATGGAACAAACCCAGAGCGGCGCCTTCTGCTGCCGATTGGGCATCACCGCAGCCGTCCACCTCCACATGGTTCACCTCCAGGTCCTGAAGCAGCCGGCAGCCAACTGAACATGCACAGACACAGATATCAGCCAGGTAGTAACTCCAGTAAGATAAGAAAAGATGCCATTACATTGCACGAAATGGAACTATTTGCCCGTACGAGTAGAGACGTGCGTCTTACCTGACACTGCCTGTCTGATGTTCTCTTTGCTGGTGTCCCAGTTTTCTGATCCACACACATCTGCACTGGTCTTACCCAGCCCGACTACTGCGACACACGGGAAGTCCTGGAGAAGACACAGGGAAGATTTAATTACTCCGACGTCGTCAAGAGACCGCGTTTGTCTTATTCGAATGTCACTTCTTGTTACCTTGTCGATTCCATAAAATATTCTGCTTTTGCCTTTCTTGAGAGCCGGTCCAGAGCTGGAGAGAGCAAAACAAAACCAGATTATTAACTAACTATGCAACAGATTAGACAGAGACACGGTGTTAACGTGGTATCCAGGAATGCATCAGTATGGTTTTTGTCTGTCTTGTTTACTTTACTTATATTCATTTATTTCTACCATTTGACCTGCCTGTTATGTGTGTTTTTGGAAGGTTTCACTAACAGGGTTGCAAAACAAAATGCAGTTTGTAGTCCCATTTTGCTGCCTTACGTTTAGTCTGAATGTTGCATCATTCATTGTTTTGTTCTGACCAGGTAAACAGTATACAGCACTGTATACCGATGGATGACAGTAAATCAACAACTCCCTTAAAGAGTTTCATTAAAAACTGATAATAACTTTATTGAAAAGAGGATTCATTGCAGGACCGTTGTATAAGACTGTTATTATTGTTATCATCCCATAACAAGACTTGTACCGACAGCTCACAGATATCACAGACTTACATTTTCAGAAGTTCAGAAAGTTTCCCAGAAAGATTTTGGTCAAAACCTGCAGCTGCTTCAGTGAGATGAAGGCCGCCCTCCTCTCCCTCCTTCTCAAACACTCCCAGCACCAGACCCTGCAGACACACACGAACAAAGGAAAAGGAACCCACAAACCGATCAATCTATAATTCTGTCAGTTAACATATCAATAGCTCTCGTCCTAATAACAAAAATAAACTACTGTGCTTGCTTGTGTTATTATGGCGAATCAATCGACATGAGCACTGTGCCTATTTGATGTATTGGTTATGAGGCTGTTGTTAGCTCAAACTTCTTGTCAGTTTCACCACAAACTTCAGATTACACTGACTAGTTGTGTTACTGTTCTGTAATGATCATATTTGACACCTTCACAATTCGGATTAAATGCTTTTTTTTCTAAACTCTACATGTATGCCAGGGATGCAACTCTTCACATCAAGTACATTTTTTGATCTCAAGGAAGCATTCAGCTTTAGTACCTTGAGTCAGAATAAAACTGCTGCTTTTAACTATTATGCTGATCTCAAACTTTAGCCACTTTAAAACCTAAATTTAAAACTCTGTTGTTCTCATGCACCTTTGATTGATTGATTGGTTTCTCTGCTGCATTTTTATTTCCTTTGTTACATTAGGGGCAACTGATTACTAATTACTGCAATTGTGTTTCTGGTCCAGCCACTTGTTTTTATTTTTATTTTGTTTACCTTATTTCATGTCATCTAATTTGTAAAATCACATTGCTCTTTATTTCAAACTTCATTCATTTTTCTCTGGTTTTATTGCTTATTGTTTTTAAACGACATGCTAATGCTTTTCTTTGACTATTTAAATGTAAAGCACTTTGAATTCATTATGTGTTTGAAATGTGCTGTGAAATGTAAATTTGAAGCCAATTAAAGACTGAGTGGCTGATGACCGGAAGTAACTTGTACATCAACACAGTTGTTGACACTCTCAAACACACCCACACAAACACACACACACACACACACACACACACACACACACACACACACACACACACACACACACACACACACACACACAAACACACACACAAACACACACACAAACACACACAAACACACACACAAACACACACACACACAAACACACACACACACACACACACACACACAAATACATTCTCTTAAAATGTTAAAACCTCTGAGATCCAGTGTGAAGTGCTGATGAATCCTGTGAGAGTCACTGATGTAACAAACTATCTGTCAGCTAATGTTTGACAGGCTAACGGCTAACAGCTACTTACTTTTCTCTCGTTCAGGTGAGTCTGTGACGCAGAAAATGACCTGCAGTATTTCGTCCGCACCGCCGTCTGCACGGTTCTCCTCATAAGAAGCATTGTCATCTGTTGTACATGTATAAACCCCCGAAACAAACTATTAACTCAGAGATGTAGAGGTCGCATACATGTGCAAAGAGTCGATCGACCTGACACCGTCGCGTTTTTCATACGTCACCAAAAAGCGACTAAGGCGGTAATTTGTCGCCACATGGCGGCAGCAGTGAGAAGCTGCAGGAGGCTTCAGCTGAAGCCTAAAAACTAAAGAGACAAATAGTGACATAACCCATCAGTTAACCACTAATGGAAAGTAACTAAGTACATTTACTCAAGTACTATTCTTAATACTTACTTCCATTTTCTGCTCCTTTATACCTCTACTCCACCACATTATCTGACAACTTTACAATCAGATTAATAATACAACATATAATCAATAAGTAAATGACAATGTCTTTTTATAGATTAATATAAAACTTATTGATCCTCTAGAATAAATTAACTTCCTAGCAGTAATTCAAATAATCTCCACTTTTATAAGCGTATGTGTGCATGTATATTCTGTCTAATTCAGATTCAAAATGTCACACATTTAAATCTTATACTTTAAATGAATTTGCACACTGTTTAGCTGGACAATTATTTCTTCCAAGAGACAAAGGTGTCAGTTGATGTTTCTTTTTCACTGACATCATACAGTAGATTCACTGACATCATAAAGTATATTTATATTATAAGGAAATCCTCACTGGGTCGGGAAACTGATATTTAGGAGATAATAACAACAATAAAACACAAACTGTACTTCAACTATAATCATTTAATTGATGTCTTGTGTAAATATTAGTGTGTTAATGTCCAGGAAATTATAACCAATCTATTAAATGTAATACAAGTTCTTTAAATGATGATGGCCAGAGTGACTTTTTTCTTTATAACAGCTGACTTCTCCAGATGTGAGGGACTTTTTATGACCAAGATAAAGTAAATAAAAGGGAATAAAATGAATTGATAATTAGAAATCTCATTCTGTTTATGGAAGATTGTATACTCTCCATACATAAGCCCACAACTCCCTGTGAAATAAATGATTCATGCAAAGCTGTACACTTTCTATCAGGGATCAAGAATAATTACTATAAAAAAAAACTTAAAATCTCAAACAAAGACTGGAGACTTTAAGTGAACCATAAAGTGACTGAAAAACAGATCAGTTAATGACATTCTATACAATAATGATGTATTTACATTTTGCAGCTATAGACAGAATATATCCAGCACATGTCCAGAATGCAAAGGGTACGTTTGGGATGCAGGACTCTTGGCACTGGCACAGTGCTGGTTTCACTCTGCTGTCAGTCATTGTGGTTTCCTCCAGTCAACCACCGGTGATGTAAATGCTCCTGTTGGTCCTTCAGTAGAGCAGGTCCAGAGCAGAGACGGTGGGTTCTTCAGGTTTCTTGATCTCCGGTTTGGGCAGTTTGATCCGACTCATGGCAACCACTCCACAGACGGCAAAGTGAGTCGCAATGCTGCCCACACCTAGCCAGAAGGACCAGTCCAGGCTGTCGTCCAGAACAACCAGCACGAAGAGGTTCTCCCGATGATTGGCTACCCGCTCGGTCAGACTGTGGTGCCTCACGGCTGCCAGGAAACACAGCATGCCAAGGGCACCGAAAAGAGCTGGAAGAAAAATAGAGAGGTGAAGTTCAGAAGCACCAGGAAGTGAAGCCAGCAAGGAAAGAACGGGAGATTCTGAGGGAAAGAGTAAAAGTTGCCTCACACACCAGCAATGAAGTTCCACAGGTAGAGGCCTTTGTGCCCTTTGATGCTCTGGTAGGGAACTTTGCGTGCGTTGTATATGCAGAAAGACAGACTGACCAGCGCGAAACCCACAGCCACCAGCAGGAACAGGATCACCATCATGTGAAGGCCGCCATTCAACGCCCGCACAAGCTTTGGGAAAACTAGACCGAGAAGAAGCACAGATGAAAAAAACAAAGCAGAATGAAGCAAAATGTGGATGCAGCTTTGGAGCGTATGTGAAGATGTGAAGATGTTATATAATTTTATATGTTTATTATGATATTTAAGTCAATAAACTAACTATCTAGCAAAACTATCTCTGGATGTTTGCAGCAGTAATGTGTCTTGTGATGTTTGTTTCTTATTCTTTGAATTGAATTGAAAAATAGAGCTTTTAAGTTTTAAATATTGTTTATATGGAGTTTATTTCAAGCAAAAATGACCAACATTTATTTAAAAGACGCCTTTTAAAATAAATGTAATAATAATTAATTATATTAAAAGAAGTAATGAACTTATGATAACTCAATTCTAATTTAAGAACCAGTGGGTATTGGTGAGATAAGCCCTAAATATACAGTTATCCCTATAGCTTTAAGGCTGGAAAAAAGCATGTTATTCTACTGTCTGATAGTATAATATTCTATAAGTTATATGTTTACATTTAATTAAATACTCAATCCAAGACTGTGCTTTTTATTGCTGCGCTATTTCATCAAATAGACATATTCAACATGTCTTGTGCATCAATTTGTACACATTTTCCAGCCTGATATATCTGGTGTGTTTGAAAGCTTTGTGATTTCCAGGACTTGTTTGCTCTTAAAATAGGTTGCAAGTTTGCTTTGTTGGTTATTACATGTGATAATATCATGTTGTGCTATCTGCATGTGGATATTACATGTTAAATGTGTCACTGTCACTGTTAAAAACACTCATATGACCTCAGGAAGAATAGTCTGTCTGATAGGTAATGAGAATCTAAAGAAACAATCCACTTTGAATAATAAATGTACATTTCTGACTGCATTATTTCGCAATTTCATGGTATTTCATAATATTACATATTTGATCTTTATTTTTTTAATATTTCTAGAAATAATTGTCTTTATTCAATAATATTTGTAATACACTTTGTGTGTAGTCTATCTAGTATTATAATACATTAAGAGAGAGCAGTATTTGATCTTACTGTATATTTTGGAGCGCCTGTTGCCGAGCCCACACTTCTTGGTCTTTCCTCCCTGGAACAAGCCGTAGTAAATGTCCCCGATGAACTGCTCCAGCTCCGGGTGGGACGCGTTCACTATCTCCGCCCCGGTTTTACACAGGATCCGTCCGGTGACCCACCGCTCCGTGGACAAGGCCACGACCAGGAGCACCACCGAGCCGACACAGAGCACCGAGGCCACCGAGAAGGTTATCCGTTTCCACAGCGAAGGCATCTCACGAGCCCATGGTGCCGCGAGGAAGGTAACACGACGCCGGGCAGCGACCGCACAGCACACTCAGCGATCACCATGAGTTTATTCTATAGTTTGTAAAAAAAGAAAGAAGGGGAAATGAATCATAATCGGGTAAATAGTTTTTTCTCTGAGTAAAATGTCGCGTGTATTTGTTATGTGAGTCCACAGAGGAGGAGAAACCGAATCTATGGTGGTCAAAGAGATCCGTTACCGGGAGAAACTCTACCCCTGCCCAGTGCGCCTGAGTCCCTCCCTCTGCACTCTCCTCTTTATTCAGCGGACGAATTAACCTTTGCTGTCTGGATATGAATCACGATTGGTGTTAATAAGATCCTGCAAGCGTAGTTAATGGCGTCAGAATGACTGATGTGGTGCTCTGTGACACCCTAAAGGTCGGCTCAGAGTATGAAACACAGAGGGGCCAATGAGTTCAGACTCGGGTTGATAGTCCTAGCATCTCTCATTCTTGCACAATCCACTTATTCATTAAGGGTTATCTGCAATTCGTGGTGTAAAGTAATGAAGTAGGCTTCATTTACTCCAGCACTATATCGAGCAGTGGTGGACTCAGGCTGTCTGTGGGGCAGGAGCGAAAACAATTAAAAGGTTTTCTAATAGGGCAGTGTATATGTGACTGCATCACATTTTCTCCATTGAAAGGGCATGCAGCTTATAGACGGCACTTCATCATACATTACTCACGAAGGATATTTTTGTACTTTTATTTTGTTATTGTTGTGTTATCGTTTATAATCCTTTTATTGTTCTGCTATATTGTATATTTTACTTTATCATGTTAATGTTATGTTATATTGTATATTTTGATACTTTATCTTGTTATTGTAATGTTATAATTTATAATGGAGTCCCTTTATATTGATATTTGTGTGTTAGATTGTATATTCTGGTACTTTATCTTGTTTTTGTAATGTTATTATTTATAATGGAGTGCTTTTGTATTGATATTGTCCTTTTTCTAAATGTTCCAAATTCTAAAATTGATCTCACTACATATGTCGTTGCTCTGTATTAATATTGTAAATCAATTAATTTATTGACTACTAGTTCTGTCTCTCTATACAGATTTCTACCAATATCTACGCATTCAAATTGCCCGCCAAGTACTTCCATCTGAAGTCAACGTTGACGCGACTGTCTTCTTTATACGGCTCTGGTTGTACCACCGTGAAGTAGACGTAATGACGTCAGAGCGTGTGACGCAGATGTCAGTCGCTCAGTTCATCAGATGAGACCGTTTGGCGAAGATGGCGGACTCGCTGTCGTCAGGTCTGGGAGAGGAGCAGGAGGACAGGGAGAGAGGCGGGAAGGCTGCTCAAACAGAGAAGAACGAGGAGAAAGACGGAGTCACAGAGACGTTGGGGTTTAACGATAAAAATGGCGACAGTAAGGGCAAGAAACGCAACCTGTCAGGTGAGAGCTAGCCTCGATGTTACACAGTTTGACAGCGCTAGCTAGCTGCTGGAAGGATTTTTTTTTTATTCAACGTTGCTGGCAAACCAGTGTTTGGTTTGATAACCACGTATAGAGTGCAGTATTGTTATCTGTTGCGCGACTACGCAGTTACAATATCAATCAGTCAACAGTTAACGTTACTGAGTCTCTGCAGTTTTGGGCGCTGCTCCGAGTTTGCACTTTGAGTAACGTTTAAGTTACTTTATGTGGCTAATTTATTGTTTTATTCATGCAAATAATTACACTGCTGCATGTAAACACGCACGAGTCAAATAGGCCAGTTTTGCTTTCCCGTCAAAGAAAGACGTGCTGTGTCTCTGCACAGGCGCATTCAGAAGTGCTGCTGAGTGGGTAACGTTAAATAGTACGGACAGAAGTATGTGGACACTTATATCTTCACATTGTGTTCTTTTGGCCCGGGGCTGCTTGTCACGGTTGACTCGGCTTCTTGGTTCTCACTAAAGCACTTCAATGATTTAGTCCTGCACTTCCATAAAGGTTTAAAGGGACTGATTCAAAGAGAGCGGTCAAAATAGGCCATTTCAAATCAAACATTTTGAGTTCACATAGTAGGAAAAGCACAGGGGATAAATATCCTGACTTTCTTTACCCTCTATCGAGCTTTGTAAATGTTTGATTTCTACTCTTTCCATAATTCAACTTGATATAGCTTTTCAATTCGACCTTTCTTCTTAGTAAACACCCACATATGTCAAACTCCTCATGTCATAATGCAGGCTCAAAAGTTTAGGATTGAGACCCAACCTGATATAATGAGGAGAAAGCTCCTTCAGTGCCATTAAAAACATTATACAACTGTTTTACTCCCAGACTAATACATTTTGATTGATGCTGTGACCCTAAATGGGAAATCCTAATGCTGCAGGACTCAATCATATTTTAAACAATAGTGTTCTTCCAACTTTATGTTCGCTGTTTCAACCCAACAATGGACTAAGGCAGCGAAAGCCCGTAACAAAAAGTTTGTCGCACTTTGGTGTAGAACTTGAGCCTCATTCAACAATTTGGGGATGAATTTCAACCTCAACTGTGAACTGGTACTCATCACACATCAGTCCTCAGCCTCACTAATGCAAATGACTGAATAGGAGTAAATCCCTGCACCCTGGATCAAAAACTCCTTTGAAAACTTACAGTGAAGGCTGTTACAGCAGCAGGTTTATGGTTTTGAATGAGATATTCAGCAATAACATATGGGTGTAATGTTTGTTCTTCCACATATGTCTGGTCATATAGTGAAGATATTTCTTATCAATGCAAATTTATATGGTTTATTATTAGCGAAGGACTCTCCTTTTGTTTACAGTGAGAATACAGGCACCTGCTGTTAACCTGTGAATGAAGTCATCAAAGCGTTCTGGGGTTGTAGTAATGTTTTATCACTAAGGTGTGAGACATCACTGGCATGTGAAGTTCCCTTAGAAGGTAGCGTGTGCGTGTGTGTGCGTGTTTAATGCTTTGCCTTCTTCCGCAATTCTGGCTCTAGACTTGTCTCTGGTCAGATTTATAACCACTGAGCTGACCAGAGGATACTTCCTGGAACACAATGAGGCCAAATACACCGAGCGCAGAGAGAGGGTCTACACCTGCCTCCGCATCCCCAAAGAGCTGGAGAAGGTAAACACACTAACAATTTACTGAGAGATTTCTTTGTACAAGTCACAGATACATGAATATTCTCCTTCTATGTGTCTGACTTTCGTTCTCTCTCTTTAGTTGATGACATTCGGCTTCTTCCTCTGTCTGGATGCCTTTCTCTATGTGTTCACCCTGCTGCCCCTCAGGGTGATTCTGGCCCTTTTACGGCTCCTCACGTTGCCTTGCTGTGGCCTCAGGTGAAGTATATATTTGGGTATTAGGGAAGCGATCAGTGCAACGCTGTTCTTAACCTCTTGGGGGCAGTAGAGCTCCTTCTGATTTTGTTCGAACGGACGATAACCTCTTCTGTTCTTCTTTTCCTTCTCCAGACTTCTTCTGTGAACTTTTCTTCCGTGTGTAATTTTGTTTTTGTGTGTGTGTGTTTTAGTGGCTCCCGCCTGCTCCAGCCAGCTCAGGTGTGTGATGTGCTGAAAGGCTTCATCATGGTGCTGTGTTACTCCATGATGAGCTACGTGGATTACTCCATGATGTACCACCTTATCAGGGGACAGTCTGTCATCAAGCTGTACATCATATACAACATGTTAGAGGTACACACGGATGATACTGCAATAATAAAGTGTATAGCTCTTGAACGTACCGTACAGTGAGCCAGCAACTCATCCGCTCTCTGGCCTCCTCTCGGCCTTCCCCTGTTGTGTCGTCAGGTGGCGGACCGCCTGTTCTCATCATTCGGTCAGGACATCCTGGACGCTCTGTACTGGACGGCCACCGAACCCAAGGAGAAGAAGAGAGCGCACATAGGCGTGATTCCTCACTTCCTCATGGCTGTGCTCTACGTCTGTATCCTCACTGAGAGAGACCTATCTACACGTGTATTCCCCTACACGCATACACATATGTAGTAGTACATGCATGAGAATGTGTCAGTCTGCGATGACAGGAAAATGTTAATTTCTCAGTGTATGTGACTGTAAACTGGCAGATGATCTTCTTAGTTTAGATGAAAAGAATTATGGGTTAATTAAGTCCTTTTGTTTTTACTGTTCTTCTTGTCTTCTGTGATAGTAAATCAAACATCTTTAGGTTTTAGACTATTGGTCGGACAACAAAAGACAGTTAAAGCTGTCAACTTGGGCCTTGAGAGGCATTTTTCACTTGCGTGGTTCATTTTATTGACGAAACATCGAGTCAATTTATTGCTAATAATCTGCTGATGAATCAATAATGTAATCATATGTTGTAACGTCGCACAGTTTACTTCAGACTATTTGAACACGTATTATAGTGGACGCACATCAGAATGAACACACGGCATGATTTTCTTTACTGTAGCCCTCGGCGTAATGTTTTCCTCAGCATGTTTGTGTCTAGTTCTCCATGCCATCCTCATCATGGTTCAGGCCACCACTCTAAACGTAGCGTTCAACTCTCACAACAAGTCCCTGCTCACCATCATGATGTCAAACAACGTGAGTGTAATGCACACAAACATTTAACTCGCTTAAAAAGGACGTGCTGCATGAGCTCAGACACGATATTTAGTTTTTTTTCTGTTGCAGTTTGTGGAGATCAAAGGAAGCGTGTTCAAGAAGTTTGAAAAGAACAACCTTTTCCAGATGTCCAACAGTGGTTAGTGTTGAATGATACCTCAAAAAAAAATACGTGCCGCAAAATCAGCGGCCTGGATATTTTGTAACTCAGCCCTTGAACTTGGTGATTTGGTACAAGGTCAATTTATGGAATCGAGCTCAGCTGCAGTGATTTCAAAGTAGGTTAATCCAGGATTGTTTTTGTTTTTTTCACACAGACATAAAAGAGAGGTTCACCAACTACATCCTCCTGCTCATCGTCTGTCTGAGAAACATGGAGCAGTTCTCATGGAACCCTGGTACCTAACGCAGCGCAGATATAATGTATCATCACTGAGATATACACCGCTGCTTTATCTATATGACAGACGTTACATCACGCTTCTGAGTGGCTCAGCAGTGAACCGTCACTGTCATGTATAACTAATGATATAATGACACTAACTAGTTTCTATCGTTGTTTTTAGACCACTTGTGGGTGCTGTTTCCTGATGTCATCATGGTGATTGCCTCAGAGGTGGCCGTGGACGTTGTGAAGCACGCCTTCATCACCAAATTCAATGACATCAGTGCTGATGTGAGTCCCTCTTTGCATGCATACTTTCACAGTTTATCCTTCAGGATGTGGTTACATGTATTAATGTTATTATAGGGCCGTCTTACAGTCATCGGTGGATAAAGAAGGCCCAGTTAATGGTCTTTTTTTACATTTTGTACTGACAGGCTTTTAGCTGAGTCACTACATGTGTTAGCCAGGCATACCATGTACTGTATCAGTACCATGTTGACGGTACATTCAAAGCCACAGTATTGTCATTAATAAATATCGATATTGCAACACAAAAAGTTAATGTGACAAAGTGGCACCACACTCTCTATGTGACCCTGAAAAGGTTAGATTTTTGGCATTTGATGGCAGGGGTTTAACAGCTTGTAGCGATATCTAACAATGACAGTGATCAGTTAGAGATGTGGTACAAATCGATCCGCTGACGAAGACAGTGAAATGCAGTCGAAAGCTCAGGAAAAAGCTAGTCAGTGGACCTTAAATTAAGATTATTTTGTTCATCTACTTGTCAAAGGTGAATGCATGTTTAATCTCCACAGACTCTATTCTGTTCCACTCCACTGCCTTACACCAGGTGTTCTTTATGTTTTACAACCTGGTGGTTTGTTCTCTCATGTTTTGATTTGTAACTTTGCTTATGTAATGGAAACCAACACCACAGGAAGGGATTAACCCCTTTTATCTCAAACCCAATCACACGTTCAGGCTCTTGTGTATCCACGCTCGCTCACTTTAATCATGCTATACACATTTTGTCTTTTGTCTTTTTACGCCGGCTTTATCAAAATTCAATTTGGCTCATTTCATTCATACTGTACCGTCCCTATATATTAACACATACGTGATAAACATAATCAGATACCCCTGACATTTCAACAATATCAATAACTGTGTATATTTGTAAATTGGCTGACTAGTGGTGTGTTACCGGTTGTGTCCTTTTCCAGGTTTACGGAGAATACAGAGCCAGCCTTGCCTTTGACCTCGTCAGCAGTCGACAGAAAAACGTGAGTAAAATGAATTCAAATATCAGATTATCCTCCAAACTAGAATCTGTTTCTCAAACTTGGGCTCAGGATCCAATGTGGGGTCGCCTGTTGGGGACAGGAAAGAGGTTCATACTTGTACTTCGTTAAAATAATGTGTTTTTATACTGTATATCGTCATTCTTATATAACCAAACTCTGGTGCAGCATTCTCTTGAAAGAGAATGTACAAGGACATAATAAGTCATATGTAAATTAATTAAAATGAGATTATCTGCACTTTCTCTAATTGCACGGATCAAATTAAGTCACAGGTCGTAAACGTTTTAGAAATTCTTAACTACGGGTGAGCGTTGTGGATAACTATGTATCTTTGTAATTCAATTGTAAAACACCTGTGCTTGTGTTTATTCTCAAACGTCTTGTGATTTCTTAAGTTGCAGTGCATTGAGCTCTCACAGACGACATAGTTTATAGATGCGTTATAGGGATGGAAATGTCTATAGTCTTGCAGGTGACTTAAATATCTGAAAATGAAAAGTACTTTTTCACATTTAAGCAAACGTACCCACAATGTCTAAATACAAGCAGAGATACTGAGGGTATAATCACCACTGTGTGAACAGAAAGGTATTAATAACTTTTGTTTAGAGACTGAATGCCAGACAGACACTGATATTTACAATATTGAGGAAATGTCCTCTCGTCTTTCCTAATTTGTCCTAATTTGATTAAGTATTGTTATGTAATGATGTTGATTGTTGTTGATGCATTGTGTTTTAAATGTGCCTCCAGGCTTACACAGACTACAGTGACTCGGTATCCAGAAGAATGGGCTTCATCCCCCTTCCTCTAGCTCTGCTGGTCAGTCACTGCTTATGAAAATATCCTATTGCTATTGTGTGTGTTCTAATGTTTAATGATCACTTATCTGATGATTTGTTTGTTTCTTCAGTTGATCAGAGTAGTAACCAGCTCAGTGAAGATCCAGGGTTCGCTCTCCTGTATGTGTGTGCTGCTGTTTTACCTGGGGTAAATGTCAAGTGCTCCTTTCCAAGTTTTGAACACATTTGCGGTGTTTCTTATGTAGTTTTTCACATATTCATGTTTTGTGTGTTTGTGAGCAGGATGATTACTCTGAAGGTGCTCAACAGTATCGTTCTGCTGGGGACATCTTGTGCGTTTGTCAAAGAGGCCAACATGGAAGAAAAGCTCTTCGACCCTCCACCCTCCGTTGTCTCCAGCCGTGCAAACTCCAGAGCTCACCGCACCAAACACGTTCCCACTTCAACACAGCAAGGTGGCACTTTCTCTATCGCTATGTTGCTAAACGGCTAAATACAGCATTTGGTAGATCCATAATCCCTCGTAGTTAAGATAAGAGAAGATGTACGTTCTTGTCTTGGGCAATAATGCTACACACAGCGTAGCCGACAAGACAGTTGGCTACGTTGAAGACGCTATCTCTGAATGCTTTTATTGTTTCCAGCTGACCTGTTAAGTTGGTCTTAAGCATGCACTTGATGACTGCATTCATGATATTGAGCTGGAAGTCTGAGGCTAAAGCTGCACATCCCTGGAAAAGTCATCATCTTCACCAGTTGATGATCCAGATATGTAGATAAAGAAACGGCATTGTTCTTATCGCAGTATTTCAGTGTTGGCTCGTTCAAACATAATCCTGTTTGGCTGCTTGGCTTGTTTATGTTTCAAACAGTATGTTTTAGATTTTAACGTTGCATAAGGTTAGCTTTTATGTGAAAATAAAAGAGAAAATCAAAGCTGGTCAGACCGGCCGTGACTAGTTACAGTTGGTAAGCTGTACTTTGGTTGTACTTTGGCTGTACTTTGGCTGTACTTTGGTTGTACTATGGCTGTACTATGGTTGTACTTTGGTTGTACTATGGCTGTACTATGGTTGTATTTTGGCTGTACTTTGGTTGTACTATGGCTGTACTATGGTTGTACTTTGGCTGTACTTTGGTTGTACTATGGCTGTACTTTGGTTGTACTTTGGTTGTACTTTGGCTGTACTTTGGTTGTACTATGGCTGTACTATGGTTGTACTTTGGCTGTACTTTGGTTGTACTATGGCTGTACTATGGCTGTACTATGGTTGTACTTTGGCTGTACTTTGGTTGTACTATGGTTGTACTATGGTTGTATTTTGGTTGTACTTTGGCTGTACTATGGTTGTACTTTGGTTGTACTATGGCTGTACTATGGTTGTATTTTGGTTGTACTTTGGTTGTACTTTGGTTGTACTTTGGTTGTAGTTTGTATCTATGGATAGATGGATGTTCCCCCTGCTTCGTGTAATAATATCTACCACTTTCTCTCTCTTAGAACCCACAACCGACAAAGGAGAAACATCACTGGCTGCAGACAGTTCTCCGCCTGCCAACACGGCAGAGAGCTCCGCCCCAACGCTCCCCAAGAGCAACTCGGACGCATTCCTGACCACGCCGGACGAGGAGGACGAGGACAAAATCATCAATGCCAACACGGGACTGGAAGGGGACAGACTTGAACACCGAACGCCCAAGAAAGATTTGCTGGAAATAGACCGCTTCACCATCTGTGGTAACCGAATAGACTGAATGCCACATAAGACCACCAGTCAGCGTGTCCTGGCTCAACAGCAAGGTTCAGGGATCAGACACGGGTCGTTGAGCATGAGCTCAGACCTGACATACCCCTGAAGTATTTATTTATTTATTACTGACAAAACCAGCCGAGGCATAAAGCTGTTACTACAAAGCGTCAGAGGTCCCTTCAGATGCTTCCATCTGGTCCAGTCGGTACCTCGTGAACCAAGTAGACTCCGAGGACGGGTCTCGGTTGTGACAACGATTGTGAGATCTGGGGCAGAGCGCGAAGAGAGAAACAAACTGCACATGTGAAATAGTGCGACGTGGGTCGCTGTGTGATCTAAGGAACACAGCAGCTGGACTGTGCGAGTACGTGTTCAAAAGCACAAGCTTATACGTGTACAGAGTTGTTTTTAGAAAGAACAAAACTTCACATTTTTGAAAGTTTTTATGAAGAATCTCAGATCTTTTTGCTAAAATCGACCTGCAGGTAATGGCCGAAATACACGGAGCCCGGCCGAGGCGCCACATGTCTGCTGTGACCGAGCGCATCCATTACAATCAACTGAAGCTGCAAGCGTGGCACTGCTCATCTCTATTTATACACAACTTTTTTTAAATACACGGCCCAAAAACTACTTAAAAAACTGTACATCAGTTTAAAAATTGTTTAAAGAAATACCTCATTGTACCGGAGACACTGCGACATGTCACCTTACAATCACATCAAAGTGTTTCTTGTGAACCTGTAGTTAAAACAATCCAGTTAATTAATTCAGCACCAGTTGATAATCAACTGCATTATATAATTGGCAAAACTCAAAGTGAAGCTGTCACACGACGGCACGCTAGAATGAGTCTGTGACGCGTCGCGTCCGTTCCCCGTGTATTTCTGCCGACTCATAATCACATTAACACATTGTTGAAATCTCACACTTGCTCTGCAGACACACATTTTAAAAGGATTTTATTTTAAAGTGAGTTACTAGCCGTCGGGCATGGCTGAAGTTACAGTCTGGTCACAGAGGCGACTTTACCTTTTAGACACGGGGTAAAAAGTTTGGAAGTTTTAGTGTCGAGCGGTTTGTCTTGATATTGTTACTTTGAAGCACTAAGATAAGATGGCGCCTGTTTGTAAAGACAAAAGTATTTATTTTGAAGTGGACTCCAAGCCAGAACAGTTTGGATGATGTATCTTTTTTTTATGTGAATTTCTTTTTCTTTTCTTCAATATGCTATATGTGTACACTCACCATTCAAGCATGTAGCCGACATAACCACGTCTTGGTGTAACACCACTGTTTCATTTCAAACCCATGGTGTGAGGCACTGGCATACCAGCATCATTTTAACATGTTTTACAAGTCTTTATCTTGACAGTGAAGTGAAAAATAATTCAGATTACATGGAGGAAGGTGAAATGTTGAAGGATACCTGAAGGCTGAGACACAGTGATGAGGGTGAATGATCTCTTAATAACAGGAAACATAAACATATACAGCACTGTGTGGACCCAGCAATAGGAAAAGTCCGGCTTGAACCCTAAAGGTTGCTGCCATTGCTCATTGTGGTCATCAGAAGCTCTTTCCAAATCCTCGTGTACCCAACAGTCCTCAGACGCTGCAGCTGGAGGAACTGTTTGACTCTGGTCTGAAGAGCCCAACTGATCCAAGTCCAACCTATAGCCCCAAGCTCTCTCCATTACATTCGAGCCACAGTGCTCACAAAAATATTCAGTTTCGTGAAATAGAAATACCCTGTGATCTTTGAACACTTCCGCTCTGAAGATAAGGAATTAGAGTTGCAACTTGGACAATAGATTAAATAAGCATTGTACAACCTATATTGTTGGGAAGGTGGAAGCAACCAAAGAATCCCACAGTACTCTCTTAATTCACAACATTTCTATTGTCATGTTTCAGTTAGTGGACCTTCTGGGGTTTTCAAAGATCACCAGGTATTTATTGTTCAGAAAAATGTAATACATGAGGGGCACAAACGGGTCAAGTCTAGCCCTACCAGAGGAGGACAGTCGATACAGTAAAATCAATGTGTGTGAGAGATCATTTGCAGTGCATGAATGGATCTCACTACCTAAAGACACACTATATGTATGAATGGGATATTTCATTGTTTTTTATTTTTCATGTACATCCCATTTATGTAACATATTTCCTACATGGTAGATGGAGAATAAAACAAGATTTTGTTTCGTAACTCCTTGTGGTGTGATGTGACTGTTTTACACTGTGTGTGTGTGTGTTTAACAGAAACAGTGGCGGGAGTCACTGCAGGCTCTGTTCAGAGGGCAAAACACTGCAGTCCACTGTTCCCCCCCCTGAATGGACATTTGGGGGTTTTCTGTCATCACAGTCATTCACACACGGGGACTTTTTTTCAGGGTCCAACGCTGTTGAATTATCTACTTCTGGATACACGACTTGTGTTTCCCTGATTACGTCAACACACAAGTTTACATTAAACTAGTATCGTATTAAGTAACTGTTTCACTAAAGCCTTGACCGTCTATCTGATGAACTTCAGAGCCGAAGGGCAACTGCTAAGTGTAGAGGCAATGACCTGCCTCCGATTCATACATTCATTCATACATACAGAGACACCCTCTGAGATTATGTTGTTGGATTCTCTCTATACACCATAACACTATCTCACCTCTAATGCTCAGAAGACTTTTCACAAATGATAGTTGGTCATTGTTGGAGTCGATTGTTGTCTCAGAATACTTGACAGTGACAGTAGATATGTGATATTATGTAGAAATATTTAAATGAAATGGTAATTTGAGAACGTATTTTGACTAGGATTGACTGTTTATAACCTCTACAGTCATGTAAAAATACAGAGATATTCAAGAAATACTCAAGTACCTCAAAACTGTACTTTGGTGAATGTACTTAGTTACTTTCCATCGCTGCTTGTATAGCTAACATGTAACGGTGTCGCGCGCCACAGAAGCATCCGGCCGAGCTTTCAGCGAGCACGAGCGCTCTTGTTTTTTTTTACGTGCACGCGGGATTAGGCTACTCACAGCCTGCCGGAGAGGGTGAGGACGGGACACCGGGACACCGGGACAACGAGCGCATCCTTCCGTCCGTTGGTCCGCTTCAAACTGTCGAAAAACATGTCTGCGATGAGTCCGTACCGAGAAACCAGGAGCTAACGGCTGCTCGAAACCTCGACCGTTGGATGTTAAGTTTGAAAGTTTTCCTTTCCCTGCGAGGATAAACCACCGAGAGGGACAGGTGTCCTCGCGTCACCAGCGCGTATCCCCTCTCGCGCGTATTCCAGCTCCATCCCAGCGCGAGACTGTAGCGCGACCGGGGGCTAGGAGTTTTAACTTTTTTATTTTTGTTATAAAGCTGGACTTCTCTGAGCCATTATGTTGTGGACAAGGTGGCTCGTCCTGCTGCTCTGCTGGGGGTCCACGAGCGGCGAGCAGCAGGCGGATGAGGCGCGCGTGGAGTCCCGCGTGGACTCCCGCAGACAGCGGTCCCCTCCACCGGTAGAGCCGCTGGATTTTGGGTTTGTACCGGCGGCGGTTTATGATACCCACGCTTACTACGAACCAGGGCCCGTGGGGATCCTCTTCCACGTTGTCCACGCGTTTCTCTACGTTATTCAACCGAACTCCTTTCCTAAAGGTGAGATTATCCCTCCTCCCCACTCATGCCCTCCTTCCTTCATCTTCACTCTGCGTCTTATTCCTCTCACACCTGTCAGGGCTTCACCTTGTCCTCTGGATACTCAAGTCATTCTGGATAGCTCAAATTCACATAGAAATAACCTAAATGTGAATTATGTGTGTTCCTGTGGCCGTAACAGGTGTTACACTAATTTATGTGATTCAGAATCTTAGCTTTATTGTGACTGCAAATCATTTAATTAAGCGTGTTTGTGCCACAATATGCCCAGTAGAAAAATAATGATATATACACAGTATACAGTAAATAGTAGGATATATTAAATTTAAAGATACATAGCTACAAATTAATTAAAAGAAAGTGTATGTGTGTGGACAAAGTGCCAAAAAGTGGGCACTCTGTTTCAAAGCATGCATGAAAGTGCATTTTTGAAAATACTTGTTTCCGGTGCTAATGTTATTACACGTTTTGGATAGTGTGATAGCAGAGACTGTGGCCAGTATTGTGTAAGTCTGTCTGTCGGTGCACCATCAGTCTTTTACATGAAGCTAGTCAATGGGTTCCCAACCTGGAGGGTGAAACCCACCCAAGGGGTCCCAATATAAAACTGGGTGATTATTAAAGTGACAAGAAAGACAAAACTGTATATTACTGTAACATTATACTGTATATTTACACATCTAGTCTTTTCCCAGCAGCGTTTTCGACGTGTCATTGTGTGATTAATAACATTAATTATGGCCCTGTTCCATTTAGGTTGACCAGGGTCCTGGTATTGTGCACGCTGCCTCACTGTTACGACTGTGACACGCTAAAAAGAATGGGATCCTAATTAATTTGATTAATTACACCTGTGTTTACGCTGCTATGACAGGCCGAACTGGGTGCTGTGAAAAGGGCCTGTCACTGAGAAGGAAAACTTAACTTTTTGTGCATAAACCTGCCAAGACATGCCATGTGCTGAGGGGTCACGAGTCATAAAGGTTGGAAACCACTCTCCTGTTCATGTAGCATCTCTGACTGACCTTGTTTTACGTCATAAACTAAACAACAAAGTCCAAAGAAACCTCAAAGAGACGGCTGTTGCAGGACTTATTTGCACACTGCAAATATCAACGCATGACTTCCCAAAAACTCTCCTTATTAAGATGATATATGGTACTGATGATATATGATATATGGCTTGTAGAGCTCATAAATGAGCAGATTAATGGGATCAATACTATCATATAGCTTATGAATGATCCTCTCATGGGAACTATGCTTTAACATTATTGACGTGATATCAGGTCTGTCACTTGATCTATACATACATAGTGAATGTCACGCTCTTTGGTGTAGAAAACAAGGATATATAGAGCCATAATCAACTCAAAGCGGTTTGTTTGTGTTCTGTATGCGCAGCTATGAGTGGTCACGTTGGAGGATGACATCGTGCAGTAGGATTGAAGGTTTTAAGTTGCTGCCATTTTGGAGTCCAGGGTTAGTGCTGCTGGCTGGGTAATCAATTAGCAGATCAGCGATTAGAGGAGGCTTTCTCGGTCACCTGCATCACCGCGTAATACCTTAATCCACTGGACCATATGCTGCCACTGTCGGGGACTTTCCACTATGAATTACTGTCATACACGTGCACAGGTAGAGACCACCTGGACGTCATGTCACACACTCACACGTATCATATTTACGCAAAAAACACAACACACATACCTCGAGGTTCACTATTCGAGGGAAAATACAGCACAAGCACATTCTGTAGACATTCGTCTGTGAATCCAAAAACTTAAAAAGGATTGTTATGAATAGTATTTATGTTACTCGAACTGCCTGAACACGTTTGCTAAGACAGAGTAAAACGTTTTAAGCAAAAGCTTGATTTAGTATGTTATCATACAGTGTACAGCCAAAAACTAAATGAAGTATTTGCTTGAGTTTTACCTCTTATTAGTAGACAAATGTTTAACTGTATATATATATATATATAGCATGCTTTTTTATTCAATAAATAAATAGTCTTTATGAAATAACCACCTGGTAACGGCTATTTTTGAATACTTGACAAATGAAAAGTACTTTGAGTATTTTCTCATTTAGTTAAAACCTTTATTGCAAAATGAACCGTTTCAAGTGAAATTATAGAGAAAAAAATAATAAATATTTCCAGCTACACACTGACTATATGTTTACATGCATGTACAAATACAGAGTAATCACATTAAGACAATATTTTGATTTCACTACAAGCAGAATTCTTATCAATTTAGATTTTCTGAGAAATTTGAGTTAGAAAGTTATTATTGTTATCAACATAATTGTGTATCAACATATCTTAATATATGATTTAATCCCGATATGATTCAATTAAAAGATGATAAATGATCATATTGCATTCATGTCCGGCCTTATTTACTCATTCATGTTCAAACTGCTGACACTGAGTCTGAAGAACTGGTTCTAATAGTGAACTCTCTGGTGTGACTCGGTGTAGAGGATTTAGGATTTATAGTCTTATTAGGATCTGTTAACATTTTACATGTAATATAGTGTCTGTATGCGAGTTATTGACAATAGTACTGATCAAAGAAACATTACTTTTACTATGGTGTTGTTCCCCTGCACATTTGACTTTCACATCAAATGAGGTATATGTATTGCTATACCTCTCAGTATACGATATAGCTTTTAGAAAATGCGACAATCTTGTCTTGCATTGAGTTGTGTCCACGATTGAGGTAAGGGCTTGAGTTCATGTGTTAAATGGATTGATTGGTCTTGTCCGATCATTTGGATTGTCCGTGGTTGAGCAATGATTCTGTGGCAACATCTCCACAAATCCCTGTTTTATTATTAATGTCACTAATGTTTCAGGTTTCCAGTAGAGCTGCTTGTATCTGAGTTACTGCTGAAGGGTTCATCATTGGTTCCTGACCCGCTCATCCCTCTTTATAAATCTGTGTGACGGTTGTTTTTATGATGAAGAAGCATTTTGGACTCATTTACTGTGTGAGGAGGCCGTGTCTTATCCCTCTGATACACACAGGGTAGATTAGAGGATTAGCATCCACAGGGCTAATGCTAACACTGCTACAGATGGCATTGTCACACACACACACACACACATGTGCAAGCACGTACGGGCATGCGCACATACACACACATACTGAAAGTGGGTCATAGTCATGGTATTTGTCGGTTTGCCTTAATTACTGGGACTGATCAGGAGGCAAATGTCTTAAATCAGATCACAAACCCAAATGAGTCGTCTGATAAGGATATGTGCAAAGAAAGGGAGGAATTGCTGCCTCCAAAAAGTCTTTTAAAAAAGTTTTTATGTTTTATTCATCTTTTGTTGCCCTTTATGTACTAAAGCTATTTCAAGCTTTCAACGTGTTGTTGTCGATGGGAGACTGGACAGCTTGTACTTTAGGTGTCTCTTAGACCTGAAACAAGAGACACATCCATTCATTGATAAGTCAATCCACAAAAAAATCTATTCATTGTTATTTATTTTAAGCAATTTATTTTTGAAAAAGAAATCACCGTTTTCTGCCTCTCAAATATTTGCAGATATTGTTAGACTTGTTAGTGAACTCATATCTTTTGGTTTTGCAGTATTTCATTATTATTAAGGAAACGACGGACGGATCAGTGGACAATGAAAGTAGTTGTTTCAGTCTCTCGTCTTTCTGTATCTTGAACGATGCTTTCTTGTGGGAGGACTCTGATGAAGTGTGCAAACAGAGATCACATAATCCTCTTAGTTGTTTTGCTCCAGCTCACAGGCGTTTGTGTAACTTTCTATAGCTCCCGGTGCCCCGAACAGACATACTCGACTTATAGCCTTGAGTGAGTAATACAGTTATTTAAGTTATTTACATAACTGTGCTTTAGGTAAACCTGATGTGACCTTTGTCATCGTGCCTTTTGAACTGCAGCCCACAGCATCGTGGCTTGTAATAAAAACAATGTAGTAAAGCAGTGATCCTGGCTCTTCTACATTTTAGAGCTACAATCTCACTTTGTCACCCCGATGTTAAACTTGTTTCACAACCAATATCAATCAATACAATGCCTGTCCATAAGCTGGTAACTTACAGCAGTGGTTCCTCTGGGTTCATGGTAATTCACCAAAAAAGGAAGAAAAAAGAACATGGTGTGTTTTATTTAGGCTTTTGGATCTTTGGATCCCAAAACATCCTTTAAATGAAACAGTTTGAGAGAATTGTTTGAGTAATTCCTTTTAGAAACAATCTCTGGTTAAACTGCTCACAGCTCATGAGCCTCACGAGGGGTTGCAAGTAGACACAGTTAATGCTGGAGTCTTTCTCCGTGCTATTTTCCATTTTCCAACCATTGAATGTACTCTGAAACTTACATTACTCCAGTAGGGTAACTGCGATCTAACTGGCTTCCCCCAAAGGACGTTCAAAGGGTTAAAAGTCAGTTCCTGTCCAGACAGCTGGAGAGACTCTTCATCACATTGGCAGAGACCAACATGTGTATGTGAACCCTCGTCATCACTCCTTGAAGAATGTCGAGTTGACTAATACACTTCTGAAATCCACAATGAACCTTTTTGGGGAGTGGATGCCAACACGTAGATGCCTTCGCTGTAGTGTGTGTGTGTGTGTGTGTGTGTGTGTGTGTGTGTGTGTGTGTGTGTGTGTGTGTGGCTGAGAGTGTTTCCATTAAATGAGGCCTTTAATGTAAATAGTATAGATTGTTGTCAGGTTACATAAGGCTGCGTTCACACCTTCCAGTAATCTCTCCGAGCGTGCCATGGTAGGGGATTGTGGAATTCTATATTTACACATTGCAGTAAGAAGGTAACTAACTCAGCAGCGTTTGATGTTTCGCTGTTGACATATTTAGCCTTACAGTGGTCTGTATGAACCTGTGTGTGTTCTGTTGTGGATCCAATGTTTGCTTCACCTTGTTTAACTCCAGTAAACAACAAGAGCTTCACAACAGATGCTGAAAACATGTGAATGAAAAAAACCTATGCATGTGTTGGTACGAAATGGGTTCCTCGTCTTGCAGCAGACACATGGTGGGCAGTGGTGTGTTCATTCTTTCAGGTTCCTCCTCCTTTCGTTTGCAGCAGCTACCTCTTATATTGGGTCACTGAACTAAGCTGTCTAAGCTTAACTGCCCCCGGTGGCTAATGCTAATTAAGTACCTGATCAACAACAGGTGGCATCGACATGACTCAGATGTGCTCATATGCTTCATCTGCAGAGGTAGAGGAGGGAGACGTCTTCACCCCGTCATGACAGTCTGAGACAGCCAGAGGAAGATGGTGCTGAGAGGATTATCCATATGGTCACAAAAGAAATCCGTAATGTCAGCTCCTTTTACTCACCAGAAAGGCTTATTCTGAGACAAGTGTACTGTTAAAGCACAGACGTTTTTTAAAAAGAAGAATTATAATGGAAATGTTTCACTTCACTATTTACTATTTTCTGACATTTTAATGACAAAAAGATTCAAACCAATTGGCAGATTAATCCGTGATGAAAATGAACATAAATTGCAACCCTATGTGAGAGGATGAACAAAACAGCATAGTACACAAAGAGACAGTAACAGTACTTTAATTCACCTAATTTACTGGAACATTTTAAAAGTGAGAAAAACAAATCAAGTCACACTTTTCAGTTACATGTGCTTTCTCACCTCACCTGAGGGTCAGCAGGTGCACAAGCAGGAGGCAGAACAGACACAATGTGTTAGTGTGTGTGTGTGTGTGTGTGTGTGTGTGACAGCTGTGTCAGCATTTACATGCTAAACTGGCCTCCATCAGCTTGTTGTCGTTTGCAGTGGCACCTACTGTTCCAACCTGAGAGGACTTGCTATACGACAATATTACATTCTTAAAAGTCAAAAGTAGTGTGAGACATATTTCTTCAATCACTTGTCGATATATCTGCACCTGAGCACGAAGGGGGCGGGGCGCCAACCATTCGATCTGAGAGGTCTGATAAACCGATAACAAACACTGGAAAATATTGTCTTTACTAACTATGCAGCTTCAAGCAAGTAGTGTTCATTGTTCATATACTGCGCTGTGTATGTCCACATCAATAAGGTGGAAGAAGTATTCAGATCTTTACTTCAGGACTTCAGGTAAAAGCCTTGAATTCTAAATTCGACATAAGTAAAAGTACTTATCATCTGGCCCATTTCAGATTCTAGTTATGTAAGCATCACTAACTAATCGGCCCTTTTCACAGCAGCCACTTTGACATGTAGTTGCAGGGTGAACACAGGTGTAATTAATACAACTGATGAAGGTCCCATTCTATTTGGTGTCACAGCCATTGCAGTGAGCCGGCATGCACAATACCAGGCAATACCAGCCCGCCTAAATGGAACAGGGCCATAAATATGCAATTACATATTACATATAATTACAAAGGCTGCTGTGAAAAGGGCCGATTTATAAGTACTTTATCTACTGCCGGGTAGCTTAATCTGCAATACATCATCATTTCTTAGTTTATTATTTTTCGCCATTCTAAAAAGTGTAGTAGTGCAATATTTTCCTCTGCAATGTAGTGAAGTAGAAGTATAAAGTAGCATAAAAGGGAAACTACAAGCATCACGAAATTGTACTCAAGTTCAGCACAAATATACATGTAGTGTGAATGAGTTTGTGTTTGTGTGCATGCGTACAGGTGTTCTTGTTAGTGTGTGTGTGTGTGTGTGTGTGTGTGTGTGTGTGTGTGTGTGTGTGTGTGTGTGTGTGTGTGTGTGTGTGTGTGTGTGTGTTCCCCTGCAGAGTAACAGAGTGTGGGTGAGTCCCTCACCATCCAGGTAGGCTTAGTGATGACCCACATAAATACACAGACAGCTGGACCGGACTGCAGTCCTCACTGACAAACTACACAGTTCAAACACACAGCTGTCAGATATATGAGGAAATACATTCGCAATACTTTTCCTCGGAAATTAAAATATGAATCCTCATAATCTCTGTTGTCTCCTCATGAACAGATAAATGGATTTTTCACTCCAGTGAAGCTCAAACGTTATACAGGAAGTGTATTTGAATGATTATCATTACATTTCAGATTGAAAGACTTAAGCGTCGACCTTTCTGTTCTATTTGTTTTTTCAGATCTGATTGTTAAAGTCATTCAACAGAACATGGGAGGAATCAAAATAGAAGAATGGAGAAAGGTACGTTTGATTTAAGTGATAATGGAGATGAACTTAATCATGATGTTAAGCAGTGTTTGGGTATTTGATCGATAAATGTAATTGTTGGTTTGATACTTTTTGTTCTTGCAAATTCTAAAAGATGCACCGTGCAAGTGTAGAAATGTAATTTGACTCTTTTTATCTTTTATTCTACTTTGACTCATGATGTTGCCTTCAATTCCCTCTTTAGAAATTGGAGTTTTGTTGCCTCTGAAACTCTTGGCTGTCACACTGACCTTGTTTCTTTCTTTCCCTCTTGCTACGGCTTTGTGTGTGTGTGTGTGTGTGTGTGTGTGTGTGTGTGTGTGTGTGTGTGTGTGTGTTTGTCTGCATGCATTCGTGTGCACGTGCTTTGGGGTCACAGCCAGAGAATGTGGTCCTGTTACTACAGGTAAACTCCTCATCACATTGTGTTCATAATGCAGCACAATGTCATAGAAATGATCCAGTGAGGGAGAACGGTGATTGTATGAATCTTCTCCTCCTGCAGATGATCCACTACGAAGTCGGATTCCTCATATGTGCGACCATCGGTGTCACCTTTCTGATCCTCACCCCCGTCATCGGCATTTGTTTCTGTGTGTGTCGATGCTGTGAGAACTGCGGAGGGGAGATGCACCAGAGACAGAGAAAGAACGTCGACTGCCAGAGAGGTTTCTACACCGCGTCGCTCATCGCCACCTCCATCTTCATTGTGTGAGTCGCTCCTTTCAGCCGTTATCATATTATCACTATGAGGATTAGTTTTCTCTTTTCATGAGAGGAGTGAAGGTATTATGACAGTGATTCTCACTGTGTGCATTCTGGGTTTGGAATGTTGGAGTTGTTGGAGAGTGGATTTTGGATACACTGAGCTAGGTGCTGGTAAAAGTATTTCAATATTAGACATCGACTTGCATATATTTTCAACAAGAAGGGAAGCATGTCTTGCTAAACTTTAAGTCGTAGATCCCAAAGCAACCAGTACACAAATGTTTTCTGAATTTGACGACTATGAACCACAGCATCCCTGGTTCCAGTCTGGCCAGAGACCTGTGTTGCATCCTCTCCTTTATTTCCTGCCACACCGGTGCAATTTGTAGTGAAGGCGATAACGCTACAATTGACAACAAATGTCACGACAATGAGCTTTATACAAAATGAACTGACATTTCTCATCACTCAGTGATACCAGATCAAAAGTAATAATAAGTTCATTGTGAAATTATTTACACAAACACAAATGATGCAAAGACTCATGGGTATACACACCTTTTGGCAGGTTTTGCATGCTCGTGTGTATTTGTATGTGGGTTCCACCGATTTAGCGTTGAACTCCTGTAAGTAGCTTCGAGAAGAGATGACAAGCGGGCTAACAAGTGACATCACTCGAGGCAGTTTATCCGATTTTAAACTCCCTTTAAAGCCACAAAAGGCTGGGTGCTGGGTGCTCACATTCAGACTGGGACTTCCCTGCCGTTAACCTGCAGTGCAGGAGAAACACAATCCAAACTGACAGTTAGGTGTCACTGATATCACTTGGCTGACTGTGAGAGGCCTCTCTGTCTGAATGAGTGCTTTCACATCACACACACACACACACACACACACACACACACACACACACACAACATGCATATATGAGCACATATATGAGCACATGCAGCAGTTTGTGGGCATTTGGAGATATTATCTGATCGGGGTTTGTTATCATGATGCTTGTATCATCTCTCACACAGAAGATTCTTTCTGTCCACATTGAGTCAAAGAGATTTGTTATCTGGCAGGTAAAAGAAAAAGAATCATTTCCAAGTTCAGGAATAACCAAAACATCACAGTAATAATCGACTTTAACTCTACTTTAACTGCATGTCATCAGCTCAGCACCGTCAGACTTCATCACTCTTTGTTGTTTTCATTATCCGTCCTGCGTTCTTGATTTATTACAGTAAGTTTGCTACAGTATAATACAACATACGTCATAACGTTAATACACTTGAGATAAGTCAATATCCATTTTGTTAAATGTTTACTAAACATGAAGGAGAAATAGTGGACAATGCACCACAAAACCATTCGAAGCTTGCAGGAGATTGAGATGTGTATTTTCAAAAATAGGCTAAAATATGTTTATTTGTAGCTGTAAATCATGAAGATCTGTCAGGACAAAGAAAGTCTTAAAGTAAGGTGTGAGCTGTTTATAATGACCCTTCTACCTGATTACCCTTCATTCATGTGATACCTTCTAAAAGGATCAGCAGAGAGAGAGAGACTTGAATCCACATTTCAGATTGAGATGTATAATAAAAAGAGAGAAAAGCGTCTGTGCAGGTCGGTCACATCTCTGAATTCTCCAACAGTGACTTTTGAAGCCCATGGAGCAGAACTACAGCTTAATGTAGTCATGCTGCCCTCTGCTGGTCAGTACTGCTCACTGTCTTTACTTTACTGATCCTGTGTGTGTGTGTGTGTGTGTGTGTGTGTGTTTCAGTCTGGGAGTGCTCATTGCTTATGCTGCCAACCATAATGTCAGCACACAGATTAAGAGCACTCGGCGGCTCATCAACACCAACATGAGAGACCTGAAGACGTTTGCTAACAACACACCTGCGGTATACCCTCTCTCACACACACACACACACACACACACACACAATCATTCATGTTTGAATGCTTAATGTGTGTCTTCTGTTGCAGCAAATTGATTACCTGACAGCCCAGTACACCACAGCAAAGAACAAAGTCCTATCAGACCTGGACAGTAAGTTGAATTCAGACTGTTTAGTCTTTGTTTCATGTCTCCCCGTGTTTTCCTACTGTAGCAACATATAACTGTCGTGTGGTCATGAAACCGTCTGATCTTCCCGTGTTTCCGGACAGACATTGGACCTTTGCTGGGTGGGAGGATCCACAGTCAGCTGGAGAAAGAGGTGGTTCCCTCACTGGACAATGCGCTGCGTATGGCAGGAGGTAACACACACACTCGTATGAGCTTTCATACCACCACCTGTTCACGATGCAGTGCTGCTGCTGCTGAAACATCTAATTGGTGATATTGATTTTGAAATTCAACGATAAATCTCTTCAGCCAAGAACTATTTTAGTTTGAATGTAAAAGTCTCTTCATGTTTTCTGTTATTTAAAATGCTCAGAAACCTCTGAACACGTCAAACAAAACTGCAAAACAATTCACTATATTATATTAATAATATAGTAACTAATATTTATCATGTTGAATGTTACTTTGAACTGAAATTGTAAAGTATTCCTTATTTTGCTGAACTGAAAATGAAATTGCGACCCCATTGCAACATATATCTTTGTATAAATATATTCTCTTTGTGAATTGTCCCACATGTGCTACATGATTTATCTATATGTGCACTTTCCTCTCGTGGTTTCATTACTACAGAATCCCTTTGTGTCCACATCCTCACCATGTTTTACTTTCCATTTCTCCTCTTTGATTTCCTTTTATCTAAAGCAAAAGTTGAGAATGCCATCAAAGGTAACCAGAGCTGAGCTGCCCTGTGAAACGTCTCCCGTGGTGTTTTTTGTGATATGGTGGTATTTTGGTTATTGTTGTAATTTGGGTAGTTCTGTGGTGGTTGCGTGGATTGTGAATGTGTGTTCAAATAAAATGTATGAGGCTCACCAGTTTGACAATACAAAATAACACACCGCTGTGGATCATTTTACTGAAAGTTAGTGACATCTCTCCTCTCTCCTGTAGCCATGCGGGAGACCAAAGAGGCCCTCGAGAACGTCAACTCCTCCCTGGAGGTTCTCCAGGAGGGGACGGGGATGCTTCAGGCCAGTCTGTCGGGGGAGCGTGCCTCTCTGTCCAACACCTTGTCAGACCCAGCCTGCACTAATGGAGCTGTGTCTCACACCTGTAACACCATCCGCTCCACGCTGTCGCAGCTGGGAATCAACGCTGACTTCTCCACGGTACTGAGGAATTATCTGACACATGAGATGAAAACCTTGAAATAAATGGGAAAACATTTGAGTTGCCATATTTACTAATCTTCACTCTTTTTCCCTTTGTGTCTGTCAGCTGCCAGACGTCACTCGTGCCTTGGAAAATGTCAATACAGTCCTGAAAACGGACCTCAGCAACATTGTACAAAAGGTTAGCCTCTGTCTCCAGCTTATCATCATCCTCCTGCTCATTCTTGTCACTTTCTTTTTCATATTCTTATGAAATACACCCTAGAAATGGATATATATGTTTCTTAATCATCCCTTCTCTCTTCCCTTCCACCTCCAGGGCTACTCATCCTTTAATGATACACCAAATCTGGTTAAAGAACAAACTAAAAACATTATCTCAGGTACAGAAGTGTGTTTGTACATGTATGTTTATTTAGTTCGCCCAACAAATACAGTGTTTTCCCTTCTTTACAAATGAAATGAGATTAAGTCTGATTGTATTTTTCCTTCTCTCGCCTGATGATGAAACCACAGCTCTACCTCGTGAGTCCTTCTTTGTCCCTTTGACACTTTCTGAATGTACTGACAGGCCTTCTAATGGATATTCTTTGTATGTGTGTATAGGAGTAAAAGGTATGCTGGATAAGATTGGCATAGAGATCAACAGCTTCTCAAAGATGTTCCCAGTGGAACCTTCTCTGGTCAATTTCACCATTTTCCTCAACGATGGACAGAAGAAGATCGAGTCCTATTACCCACAGGTTGACCAAATGGACTTCTACAGGTTTGTGCATGTGTGAGGGTAAGTTCATGTTAATCAATGCAGTGTCCAGCACTAAGTGTGTGTCTGCGTGTGTCTGTGCCGCAGGTGGGTCGGCTGTGTGGCGGTGCTCTGCATGGTCGTCCTGGTCCTGGCCTTCAACATCCTGGGGCTGCTGTGTGGCACCTGTGGCTACGATAAGCAAGCTACACCAACAACACGAGGCTGCCTATCCAACACCGGCGGCAACCTGCTCATGGCGTATGTTACTAAGACCGCTGTCTTATTGCAGTATTACAGTTTGTATTGCTGCAAAGGGCTTTCATCAGAGGGCCAGAGGCTTAATCAGCATTCTGTTACCTCATTCGGTGATGGATGGCGACTTAACTGACATTTATTTAAGTTAAAATCTTTGATTATTACTTTAATGCTCAGCTAATTTGAAGTGACAAACAGCAGATGTTTGCACTGTAGAACATTTGTCTTCTCTCTATAGACATGTGATCAAATGTGACAAAAGTTCAGTTTCGTTCACCCGTTTGTCCCATAATTGACCATTTTTGCAGCTTTTCCCTGAATGAACAGTTATTCTTAGCAGATAGCTACTGATGTTTCTGTGTGATTGTGTGTTTCACATGCTCTCTGGCTCTTTCAGTGGGGTGGGCTTCTCTTTCGTCTTCGTCTGGGTGCTGATGGGCATCGTGACCACCTTGTTTGTTGTTGGTGGCAACGTGGAGAAGATGATGTGCGAACCGCTCGCTAACCGACAGCTGTTCAAGGTGTTCAAAATAAACACTTCTTTCCCGAATGGTCTTCTTTTGACTCTCTCCTCTGCCTTTCTCTGTGTTATGTTAGAGAACATTTAATCTGAGCGGGATTGTGTTTAATAACGAACAACACGGTGGTCTTTGTGTGTGTGTGTGTGTGTGTGTGTGTGTGTGTGTGTGTGTGTAGATCATAGACACACCATTCCTGGTTCATCCTGCCAAGAAGAACTTCCTCCCAGGGATGCTGTTTCAGAATCCCAACATTGAGTTGACTTTGGGAAGCATGTACAGGTAACATGCCACCAGCTAATACTGTACATAATGTAGTTAAAGCTCGTTGTTTACTGTGTCTTGTGACTGAAAGTGAAAAGAAAAAAGAAAAAGGAAACAAGATAAATAAGGATAATGTATGGAAGCTCAATCCATCTGTAACCATAACACTGACCAGATGTTTCCGGTTGCTATAGAAAGTCGAAATGATGAGATACTTTCACACAACAGTCCTATAGAAGCAGCTCTTCATAGGTTACGTTTGACATATAAATGGGTTGTGAGTACATTGAAGACTTTAAACGTGGCTTTACAACATGAAATACAGATGATGGTTCACACGGATTACTGAGAAACGCACCCTTGAATAGAATGTGAAGCAAGAAGCAGCTCTGGAGTACAAAGAATGAAACCAATGTGGTGGCGACCAATAAACAGCAACTGGAAACATCTTCTTTTTTTTGCTGGCATGTTTGTGCCGCAAATTACATTTTACATTTTTTTCCAATTTTGACAAATTCCCACTATAAAAAGATCAAATCATGAGCTGCACAAATGCACATACAGGAGGAGTTTCAGTGTGTGACATACTGTCTTTGTAGGGACTGCTATGAGAACAACGGTCTGTACTATTCTCTGCAACTGGAGACCATGTTCAACATCAACTCCTTCCTCAACAGAACTGTGGTGAGTGTCAGTTTACTGAGTAGGAAATGCTGATAAAAGTCTGTGTGAATGGTAACTTATCCGTATGAATGTGTGGTTCAAACAGTACAACAGGGATCTGGCCAAAGTGTTTGAGAGCGTGCAGGTCGACCTGCACGACATCACGCTGCTCGAGCAGGCCGGCAGAGACAACCTCATCAACTTCGCCAACTCTGGAGTTGGACAAATCAACTATGAAGCCTACCTGGCTGAGGTAATCTACAGAACCTCTACCATGTGGGGGCAAAAACCAGGTCCCCACAAGGTACAGCGTTTCTTCATGGGTTGAGTCTTGGTTTTAGTTAAGCTCAGGCTGAGCCTCCAGGACTTTAATGTGTTGTTCTCCTTTCATCAGATTGTTATTTTAATAAACTAAACATGAGTACAGCTGTTGTACTGTGAAATAAATACATATTTTATCAACTAATCTTATTTAAGGGTACAAATACAAAAAGTTTTCAGCTCAATTTTTTGTTAATATAATTTTGGGCAAATACTTCTTATTCAGATTGTGCATCTCCAGACTGAAGGAGGGAATTTAAAAGTGTATGATCCTTTGTTTTAGGTCACTAAAGGAGTCACGCTCGTGGATCTCCTCTCCTACTCCACTGACCTGGAGTCTCAGGCCGACCAAACGGTGAGTCTCATTATTATCTCACCAACAGAGCACGATGCTGCTTCTATCATTCAAATCCAAAACGATGAAGAAGTGTGGCAGCAGTGATGTTTTACACACATAATACACATTGCTTAGAGGGACTAAGATGAGGTATAATCAGTTTTTAGTGATCTGTCACATCTAGTTTAACTGATGATGCTCGAGTTGGCTTTAGAGGTTTTAACGTCTATTTCATTCGTTTTTGAATCTTGATTTAATCTTGACATGTTAAAGAAATGTTCTTAAACCAACAAACCCAAATATACAGTTGGACAGCCTCTCTGGAAAATGATTTTGCTTCATGCTCAGTTGGTCTGAACAAGCTGCCCATTCACCCTGAACACACACATTTATGGCACATGCATCGTACATAGTACAGGAACGTACTATAGGGACATACCACACAAGGATTAGTGTGTGCTTGTATTTCTAAAGCAGGAAGGAATAATAAATCATTTAATTGATAGTCATTACCTGATTATCCTCTTTGTGTGTGTGTTGACAGCCACGTGGTGCTCTGGAGAACGCTCTGAAAGGACACGCCAGCAGTATCCGACAGATTCACAGAGAACATGTGGTTCCCATGGAGCAAGCAATGGTAATCAACTCTCTCATCAAACACATTAAACACTTACACTTCATACATATGCACAAGCAAATACACACAAAGTCCAAAAAACACCTTCCTTCTACTGACAAAGTCAATAAACATACAGTACACGTACTACTCTGTGAGACTCCACAGCAGAAAGCATCTTGTGCCGCATCCTGGAGCAAACATTTGTAATGTTCTTGGTGTTTTTCAAGGCTTATCGTAACAGAAAATGTCAGATATTATGCAACAACAGCAATGTACCTTATTCCTTAGTTCTGGATTAGGATGGACATAAAAATCACATTTAAAGAATGTAAATAATCAGATCAGTTTAATCTTTTCTTTTGTTCGCCTCTCTTTACTTATCTTCTCTCTTCTTCCTTTTTGTTCGGTAAATGGTAACAGAAATATGTCAAAGCGCGGGTAAGCCACTGTTATATCGCATATATATATATATACATATATATATATATACATATATATATATATACATATACATATATATACATATATATCGCAACATGACAGTGTTCATGTTGTGTGTTCTGTCATAGGAGTGATGTTAATGTTGTTACTGTTGTTAATGTTGTTAATGTTGTTAATGATGTTAATGTTGTTAATGTTGTTACTGTTGTTAATGTTGTTAATGTTGTTAATGATGTTAATGTTGTTAATGTTGTTAATGATGTTAATGTTGTTAATGTTGTTAATGATGTTAATGATGTTAATGTTGTTAATGATGTTAATGATGTTAATGATGTTAATGTTGTTAATGATGTTAATGATGTTAATGATGTTAATGATGTTAATGATGTTAATGTTGTTAATGATGTTAATGATGTTAATGATGTTAATGATGTTAATGATGTTAATGTTGTTAATGATGTTAATGTTGTTAATGATGTTAATGATGTTAATGTTGTTAATGATGTTAATGATGTTAATGATGTTAATGATGTTAATGTTGTTAATGATGTTAATGTTGTTAATGATGTTAATGTTGTTAATGTTGTTAATGTTGTTAATGATGTTAATGTTGTTAATGTTGTTAATGTTGTTAATGATGTTAATGATGTTAATGATGTTAATGATGTTAATGATGTTAATGATGTTAATGATGTTAATGATGTTAATGATGTTAATGATGTTAATGTTGTTAATGATGTTAATGTTGTTAATGATGTTAATGTTGTTAATGTTGTTAATGTTGTTAATGATGTTAATGTTGTTAATGTTGTTAATGTTGTTAATGATGTTAATGATGTTAATGTTGTTAATGATGTTAATGATGTTAATGATGTTAATGTTGTTAATGATGTTAATGTTGTTAATGTTGTTAATGTTGTTAATGATGTTAATGTTGTTAATGTTGTTAATGATGTTAATGATGTTAATGTTGTTAATGATGTTAATGTTGTTAATGATGTTAATGTTGTTAATGTTGTTAATGTTGTTAATGATGTTAATGTTGTTAATGTTGTTAATGTTGTTAATGATGTTAATGATGTTAATGATGTTAATGTTGTTAATGATGTTAATGTTGTTAATGATGTTAATGTTGTTAATGATGTTAATGATGTTAATGTTGTTAATGATGTTAATGTTGTTAATGTTGTTAATGTTGTTAATGATGTTAATGTTGTGACAGCGGTGACGTGACGGTGTTTTTTGTTCCTGGGTCATTTAGAGACGCAGGTCTGGTTTGTTTGGTGACAGTTTGTGTTCTTGTCTCCTCACACAGAGTACACTGAGCCAGAGTATCAAGCAGCTGCAGAGGATGTCCAGCGACCTGCCGGTGAGGAAGCGAACACTAGCTTTACCGACATTACAGCTCATTATATTACCATCACATGTTGTAAATAATATGAAAATGATGTTCTGTATTAGCACACAGGCAATGAGGTCTACTTATCAAACCATGCAGAAAACGTCCTCTTAACCTCTGTATTGTCATCTGAACATAAACAAACTATTCTCACTTACTTGCTTAATTGTCTCATAAGTGCAAATGAATCTCGTTCTGTGTCTTTTAGGTCAAGGTTACGAATATCCTGAGTGCCATCGATGCAGCAGAGTACCTCATCACTCATAACGCCTCCCATGTGGTGAAACAGGTATTACAACAAACTCAATTATATGAGTGATATGTAACTGTGTACACGTGGATACATCTTTATTCATTTATTGCCACATTTGTTGCTTCAAAACGGTCAATCAGATATTAAACGTTGATATTCATCAGTTCCTCAGCTCCCACACAACAGTAACTTCTTGTATTACAACACAAGTTTGATTGACCTGAGCAGAAACAGCACTATAAGAACAACTTTAAGTTACTCAGTATTCTATCTTAGCGTAGGAATCCACACTAACCCTCCACAGACCGAATGTTTTCCTCTGTTTCTTCCTCTCTAGGAAACAAAAGGCTACACAGAGAGCTTGGTGGGATACTTCAAACAGTACACAGAATGGGTTAACAACTCGGTGAGTACACCAGTTTTCTATGTTGTATAGTATTGACGTCTCCTTTTAAAGTGTACAGGTTGATAATTCACAGCAGAGACTCTGTCAGCAGAGTGTTCCGTTAGTGTTGGATTCATACTTGATTATAGTGAGAGAAAGTCAAACTATCAGCAATCGAGCTGCACTCTGAAGAGTCAACCGGGAGCCTGTTAACAGTTAGTTTAATGAATGTGTTTTGGGGCGATGGGATCACATGTGGACAGCGCTAAATACAAGTGTAACTGACCACCACCACGCATTGTGATCTGACAGAGTTCTCACGGTTCCTTAAGTGGTATAAAAATGTTTTCAAAAGTCTTCAAAAAGCTAAGACATTGGATCATGTGACACAATGACAAAACACCAGTCACACAAGTGAAGTAAGGGGAAAGTCTTAAATCCAAGTCACCCTGTCTGATTGCTCAAGGCACTCGTCGATGTGGTCCGGGACCCTTTTGACTTTAAGTAAGTACAGCAGCTGCCCTTACAAAGGGCGTTCTGTTGCATGCAGTATGCATTCAATGGACACACTACTTCCACATAACATGGCACCTTGAACTGTGACCCTCTTACTCATATGTCTGCTGCACAGAGGATTGTGGGTCATACTGCAATGAGCTGGTGGTATTTTTGACATACTGCGTTGACATACTATGTGTTTTGACATCCTAAATATCTTTGGGACATACTAACTGGTATGGTAGAGGTATTGGATGAAACAGGAAGATACGTCATCAATGCTGCGGCTCTCCTTTTGTTCTTCTCATATCCAGTTAGTTGTACGCTGGCTTTGTCCACGACTTTTGAAAATTCCGAAAAGCTCACAGAGATACATAACAAGTGCTTCAAACATCTTGAACCCAAAAGAAATAGACCCAGTCTGTATGGTTGTGATTTCTAGACGATCCAGGGAAGTGGATTACTGCCTCCCGTCATTTAAAAACAACAATGGATTTGGTTTTAGCAAACGGAAATGATGCGCGTGTGTTTTTGCGTATAGAGCGGAGAAGCGATCCCAAGTGTTCACTTGAGACGCATCTGGAGACGCATGTAAATACCCGGTGTGAACCGACGTATTTAGAGCTGTCCCCGTGTGATCGGATCAACAAGACGTTAATGTCAAGTGGAGACGGGGCTCGGATGTTCAGGTCTCAGTAAATCACAGAAGCTTTAGAAGTTCTCTGATTGTAACCAGATTATTTAAACAGTCCAAGAAGCCACTTTGATTTAAATGTACGTCTCTAATAAGAAGGTTGAGGAGAGATCATCTTCCACTGCTGCACCATACTCATCAAGTTATGGTTTGATGTTTGACGTCATTCATGCGTACACTGTAATCTATACTTTGTGTTTTCCCCTACAGTTGACTTCAGAGGTGGCCCAGTGTAAACCCATCAGTAACATTGTGGACAGCATGGAGATAGTAGGGTGCAGCTTCGTAGTCGACTCAGTGGTAAGGCACCAGAACACTGTGGTCATCTGTGTGTGTGTGTGTGTGTGCACTCATTCATTGCACAGCTGTATGTACAGTACATGTTCCCCCACATGTATTTGGATTTCAACTAGAAACATAAACGGCTCTTTGACGGTTTGAGGGAGCTCTGGGTTTTTGGGAGTGATGAAGACTGTGGAGCCATTCGGGCCTCACGTACGGGAACAGTATGTTCTCAGGTCTCCGACACACTCGCTCACACACACTGAGATGAGATCGGGTCTGTTTTGAGGCAGGAGGGGGAGTAACATACACATAGATTCATCACTGTTTTCACAAGGTTTTTATTTACATATCAGCTATACGTCGTGTGTGTTTGTGAGAGTTCAATGAGTCCAACAAGTCACAGACTGTGGTCAATATCAATATGAGATTTGTTTTATACATCAGCGCTCCAGCAGAGCCTGGAGCCTCTGCATGAATGAATCTGTTGAATTGAGTGCGACAGGAATGAATCAAAGGTTAACTGGAGAAAGATTACTTGTCAACGTGTTTTTCAGAACACATTCTGGTTTGGACTGGGAGGCTGCTGTATCCTCCTGATTCCCAGTATCATCTTCTCCATCAAACTGGCCAAGTATTACAGAAGGATGGACACAGAGGACGTCTTTGAAGAGTGAGTCCAAACACACGCTCACGTGCAGCCACAGACAGAAATGATGTTAGTTTTGCTCGTAGTCTGAATCTTCTCTTCTTTCCTTCTCTCTGTCATTATTCCTTTGATTCTCCTCATATTTTCTCCTCGTGTTATTCTCTCCAGAACCTCTTACCCGTGGCTTGTTGCACTTTGATGTCTGTCTGCTATTCACACGTCTTTTCGCCCTCTTCCACGTGTCCATTGCCTGTTTGGTATGGGATACTTCCATCCCTTCACATCTTTCTTGCACCTTTTTTTCATCGCAAATCTGAAATTACAAGCATGGTCTTCCTCTCTTTGCATGGATCTTCATCTCATCATCTTCTCCTGCGTCTTCCTCCTCTTTTTCGACTTTAATACCGAGGATCACTCCATCCTTGTTGCTTTCAGCGGAGTCTTCCCATTCTCTTTCTCACCTGTCCAACCTCGCTCTTGTGTTGCAGTATGGGTAATACAGGTAATCATGGTGAACAAGTGTGCGATATCCACGGAGACCTCGCTGTGGTCAGGTACGAGCAGTGTCTCTGCTTGCATGCATGCCGCGGTGTTAATTGGCGGAGGGATATTTTGGAGAGTCTGCAGACATTTGCTACATTTCTCAACAGACTTTGACTTTTTAAAGAATTCCCCATGTGTATATATATATATATATATATATATATATATATATATGTGTGTGTGTGTGTGTGTGTGTGTAGCTCTCCCTATTGTGACACTCTGACCCGGTTCCCTCGGGCCTCTGCTCCACCGAGCTACTCCGACTGGTGACCCAAAAGGAACTCGTCGATGAGGTACTGATGTGAAGTTATGTCAGGTTAACTTTGCACTAACAACGTTAACAAACAACTAAAACCATCTGAGAATCACCGGCCATGTAATCATCATCAGTCTGATTTCAGCCAGGAGATTCTATTTGTTCTTGTTTTCTTCCTCCTTCATCCGTCACCGTTACATCACATGTACATCAAACGCCGGGACTCAAGAAGAAAACGTTTGTCCTCGGACGTCCTGCAGGAAGAAGAAGCATTTTGTGGTTTGAAAGCATTGATTTGTGTGTTTGACATGCTGGTGTGTGTGTGCTGTGAAAAACAAATCTGAAGTTTTGCAGGAAATTGAGCGTTTACATAAACATAAAACATACACACAAAGATATCATAAATACAGACCTCGACCTTTATTTCATCTTCTAAGATGGCTGATACCATCCCATTAACACCATATTGTTTTGCAAGATTTTGAGTAAATATTCTGCAAAAATAATGATTGTATAGATGATACCATCTTGTGCCTTTGATGTAGAACACTAAGGCCCTGACATTAATACTTTTTCTCTAACTCTATTAACACTTCATCCACTTTACCAATAAGTACCAATAAGTAAGGAATATAGATAAGAAATATTGCAGTTGTGAATTATATTTATTTACATCTGCAATTTGAATTTGTTTGATCGATCCTTCTACAATCTTATCACAGAAAAGGCAATGCCAGTTTTTAAGTCAGGCTAAAAGTCTCCTAATGTGATTTTATTTTGACTTTTCTGAAACTAGATTTTCATTTTCTCTTCTTCCACAGTGGACAAGAGAACTGGAACTGATATTCCCCTGGTGGTAAGTGCCACTCCTCTCTTCAGGAATAAAACAAAAAGAAAACACACTGTTTGACAACTAACTTGGCTTCTCGCTTTTCTAGGATCTCTGAACTTTCCAGCTTTCCCATTCAGCTCTCGTAACACTTTCAAGGACCAAAGGGAAGAACAAGAATCAGGAAGTGATGGTGAGGGAGTCACACTCCCCGTTACCCCTTCAAGCCATTTGGCAAGGACCTCAAATGTCAGCCAACTATAATTTATCAAGTATTTTCTCAAACACGTTCATCACGAGCATCAGCAGTCCTCCTAGTGTGTCATACTGTACATCACCAACTCTGAGCAGTATTCCTACTACGACTACTTCTACCTGTAGAGAATACAGTTGTTTGTACTTCAGTTATCAGTTTCTAACGTGGTGACACATATGTACATTTTTTACGCTTTCAACACTTTTGAAAGCTTTATGTATTTTTTTGTTAATGTTTGTTTTATAACACATAAGTAGGATTTTTTTAGAAATAGCTCTTTTTTTTCTTTGTCAATATTTGTAATGTAGCTCGCATCATTTTGGCTCAACAGGTTGGATCGACCAGGAAATTAGGAAATAGTCTGACATTTTGGGGAAATGCCCTTGTTTGCTGAAGATACAACTCTTGTGTTGACAAAAACAAAGCAAATCTAATGCCATGCTAGCAATTGTGCTTGGAGCTAAATGCTAACATCAGCATGCTAACAATGACAATGCTAACATGCTGATGTTTGGTAGATATGATGACAATGTTCAACATCTTAGTTTAGCATGTTAGCATGCTAACATTATCTCATTATATGGCCCGAACCATAGTAGTGAACAAATTCAAATTTTGACCTGATGATGTCACTAGATGAAAAGTCAGGTGATCACCAAAGTTATTAGAATTCATCCCCAGGACACAGTAAATCCACCGTGAATCCATCCCATAGTAGTCTTGATATTTAACTGAAAGCCAAAAATGATAAACAAAATGTCCGGGGATCCACCAAAGTCCTTAAGATTCATCCTCTGGGGACCATGAATGTCTGTAGAAAATGTCATTAAATCAATATTGCCATCCATAGAGCCAGCATGGCTGAAAACGACAATTTACAGGGAGTAGTGCACCGAACTATTTCTTAACTGGACTTCTTATCGTCATTTTTATACTTTTTATTTTAATTTTTTATTTTAACAATTAAAAAACAAGACAAATGCTTGTTTATTAGTAAGCGTTAGAGCTGGTGGTTTGTGGTTTTTGTTCCCTTTGGTCTGAGCCACTCTTTTTCTGTTTCCAGGCTTTATGCTAAGCTAACTGTTGATATGCTGTAGCTTTATTGTTAGCATACAGACAATGATCGATCTTTTTAGCTAACTTTCAACAAGTAAACGAAAGAGAAATATTTCCCAAAATGTCAAACTATTGGTTTAAACATTGAAGGAGGAAACTAACAATGTGGCAAAGTGTTAGTAGCTCTTCAACACACACATCAGCTACATACACAACCCGTACAAGGTTTCAAGACGGCTGACAAACCAGATATTGTGTCTTAGGCATTTCTCGCCAGACCATTAGTGACAAATAGTGACTTGTACTTGTGAGAGTTTTTTTTTCTTCACCGTCCTTTGATTTGAAAAATAAAACTCCCAGAGGCCTCTGTGGTGGCAGACGAACGTACACACATACAAAAATGATAACACAGCTGACGTTTGTGATGATGGCGCAAATCTGTGAATAAAAACTTCAGTCTCATAAGTGTCTGCTGTGTTTTTCTTCCATAAACGCATGAAACATGAAGTTATATCACCTACTGAGGAAACTCATAACATGTGTGTTCTTTGTGTCATAAATCACCCAAAATCACTTTTTAAGTGTGCTTTTATGCTGTACATAAACTCTGAGCCACTGCTAGGATTGAAAAAGAACAGCTGATGATATATGTAGATGTACAGATGGGTTAGACATCCACGCCCTACAAAAAAATCAACTTAGCCTGTCTGCCAAAACACACAGAGCACCGGGGAACGCAGAGAACATTCATGTAACATATGCCGAGTTGAGTGCATATGCGGCTGAGAAGGTCTGTTTTGGGAAGGTTGACAGGTTTGCAGGGAGCGGGGGGGGGGGGACTTGGCGGTGGTTGAGGTGGCGTGACGCTGCTGCAGCCTATCAGAAGAGCACTGCACTAATTTAATTTTGGGAAACATCTGGTTCAGACAACATACACACATACACTTCATATGTTTACTTCACATTCCCTGTGTCTCTTACAGGGGAACTTTTTCTCTTCCCCACCAGATTGATGGCTATAAAAACAAAACTTCCTGAATGTACTGAGGGCATGTGTATATGTGTACACACATGTGTGACTTTGTACGCAGCAGCAGGCTATAGGCCACACTCTCTTCTTCCGCTATGTGACCCAGCCAGCCGGTACATATGGACTACGTCTCCTCAATGGCAGCGTCTGTTCCTCTGTTCACTTTCACAAGTTCAAAGTCAAGACTATGGTCAATGGTGATACTGATCTCTGTATTTAATCAGTATTTATATAATACCATCTAGAGTTAGTGGGACTTTCTGTAGCTCAGTCACCATTCTGAGATTTCAGTGTATCATTTTTTGGCTTTTCATTGCATTTAGTTTCTTACCAGCTTGACCGTTCATTTTGTGTTGTTTATTTATGCGGTCTGTCTACTGTAAACACTCAATTTCCCACTAGGATTAGAGTTTTTGCTTTTTATATCCTTTTGGGAAATAGGCTACTTAATTTGGATTTATGGCCCAGATGAGAACATCGATATCGGTGAATATAAAGCTACAGCTTAGCATAAAGACTGCAGGGAGGAGGAAACAGCCACCATAAGCTACACATCATACCAAAGCTTCTGAGTGTATTGAATTGAGAAATTCAAAATGATTTATAATTAACCCTTGGCTGAGTCCCGCCTTTCAAGCGTAGTCTGGCATCAGCCGGCTCTGACCAGGTCCGACTACTATCCAGCTGTGCTGCATAGACACTCGTGGAATTGTTTTACTTTGTTCTTATTGAATCAGGCTGGTTTTGTGGATTTAGAGCTAGTCATGGTTAAACATTGTGTAATAGTGATACAGTACTTATTAACTGGAGATGAACGTTTTTAAAACGTTACGTTTCTACAGAAAAACCTGTCGAGCTAACGTTAGCAGATTACGTTAGCACATCATTATCTAGCGTTAGCACTTCTGTGCTACGTAAACTACGGAAGGTGTGCTAAGTGTACAAACATTCTGCATTTGCTTTTTAGTAGTGCTGGGCAAGTTAACGCGCTATTATCGCGTTAACGCATTAATTAATTAACGCCGACAATTATTCTATCGCGCGTAACGCAGTTTTTTTTTAATTATTAATAAGCGGACATTTTTAACACAAGAACCGGCTGCGAGCAGTGAACAGCTGTTTGTGTGGCGTCTCTTCCGTCTCTTCCTGTTTCCTTCACCTACACTCCCCTGGGTCCTAAGTCCCTCCATGTACAGCTTCTTATCACCCTCTATGTACCAACGTACATTTATAACAAATACCACACATATTACGGTAATCAGCGTTAAATGTGTGTCTGACCAACATACCACAAAAAGAACAAAATAAATGATTCATTTAAATAATTCTTTTAGAGTTTTTAAAGTGTTTTTGTTTGTAATATGTATAATAAGCATATCATTTAGTTATCGCTACTGAGAATTTAACAAACATAAAAAAAACATGACGTAGATAGGTTTGCAGTTTTCAAGGTTTATATTTCAAATTGCATTTATTACACACATGAAGATAAAGTTGTGAACACCAGCTGAATATCTATTACCAGAATCATAACTGTATTTTAACTGCTACTGTGTAAAGAGAATACTTATTTGTTTAAAGTGTTTGCAAACCAAATGTTATTGCACTTTTGTTCATATAGCAGTACTTTTAAAATAAAAGTGCGCAATACACTACTTTTGAATTCATTATTGAATTGTGCACATAACAATCATTATGCGATTAATCGCGATTCAAATTTTGAATCGTTGCCCAGCACTACTTTTTAGTAATTGTAACAGAGACTAAAGACCAACGTTACGGAACACTGTTGTTTCATTGTCTTCTTTTCTCGATCGCCAGGTGATGTGATGGTTCACTTTTACGCTTTGATTCGTCGGCTTTAGCTTCTATTTTTATCTTTTTAACCTGTTTTTGCTGCTAAATCAGTTTCACATCCTGGATATATCTTTTAAATGCATTTTGTAATAATGTGAAGTGCAGTTAGTGACAGTGTGGGCTCCACGGTTGGGGGGCGGGTCTTACTAAGGGTTAACTTTAACAATGATTTGAAAGAGGACATTTCTTATTTCAACAGTTCTAGTCTCACTTTAAGGTTGAATCATCCTATTAGAGAACTGTCTGACAGTATATCCGCTTGCTCCAACGCTCCAGCTCTCCAAAATCAGTTGATGCAATTTACTTAACACGTAGCGGGACATTAGTTGTCACCTTTTAAAGCTTTGCAATCTCCACCACAATAAAGCAATGTGCGTTTGGCTGCACAGCAGGAGTTTATAAAGAAGGACAATACATATCGTTCTATTCTGAACTTTGTCTCTTAAGATGAACATAATGAGGGTTTTACTATGAGCCCTCAGCAAATAACTTCAGGCTGCACTTTTTACGGGACCTCCTCAGTCCTCTCCTCCCCCTCTGCTTCTCATCAATAGTCAAAGAACCTCTTATGTGAGATTATATAATGTCTCGCAACTCTTATTCACAGCATTTGGCTTCATGTGTGTACTCCCCCCCCACAAACCTGTTGACCGCTTCCCCTCACCCCTCTTCCTCCTCCCTCAGTTTATGTTCTCCCCCCTCCTTCCTTCCATCTCATCCATCACTTTTTAGTTTTGAACCACACAGGCTTCATGTGGTCGTGTGTGTGTGTGTGTGTGTGTGTGTGTGTGTGTGTGTGTGTGTGTGTGTGTGTGGTGTGAGGGAGAGGGGGGTCAGAGCTGGAGGAGGAGTTTGAGGCCTTCATCTCACCTGAATAATACCTTCTTTGTGAGCTTCAGCAATATAAAGTCCCGCACAGACGTGTTCAACCCTTGCACACCTCAAGCTTCTGTGAGGATACATACACATCATCCCATACCCTCGTTCATCCGTCACTGACACACCAAACGCCGCCATGAGATCCAAGATGAGAGTGGCACTGCTGTTTCTGGCAGCAGCTGTTTGTGTGTCAAGCGCTCAGACCAACAACAGCAGCAACGACAACAGGCAGCAGCAGCAGCAGCAGCAGCAGCAGCGCAGCGTCTGGGATGAGCCCATCAGATTCAGCACCAAGACCAAAGACTCCTGCACCATGGTGGTGTCTGGAGCCGGGGACTATACTCGCCTGCGTGTCTCCTGCAAAGGTCCGAGCCAGGGCCAGACCCCAGGACGCTCCTACTACTGCGACTTCCAGGGCAAACCCAACTTGTGCCGCGCCTACAACCTCAACCCTCGCCACTACTTCACCCAGATTATGTGGGACATGAGAAAGCTGAGCCACGCCTGCCAGGGACCCAAAGTCTACCGCCCAGCCATGTGCAAGAAATACCCAGACGAGGCCCAGATTACCTTCCTGGCCTCCTGGCCCAAGACACCCAGCACCAAGCCCTCCAAGCCTGTCCAAGAGCCGCGTAAACCTGTTGTGCCAGCCCAGAACAAGCCCGCCAATACTCCTAAAACTGTCAAGCCCCAGCAGCAGCCCGCCAAGCCCCAGCCAGGCAAGGGCCCCCAGACCAAGAAAACTACCCCCAAGCCTGGGAAGACCACTACTCGTCCCACAGAGCAGCCTGACTCCAAAGCCTCCCGCGTCGCCACCGAGTACTGCTGGAAGAGCTTCCACGGCGTCTGCACCTACTTCATCAGCTGGTTCCAAAACTGAGGCGATGCTGCAGACACAGGTGGGTGAAAAGTGAAGATGAAGAACAGTTAGAGATGAAGTTTAGTAAGAGCTGCATGGTTGTTGTTGTGTGGATGGATTAAACTGAAAACATTAGTAGTGGTAGAAAAATGTCAAATATGAACCCGACACCCAGTTTATGGAGCAACTTCTCTCAGTGCAGCCTTCATATTCATAAGAGAAACTAACTTTATCTCAAATTAATCACAAAAAAACACTAATCTTTCCTTGTTTCAGGCTGGAAACACCAGCGCCGGAACTCTTCTCGACTATCTTCGACCTCCAGGATCTGTGTGGGAGCCTCTGAAGTGATTTTGATCTCGACACTGCAGCATCTTATACGAGCTGAGCCAAAAACACTCAACCTACACTTGTGTACGGTTAGTGGATGACTGCTCGTCCTGTCATGTACTGTACATGTCATTCTTTTTAAATCTGTAAAACACACAGCAAGGCAAAAGGGAAAATATGGCAGGCATGTGATTTCTGTTTGTATATGATGTGAAACGTCCTCCTTTTGTCACATAAATGTTCCAACAACATGTGAAGGTAAAGAGAATAAAGTCAGAGTGGAGATCTCTCTTCTTCTTATTCCTCTGTGTTGCTCTGTTTCTTCACACTCATTCAAAAGAAGTCCTTGTTTCTCTCCGTCGCCGGCTGTAACAACACGTCTGCAGCCTCGGGAGCTTGTTAACGGACAGACACACAGACTGCAGTAAAGATAACACGCCGGCCGTCTGAGGGAAGCCAAACACGTCTTTGTATGAGCTGATGAATTGAGTCTTAAGAGCTGCCGTGTGCAGCAGAACAGAGGAACAGAGGAGGTCTGTGTGAGAGGAAACGAGTTCAACACACACACACACACACACACACACACACACACACACACACACACACACTCACACACACACACTCATCACAGTGAGCGGAGCTACTTCTCTTTTATATGACTCGTACCGATAACAATGCGTCAGTCACGACAAACTCTCAACATGTTCATGTACCTCAGAGGTGAAAGACGCACTCAGATCCTTTACTGAAGTACAAATACTAAGTAAATGTCCTGTACAGGTACAAGTACAGAGGTATGAGCAGTACAATGTACCTCAGTATTAACAGTACAAATACTTGCACATAAGCAGCATTTGACCAATTCTGAGGAGTCTTTTCTCTCATCTTTTATTCTTTATTTTGTTTTACCTCTTAAATCCTTCAACAGTTATTTAAATGAAACCTTTTAAGAAGTTTAGAGGGAAAATGCTAAAAAGTCATTGATCTCTGAAACAAAACGAATCATTGGAATCAATCTTCAGCAACATGTTGTGTTTTTAAGGTTTATCGTGTTTCTTAATGTAACATCTTGATTTAAAAGATATCGGATAAAAGTATTAAAGTAAAAGGTTTTTAAATTCTCTGAGAAGAAGTGGAGCAGAAGTATAAAGTATAAAGTATAAAGTATAAAGTATAAAGTAATAAAATATAAAGTATAAAGTATAAAGTATAAAGTATAAAGTATAAAGTATAAAGTATAAAGTATAAAGTATAAAGTATAAAGTATAAAGTATAAAGTAATAAAGTATAAAGTAATAAAGTATAAAGTATAAAGTATAAAGTATAAAGTATAAAGTATAAAGTATAAAGTATAAAGTATAAAGTAATAAAGTATAAAGTAATAAAGTATAAAGTATAAAGTATAAAGTATAAAGTATAAAGTAATAAAGTATAAAGTATAAAGTATAAAGTATAAAGTATAAAGTATAAAGTATAAAGTATAAAGTATAAAGTATAAAGTATAAAGTAATAAAGAAGTAATAAAGTATAAAGTAATAAAGTATAAAGTAATAAAGTATAAAGTAATAAAGTATAAAGTAATAAAGTATAAAGTAATAAAGTATAAAGTTATAAAGTATAAAGTAATAAAGTATAAAGTAATAAAGTATAAAGTATAAAGTAATAAAATATAAAGTAATAAAGTATAAAGTATAAAGTATAAAGTAATAAAGTATAAAGTAATAAAGTATAAAGTAATAAAGTATAAAGTATAAAGTATAAAGTAATAAAGTATAAAGTATAAAGTAATAAAATATAAAGTAATAAAGTATAAAGTAATAAAATATAAAGTAATAAAGTATAAAGTAATAAAATATAAAGTAATAAAGTATAAAGTAATAAAATATAAAGTAATAAAGTATAAAGTAATAAAGTATAAAGTATAAAGTATAAAGTAATAAAGTATAAAGTATAAAGTAATAAAATATAAAGTAATAAAGTATAAAGTAATAAAGTATAAAGTATAAAGTATAAAGTATAAAGTAATAAAGTAATAAAGTAATAAAGTATAAAGTAATAAAGTATAAAGTAATAAAGTATAAAGTATAAAGTATAAAGTATAAAGTAGTATGAAAGAGGAAAACTCAAGTAAAGTACAAGTATCTCAGAATTGCAATGTAGTACCACCACATGTATTTACTGTTATTCAGTCGTGGTGAGGAGGCTGCTGGACTTCTAACGACCACAAGATGGTGCTGCTGAATGCAGAGAGGACACACACACACACACACACACACACACACACACACACACACACACACACACACCTCCTACTGTACTGACACAGTGACTCAGTGAGAAACAACTGTAACCTGTGAGATGGTTGGACTTGTGGCTCCTTCCTTGTCACCACGATGTCTTTGTTCCTTGTGAACCTGCAGCAGCTGAAACACGATGACCGGCGTGGTGGACTCATGAACTCATGTGCTGTAATCTGATGTGTAGGTCAACTTCACAGCACCAAATGTATTGCACAAAATACAAAGTTATGAATGTATAATTTAGTGTGCAGTTCCTTCTATTCAATGTTGAGAAACTAAAAACAAACGTCGGACTTTAATCTACATATAGTGGCTTTGTTTTATTGAGCCTTGTTTTCTACTACTGTGCTATTTGCAAACATTTACATTCACATTTTTCTGTCCTTCATCCTTCAATAACTTGATTTTCAACCAAATTTCTTGTCTCGTCATTTTGTCAGCAGAAATCTTTTGTTTGGCGAATGACGAACAAACGAATTGTGATTTCTACGAGAGGGAGGAGCCATCGAAGAGCAGACGGCCGTTAGTCTGAAACGTTCAAAAAGGGAGAGACTGCTATCGGAAAGTGTCCAAATATATTGTCTTCAACAGAGAGTTTAGGTTTCTTAGGATGTGGTTTAATAATTGAACATAATTATAACCGGAGAGAATCAAAGATGTCTACCGATCGAACAAGGCACGTTTATACGTCGCACATTTCAACAACAAGGTAATTCAAAGTGCTTCACATAAAACCATTAAAAGCATCAAAACAACATGACTGTGGTTAGATACAGCGCTTAGACTTCGATCGGCCTTTTTTCACTGCATTGATGATTGATTGAACTGGAACACCTGGAGTCCTCGTTAATGACATCAGTCACACCTGTGTTCCAGGTAAGAGACGTCTGAACCACAGCTGGCTGCTGCTCTCCATATATAACATCAGTTGTTGAGGCGAGAGTCTCTGTGTGTGTTTTATTTATAGTAACACTTCATTCATATATATGAATCATGGAGACAAGCTGAGTGTCCCATTAATGTCTCCAGACGTACAACATTTCTTTACACTTCACTTCATGCAGACTGTTCATTACACGTCTTACATTCTGTTTGTGTGAATCAAAAGTGAAACAATACATTTTTTACAACATGTAACTGTTCATTTTGAGTGTTTATCACTAAATATCTGTACATTCTTACAGGCGCCTGTGTCATTTTTCTTGTATTTTGGCTTCCTGGCAGCATTGGACAAACTGATGAGACGGGCTTATCGCTCAGTTTGTGCTTGTGGAGGAAGGACAGAGACAGACATCAGCAGAGATTGTTTTAATGAACGACAGATGAAGACTCCGTCTGACTTCTGATGGAGTACATGAAGGAGCTCACGAGTTAGTGGAGATCAAAGGAGGAACCAACTGGGTTCATGGGGAGAGGGAGCTGACATCTGGTGAGTGTGTTACTGTTTGATAGATGACAGTAAGACAGAACAAAGGAAGGTACAAGTAACAATGTGTCTAAACAGTGTATTTAATGTATTCAATACTGTGTGAGGCCTAGAATTTAACCATTTCAGTTATGTTAAAAGGAAAATGTGCCGTCTTCTATGTGAATGTCAAATCAGAGTTAAGAGTCAATTGAAGCTGTACATTAAAGTATTCCTGCTCTTGGAGCTTTGCCCCTGGGCCCAAATGATGGACTTCTCTCACGGCTAATGCAGCCGCAGCCTCGTCCTCTCTCCGCTGCATTTGTTCGTCCGCATAACTCTGGCTCGAATGAATACAGCTCAATATCCAAGTCAGCCAAAACACTGTATCCTCATCCATACCGTCCTCTGCACTCTTATTTTGGGATGTCACTTTTGCTGTTGGACACGTAGCTAGTTTGCAATACAAGCGAACAGAACATGGAAGTTCTGTTTTTGTTTTGCTTTTTAACTTTATGTGCAAAATGAAACTTACAACAAGAACTTCTGTTTTTGAGCGGCAACCTTTCGGGTCTGAGAAATCTGAAGTGCCTCAAACTTGCATTCTTCTGGTGCTCCATGCACCAAGGCTGAGTCCTTACCACAGCGGCACGGGTTCTAATCAGACTCTGTCTCTCTTCGACTGTACTAAGGCAAAAAGACCCAAAACTTATCTTAAATTATTCATGTTTTAACTGCATTCTCTCTAGTGTCCACCAGGGGGCGACTCCTCTGGTTGTATAGAAGTCTATGAGAACATGACTCTACTTCTCTCTTGATTTATTACCTCAGTAAACATTGTAAACATGAGTTTATGGTCTCAATCTCTAGTTTCAAGTCTTCTTCAATACAGCATGATGTTCATTTAGAGTAAAATGTACTATATGTGACAGCAGATTTTACAGTAAATGACTTAAAGTGAAACAACGTGTATTGTATTTGTTTGGTTTGTTTTTGTTAATATTCCATAAGAAAGATATTCTTCAATCATTTTGAATGACCACTGTTTGTACTTTATCCTACATTAGCAGATTGTAGTTACCTCGAGTCTGTGATGACCCAAGTCAAGCCACATGGCCTGAAGTTAAGAGAGGACCTCCTTGTGGATTGGTGGAAAGTAGGAGTCGAGCCTCCAAGAATGTGCGTGTGTGTTGAGGTTGTAATGTGGTAACCTCGCTAAAGTCATTTAGAATGAATCCACTATGTGCAGACACGCAGATGCATCATCAGCGCATTCTTACAATCTCTTTGATCTCGATCTAAACTCTGTTAATGGCGGGAGTTCAGTTTAGACACGTCAAGTCAAACCAGAACAAAACACATTCCCTTCTTCCCTTCTAGGTTTTTCCCAATCGAGATGTGTGTGTGTGTGCGTGTTGTTGGGCGGGAATGGTGGGCGTGTCGCAGCATCTATGTATGAAAGCCATGTGCAAGATCTCGTAGAGCCACAAGAAGCAGCTTTACGCACAGCAACCCTCGTAGTTTTCGGTAAGTTGGAGTCGGTGTTTTGACTGTCTTGTATGTTCTGTCTGTGTGCGGCCTCGTCACCTTCCACAGGTGTCTTTAAAATAACTACAGGCTCAGGAGTTAAGTTTTAATTGCACCTTTTCAATGCGTAATAGTTACCAGATTGACGCAGAACCTTTATTAAAGACGTTTATTTACTGTAAATTCAAAATATAATATCTATTTTTTTATTTTCCTGGATGTCATAAGAGATAATGTGGATTCGTATTTTCTATTAACAGCCTTTAACTCATTCTAAACACAGTTTTGTGTCCGATGACCTGATTATTTCCATAACTGAGGCTCTGAACCTCTTTTTTTAACCTTTCAGATAATAATACACTGTCTGCCAAAAGAGAATATGTTGCTGCTGAAGACTTTCGCTCCCTGGTTGCTGTTGGCCTTCCTCGGGCAGCAGGTCTCTCTGTCCTGTGGTGCGCGCAATAAGAACCGAGGAGCGGACAAGACCGTGACCTCAGCCCCCGGCAGAGGGCAGAGGAGCGGGAACAAGCCCGCAGCGAGCGGCCGGGGAAAGTTCTCCATCAAGGACAAGATGCAGTGCACGTGGCGGGCGAAAGACGTCGGGGACACCGTCAGGCTGTCTGTGATATGCGAGGACCGGGAGGCGCACGGCGGAGTCACCGATCTGCGGTGCGAATACAACGCCAAACCGCAGAGCTGCCCGGGCTACCAGTCCGACACCAAGGGCTTCTGGAAACAGGTGGCCCGCGCGTTGAAAAGGCTGCAAGGCAAAGTGTGTAGGGACGACCGCGCGCTGGTGAGGGCTGGCATGTGCAAGCGCGCGCCTCGGGACGCGCACTTCAAGCTAGACTCCGTGGTCTCCGCTCAGTCCGGAGAACCGGAGACTACCAAACCGCTGCCGCCTCGCTCCGCCTCCACCGCTGCGCCTCAGGCCGGACCGACAGCCTGCACGAGGCGCGCAAACCACCGGAAAACGGCCGAGGAGAACTGCAGCGGCTCGTGGGCCAGTGTGTGCAACTTCTTCCTGTCCATGCTGCAAAGTGACGACTGTTAGCTTCAGATCACAGGAGGACGAGGACATGATCGGACTGAGCAGCAGGATTCATTTTAGGACTCGTCGTGTTAATCAACAAGAGTCCGAGTTTCTCTGCACAGTGATTTCTACAGAAGTGAACTGATTCTCTGTTAGCACAAACACCAATATGACATGTTCACAAACTCATGCAGATGTGGATATTATCAGGTATTTTTCAAGTCATTTATCACCTGCAGTACATGTTCTATACTTTGTACTTTAAGTACAATGTTGAGGAACTTTCACTTCTTTTTTGCTTAAGTCAAATAAATACAAGATCAATACAACATTCATCATGCAGCCCTTTAAAACTGTATAAAATATAATTTTATTGTTACAGATTCTAATTAATTCCAGCTTCACCTTGACCAATTACGCCATTAAAAAAAGATGCTCCACCAACAATGCACTAATAATAATGATTCAATTGTTTAATACTTGAAGTAAAATGTGCTAATGAATCTGTGTTTTAAATCCTCTTCTCCATCGTTCAGGTGACCATATACGACCACTAAACACAATCCAGTGTTGACCTGAGGTTTGATCCTGGATCTTGAGAATATATTTGTTTCTCACTTGTAATAGTATATTTTTAAAAGTGTGGTATTGTTTTATTCAACCTGAACACTTCTCGCACCTCTGTTTATCCCACCGAACTGAAGATTGATTACTATAATATAGAGTGGTACATTCTTTATCAACCATGTAAACACCACTGTATTTATGCACCACAAAATAAATATTTTCTATTTATACAATGTGTCCTGTTGCCTTGAATAATATGAAACATGTCTGTTAAAGGGGAGAAGCAGAGGGATATATATGAAAACATATGCACCATAAAATACACATTCCTTTCATTGTTTAATATGTCAATATGTCATTAATATAGCATCATGGTGAGATACTTTTAGGGGTTAATAATAAATCAAACGTGCTTGAGAAGATAACTAACAGAGCAAAACATCCTGTATGACTTTGTGTCACACACTTAGCAGATTAAATGGTTTGCATTACACAGTTTACTGCCGACATGCCCTCCGGTTAAAGAAACACACGCGGAGTGATTGTACATGCGTCCATAGAAGGCTGGTTCACCTGGTTTCCTGCAGAAGTCTCTAATTACTTTCTCAGTGACAGCAGCCAGCTGCATTAAGAGCCATTTGGGGAGATTGTGAGTAAAGCCTGCTATGATCCAGCTGTGTGTGTGTGTGTGTGTGTGTGTGTGTGTAATCCCTGAACAAGTGCAACCCCAGATGTGGATTTTATGCTTTCCTGTCAGCTCCTGACCTTCTTCACCTCTGACCTGCTGCTCTTTGTCCCCTCAGACAGACACTTAAGAAAAAAAGCCAACTGGCGAGAGATTTCCACCTTTTAACGGAAGTCCGCTCCCTTTGATGACACAAAAGGGATTTTGTTTCACCGACTCCATCAGCCAGAGCTCAAGGACACATTCCAGGAAAGAGGAAGTAGTTAGAGGTTAGAGGTCAAGGGTCAAGAAGGAAATGAGGATACCATCCCAAAAGGCTGTGCTATAAGTGTCAGCTGCCTCCTTTAGGTGTATTTCCTTTATGTTTGGGCTCCTGCAAGGCTTTGATGAAGAGGAGATCCACCAGCAGGACAAAGTGCTGCAGGATCAGTTAGACTATAAATCAGATGCATGCTGTGTTTTGTAGTTTTTAGGTGGGGAGATACTGACATGTGTGCTGAAACAATTGATTAGTCTACAGGTGATTTATCTCTAAACATTCTTAAATCCTCTGTGTGTGTTTTTGTGTGGTTGTGCCACTGAGCTGGCTGGTCTCATCCACCAGTCGTAGCTACGAAAGATAATTCGTAGATATCCCACGGAGTTATTTCGTAGGGAAACGAGACAAAAAATGAGGAGTAACATTTCGTAGGATATCATACCAACTGTTGTATGAGGAGGATACGTTGCACTGAGCACTTATGCACCAATAACCTTCCAGAGCCACTATGGCTGTTTCATGCTTGTATTAAAGGTGCCGTGTGCAGGATTTGGCGGCACCAAGTGGCGAGGTTGCAGATTGCCACCAACTGAAACTTCTCTCGTGTGGCAAGCTCGTAGGAGAACTACCAACCCGATCTCATGAGAAGATGTGCATCGCATGTTGTTTCCTTAAGTCATTATTACTTATTTTCATCATGGTTGTGCTAAAACAAGTATGTAAACTAAGTTCAATACAAGAAAACACGTCTGATATGTCAATAACATAAGATAACAATGACACAACGGTTCTTATTTTTCCGGTGATTATACTCTAAAGAAAACACACATATTAACATTATATTCCATTTCTGCCAATAGACCCCCCCAAATCCTGCACACTGTTCCTTTAAAATACGAGGGTGTGATTCAGAGGGACAGTGAGTTCAACTGAAATATAATCTAAATCTAAATCTTTCTCTCTAAGGTCTACAAACATGCCACACAAGCCTCCTGGTTTCAGTGAGCAGTTGAATTGGGTGTTTAAGCGACTCCTGGTTTGTAGCATTGGTAACATGTTTGCTCATGACAGAAGGGGGGGGGGGGGGTCATTTCTGCCTCTATTAGAAGGTGTTTCAGTGGAATTTTCTTTTAGTTGATCAGGATATCATCGACACCACTGTGTTGGCTGCACCTGCTGATTAAATGTCAGTAACCTTCCTGCTCTCGCCTCAGTTTTCTTTATAGTTTAAACGTAATCTTTTCATGTTCTCCTCATTTTGTCAGTCAACCTTTTGACCTCATTCACATTTCAGTCAACTTGCACATACATCAGAAGAGTTCAGCGTCTTTCTTTTGAGTCCAGAGCTTAAGGATGCTTCCTAATATACAAGGAGAGTTAAAAGAGCAGATGTCACAGCTTCATGTGGCGTCATATCATTTGTACACATGTGCAGTAGAATCTGGTCTGCTGTCACTAGCCGGCGCACGATCAATGAGCGAGAGGATGTTTGATTTGTTTCAACGAGGCGAGGGTGTCATAGTCTTCATGGGCGAGAACTCTGCAAGTTAGATATTCAAAGGAAAAATCAATCTTGCTGAATCAGCTAACATTTACTTTATGATAAAAATAAATCATTCCCCCCAAAAATCGAATGGTCTTGTCCTGCTGCTCAATGATCAATGATGATCTGAGAGCCAAATGACTTCTCAGTCAAGTCAAGCAGGCGTGATGGAGTACACGACGCCGTCATCTCTTTACTGTCAAATGAAGGCAAACAAAGTATTACTTATTACTTAACTACCATTTCAGTACAATTCTTATACTTTTCAAAGCCCCTTCATATCCCCAAAAAAACTACTTTTCACAGAATAATCCTCGTCGTCCCTTTTAAATTGAATCGGTGGACTTTCCCTCTAATGTCACACTGTACAAATACTCTCACTAACCCCGGTGATATATGATGAGGTGAAGAAAAACACATTATCGTCAATAAGCATCAACTCATCTGAGTCATATCTGAGGTATGCGAGTCCTGTTCCCGCTCAGAGCCGTTACGATGGCGGCGTGTCTCGTCTTGTTCCTCTTCATCGCGCAGGGCGGTAATGACAACGCTTTACAAACTGAACAAAGACCGTGAAAGCTCCATCCTTTGACTCCTCAGCTCAAAGTATTAAAACAACTTCTCTTTAAAGCCCTTTGAGGTTTGAGTATCTGTTCTTCCATCGAACCTGTTCCCAGAGCTAAGAAAAGGTTTCCTGATGAATGAAACAGGTGCAAACTTGTTAGATTCGGGGCTTCAGACTAATGGTTTGTTGGGTTTGTTCTTTTTGTTGATGCCGACATTCTTCTTGTGCGCATTTAAGACTTTGATGCCAAAGTAGCAAATCAAATCAATCAGATACTTATATTGCATCAGACATATAGGATGTGGAAGTTAGTGAAGCTCATTTATTTATTCTATAGAAATGATCTCTCTGCTGTTACTTTGTTATATATTCCTGTTAGTTTCAATTGAATCATTACATTCAACCACGTGTAGTGTAGCTGCTCACAAATTATAACCTGTTATGAGATCAATAGAAGATGTTATGACCTGATTGAACGGTTTCAGTCTCCTCATCGCACAGATCAGATGTTTTTAGACATTTTTCATCTCTTCAGTCGACGTTTAAGTCCATCAAAGTTATTCCTCAAATCTTTTACATCGTACTTTGTTACGTTTAGTTTTTATCTTCAGCCTTCTGTGTTCAGATCTCACCACTCCCTCCTGCCAATCCCATCACCTGATGTTCCACACCCACCTGCACACCTTCTTCCACTTCCGTCATCAGCCCCAAGGTACAAACACCGGCCCACTTCCACTCATTCACTGCCTGATTGCCTATTGTGCTTCAGCCTGGGAGGTGTGTGTGTGTGTGTGTGTGTGTGTGTGTGTGTGTGTGTGTGTGTGTGTGTGGTCACGACTTCATGCCAGGTTGTGGAAGCAGTGGAGAAAACCCACTCATAAAACATAAACTATATCATAAAAACATCAGTGAACTGTAAAAAGAAAAGCTTCACTGCACCTTGAAATATATTAAGTGTCTGAAAGCTGCTGGAGGGTGAAAAACATTCTTCATTAACATATTTCCTCATTAAGTTCAGTTTTGTCAAACATCCCTCAAAAAGAACCCACAGCTGCTCTGTTGGGTCACGATGTGACGACTGTCGCATAAGATTCACATCATGTCCTCATCAGCACTCAGCCCTCATCCTCACGGTGCATCTCACCACGTCCTCTTCTCCTCCTTTGGGATAGTTTTCATCAGGCAGTGAAGCAATGACCGCATCAGTGTGGTCAACATAACTGGTCTTTACTTTATTTTAGTATTATCTCTTTTCGTTGTTAAACATGAACTAACTAGCCTCTGCATCATATCAGTGCTCTAGATCAGAGGTTTTCAAAGTGAAACGACATGAAGAAGACCACACATAGAAGCCTGTGGGGGGGGGGGGGGGGGGGGGTCACTCAGAGATACAGTCGTTTTTCTCAGGGTCAGAAACTAATAAATGCTTCAGAACAGAGCTTTTCTGTGTGTTTCATGGAGTCTGAAGTTACGTCAAACAGTCACATATCTTCAGTTGTTGAGTGTCTATGCGGTATAATGACATCATCATGATCCCACTGGCATCAAGGAATTGACCGATACTAAGTAAACTAAGGCGGAGCTGAAGGGAAGGCCCTCAGTCTTATACAACATGTCGAACACTGACATGCTTCACTGCCACAATAAATAGCTTTGTTCCATCTCTCTATACAGACCAGTGCCTCTCAACATGCATTCATCTCTTGAACGAGTCGTTAGATCTTTTCCTCTGCTGAAACGCTTTAAGTGTCTCACATTAGATAAGATGTTAATACAGCCGCGTGGAAACATCTGGATTTGTTTCTATCCTCTTATTCAGGGAACAGAAGCTTCTGATCTTGTGTTATTATTACTGAAGCTCAATCAGCGTCTGATGGGTTAAACCCAATGTCATTAGGGCTCCAATTAACATTTATGTTCACTATCAATGGTTCATTATTATATTTTGATTAATCAAGCAATTGTTTAGTCTATAAAATGCAGAAGATGGTGAAGTCACACATTCCTAGGCACCAAAGCGCTTCATATTTCTTCTTTATTTCAACGACAATCTAGAAACCAAAAGACATTTCTGTTTATTATAATATAAAACAAAGAAAAGAGGAAAATCCTCAGATCCTCCGATTGAGAAGCTGAAACTACAGAAAAATGAATTCAATGATGAATCACCTATGAATGATTACATTGATGCAATGAATGGACTAATGGTTTCAGCTCTTCATCAACGTTAATGCACCAGCAGCTGTGTGCAGGAGGATAGCGTCGGCTTTCGGCAGTTTTCTGTGGTTGCAAGTTGAGACAATCAAAGACAAACATTTGCTTCTTTCATTGTACATTTTAACGTTAACGGTAGCAGCTCTAAGCTTTACTGGAGAACAAAACGTCCCGGCCAACTTGAACTTGAACTGCAGTTAGTAGTTCAGAGCCTCAGTGGTGAAGAAGAGGAGGGGCTGGAGGAAAAGAACCCACCAAACACAACTCAACGCTCCACTAAGTACTCCAGATCTGACCTACAAAGCTGAGCGGACACATGCCCACCCAGAAACACGAGGTGGGAGGAGTCGGAGGTATTGTTCTTCCTGTGGCTCGAGGTGGCCTGACCCCCACGCCCTGCTGTTCGGAGCTTGTTATTGGCTGCTTGTTTCTGTGGCAACAATCAAGTGCAACTGCTTCTGTGAAAAGAATAACAGAGGAGTAGTGTAACAGGACCTGGGATGACCCCTCCTTCAACCCACACAGAACAAAGCATCCTCCCCTCGTGTCATTTCACTGGCAACAGTTAACGTTACCTGTTAACGCCAGCAGCTGTCCATTCAGTTCAAGTCAGCGCAGCTCAACCCAAGAAGATACACTGACGTCAACCCAAGAAGTTACACTGACGTCAACCCAAGAAGTTACACTGACGTCAACCCAAGAAGTTACACTGACGTCAACCCAAGAAGTTACACTGACGTCAACCCAAGAAGTTACACTGACGTCAACCCAAGAAGTTACACTGACGTCAACCCAAGAAGTTACACTGACGTCAACGGACAGATGAAAGATAGAACGTGTCCGAGGACAAATACATTCGGCCCAATGAATGCAAGAAGAACGAGGCAGAAGCAGCATTCAGTGTGTATTCAGTGTGTATTCAGTGTATTCAGTGTATATTCAGTGTATTCAGTGTATATTCAGTGTGTATTCAGTGTGTATTCAGTGTATTCAGTGTATATTCAGTGTATTCAGTGTGTATTCAGTGTATTCAGTGTATATTCAGTGTATTCAGTGTATATTCAGTGTATTCAGTGTATATTCAATGTGTATTCAGTGTGTATTCAGTGTATTCAGTGTGTATTCAGTGTGTATTCAGTGTATTCAGTGTGCATTCAGTGTGTATTCAGTGTATTCAGTGTGTATTCAGTGTATTCAGTGTATATTCAGTGTATTCAGTGTGTATTCAGTGTATTCAGTGTATATTCAGTGTGTATTCAGTGTATTCAGTGTGTATTCAGTGTATTCAGTGTATATTCAGTGTATTCAGTGTATATTCAATGTGTATTCAGTGTGTATTCAGTGTATTCAGTGTGTATTCAGTGTATATTCAGTGTATTCAGTGTATATTCAGTGTGTATTCAGTGTATTCAGTGTATATTCAGTGTATTCAGTGTGTATTCAGTGTATTCAGTGTGCATTCAGTGTGTATTCAGTGTGTATTCAGTGTATTCAGTGTGTATTCAGTGTATATTCAGTGTGTATTCAGTGTATGCAGTGTGTATTCAGTGTATTCAGTGTATATTCAGTGTATTCAGTGTATATTCAGTGTGTATTCAGTGTGTATTCAGTGTATTCAGTGTGTATTCAGTGTATATTCAGTGTATTCAGTGTATATTCAGTGTGTATTCAGTGTGTATTCAGTGTATTCAGTGTATATTCAGTGTATTCAGTGTGTATTCAGTGTATTCAGTGTGCATTCAGTGTGTATTCAGTGTATATTCAGTGTATTCAGTGTGTATTCAGTGTATTCAGTGTGTATTCAGTGTGTATTCAGTGTGTATTCAGTGTATATTCAGTGTATTCAGTGTGTATTCAGTGTGTATTCAGTGTATTCAGTGTATATTCAGTGTATTCAGTGTATATTCAGTGTGTATTCAGTGTATTCAGTGTATATTCAGTGTGTATTCAGTGTGTATTCAGTGTATTCAGTGTATATTCAGTGTATTCAGTGTGTATTCAGTGTGTATTCAGTGTATTCAGTGTATATTCAGTGTGTATTCAGTGTGTATTCAGTGTATTCAGTGTATATTCAGTGTGTATTCAGTGTATATTCAGTGTGTATTCAGTGTGTATTCAGTGTGTATTCAGTGTATGCAACACATCAACGAACTGAATAGAAGACTGCAGATCTGCTGCAGATCTTCTTTTAGGGCTTAAAACTCTCTTGTTTGCTACTGCATTTTATCTTCCACTTTATTTTGTTTTACTCTTGTAAAAATCCTAATTATATGTTTTATTTTATGTTTTTTCTTAACGCCTTCCTGTCTTTTATGAGTATGTGTGTGTCATCGCTCAGATGTTTCCCTTTTTACGCTCTCCATCTCGTATCCGTTCATGTAGGCATCAAATAGTACACACACACACACACACACACACACACACACACACACACACACACACACACACACACACACACACACACACACACACACACACACACACACACACACACACACACACACACACACACACACACACACACACACACACACACACACACACACACACACACACACACACACACACCCTGTCCTTGAGTATTTAAAGGATCACATCATGATTACATTATAAAACACATGTTTTCCAAGGCATGGGGATCTTTTTTGTTATTTTGTGTGTTTCAGGCTTTGAGCACAACAAGCTAAATGACATTAATCGTTGTTGTGATGCAGAACGTCTACAGTCTGCAGAAAGAAGTAAACCTGAGCTATGTTTTATATTTATACTCTCAAGTAAAAGTCCTGGATTAGAAATGTTACATATAATAATAAAAGTATTATCAGTAAAACCTATTTAGTACAGAATGCTGCCTTTCAGAGAGCTGAATATTTATAGTATATATATATATATAATAGTTAAAGTATTACTGTTAATGCCTTCATACCAGCAGTCAAAGTGGATCTGATTATAATGGGCTTCATGTGTTATTGAGAAGTTTAATCTGTAAAGTCTTCATTAGCTTTAACTACTGTTGCTCTCACATAAATGTAATGGAATAAACCAGTGTAATATAATAGTGTATAAGGAGTATAAAGCTGTACAAATACCTTACGACTGTACGGAAGTGTAGTACACTCAAGTCTTCATTACGGGTGAATTCCTCTCTATTAAAGCGTCTCTATCTCCCTCTAGTGGCAGCGAGAGGACAGTGCATGTCCAACAGAAACAGCTACTTGTACTAGTACTTGTAAAACATGTACTAGTACATGAGTACTGCAGGACAGGACTGGTACTGACACAAGAAAACAGGGGCCCTTGTACTTCATCAGTTGAAATGTTTATTATTGCATATATTGTTTCTGCCATACAAAGTGCAAACAAAACAATTGTAGTCTCATGCTTTCACACTACAAATGAATGATATAATATTCGTCATATTGAAGATGTTAGTCGGCCAAAAGCTGCATTAAGTGTTAGCTACCTTTCAAAGACATTATTTGGAGTCATCGTATAAAACACCTGATGGGCCGTCTCTCACGCACAAGAAGGTTTTGTTGTTTTGGACTTTGTGTGTTATTTTCTTGTTTCAGTGAGCCGACGGCCCAAAAGAATAAAAGGACTTAAGAAGAGGACATAAGAGGCACTTCAGGTGAGGTTCCTGGTTCATTGCTCGTGGACCCGGTTACGCATCATCTCCACCACAGAGCAACAGAAGAGCCTTTCGGAAGTCACCGCCGGTATCTCCCTGTAACAAACACACAGAAGTAAAGAAAAGGAAGAAAACGCTTCATAGGAGTAAAGAACTTATGTTCAGTAAACGTGTGTGTGTGTGTGTGTGGTGCAGTGTGTGTGTGTTTGTTTATTCATGTGTGTGTGTGTGTGTGTGTGTGTGTGTGTGGTGCAGTGTGTTTGTTTATTCATGTGTGTGTGTCAGTGTGTGTGTATGTGTGTGTGTGTGTGGTGCAGTGTGTTTGTTTATTCATGTGTGTGTGTCAGTGTGTGTGTATGTGTGTGTGTGTGGTGCAGTGTGTTTGTTTATTCATGTGTGTGTGTGTGTGTGTGTGTGTGTGTGTGTGTGTGTGTGTGTGTGTTTGTTTATTCATGTGTGTGTGTCAGTGTGTGTGTATGTGTGTGTGTGTGTGGTGCAGTGTGTGTGTGTTTGTTTATTCATGTGTGTGTGTGTGTGTGTGTGTGTGTGGTGCAGTGTGTGTGTGTGGTGCAGTGTGTTTGTTTATTCATGTGTGTGTGTGTGTGCGTGTGTGTTTGTTTATTCATGTGTGTGTGTGCGTGTGTATGTGTGTGTGTGTGTGTGTGTGTGTGTTTGTTTATTCATGTGTGTGCGTCAGTGTGTGTGTGTGTGTGTGTGTGTGTGTGTGTGTGTGTGTGTGTGTGTGTGTGCGTCAGTGTGTGTGTGTGTGTGTGTGTGTGTGTGTTTGTTTATTCATGTGTGTGCGTCAGTGTGTGTGTGTGTGTGTGTGTGTGTGTGTGTGTGTGTGTGTGTGTGTGTGTGTGTGTGTACCTTGATCATGGAAAACAGAGAGCAGGCAAACAACTTCCTGAACTCAGTTCTGATGTCCAACAAGTCCACCTCACTGCGAGTCACCATCGCTCTGATCAGAGTGTTGTCATCAGTTCCTGCACCCTGCAACAACAAACACACGATGAGCGCCTCACGAGTGTGTAACGATCATCTGAGGATATATAGCAATAGTTCATGTGCTCCTGGATACAGATGTTCATTGTGTGACATGTTACATGTTACCACACTTGGAGGCAGCAGAAAGAAGCCGAACACTGACACATCATCACCTTTAGGTTGATACGGTGAACATGTTGGCAAACAGCTGCTCAGTGAAACCAAACAACGTCAGCTTTCAGTTGTGTTTCTGTTGTTCTTAGAGCTTTATGAACACAACGCTTTAAAGGAACCAAAGCAGTCAAGTTACAGACCGGACAGATAAACTACGAGTTATTCTTTAACTAACTGTCTTGATTCATTGAAATGACATAAATGTAGCGTATGTGTTGAAGATAAAGAACCTCAAACTTGTGAGTTGAGCGTTTCTACTTCTCTGTTTCAATCGACAGCTATGGATTATAATGTGTTCTCACAACTACTGTTATAACAATCAAACACAACGTTGATTTCACTTCATCTACTATCTTTGTTGTCTCACCTTCATCGCATAGTACAGAGTCTCAGCAAAGTAGGTTGGAACGCTCCTGGCACACTTCACTTTAAAAGAGAAACAGGACAGAACTCGTCATTATGATTCATTCAAAGTCTTCTAGAAGCAGCAGAAGCAGCCTGCAGTCGTTTCGTACCGACGGCCAGAAGCAGATCTTCCAGGCCTCCAGATGTTTCCCTCTTGATGCTCTCCTCCATCTCGTATCCAGCCAACTTCATGTAGGCGTCGAATACTGAAACACACAGGTTCACAATTAGTTTGGATATTATGTGAAGCTCCCAGAAAGATTTGAGTTTGTCTGCAACTGTCAGACGAACCTTTCCTAAGATGCTCTGCACTCCGGTTTCCCAGGATGGTGACAAACGTTTGTTCATCAGTGCCGAACTTCTGCTCTCCAGCCTTGAAGAGGACCTGCGACCACAGAAACACACAGGACATCGACCCAACTTTCAGGTACTGCAGTTTTTCCATCTTATGCTACTTTATACTTCTGCTTCACTACATTTCAGAGGGAAGTATTGAAGTGTTTCATTGTGCTGAAGAGGAGTGAGTTCAGAGCCTCAGAGAGACTAATGGATGGATCCCGTTCATACACAAGTTATTCTAGAGCAGAAATCATTCGGCCAATGAGCAGCAAGATCTAGAAAACCATTATATTGATCACATCATACAGAACCGCTTCACAGCGTCTCATCTGTCTTTATTATCTCTATTCAACCAAGAGTTACTCGCTCCACAAGGAGGCTTCATAACGTTATTACTCACACGCACACACACACACACACACACACACACACACACACACACACACACACACACACACACACACACACACGCACACGCACACGCACATGTGACAGTCACACCCTCAGACAAGGAAACAAGGACACCATTGATAGTGAAGAGCAGAAATATGAAGTGATTAGCGATAAAACAAGCGACTCACCTGAGCGTCACTCGCTACGTTTCCCTCCTGGATCCCCTTCTGCCTGTTCGCCTGAGGAGAGACAACACATTCTGTTAGAGAGGAGAGGAGACAAGGATAGAGGAGAGGAGACAAGATAAGAGGAGATCAGGAAAGAGAAGAAGAGAGGAAAGGAGAGGAGACAAGGAAAGAGCAGAGGAGAGGAGACAAGGAGAGAGCAGAGGAGAGGAGACAAGGAGAGCGCAGAGGAGAGGAGACAAGGACAGAGCAGAGGAGAGGAGACAAGGAGAGAGCAGAGGAGAGGAGACAAGGAGAGAGCAGAGGAGAGGAGACAAGGAGAGAGCAGAGGAGAGGAGACAAGGACAGAGCAGAGGAGAGGAGACAAGGAGAGAGCAGAGGAGAGGAGACAAGGAGAGAGCAGAGGAGAGGAGATTTACCTGCAGCAGAATAACCAGAAGTCTCTTGAAGTGACCTGAAGTGTCACCAGATATATCTTCCTCCAGGTCGTCATCATACTCTGAGAAACACAAGAAACACGCTTTTCTTTTAGACCTGATCTTTAAAACGGATTCCCAGTTTATTGTCACACTTTCTTTGTCTATCTTTAGAAAACATCTGCCCATCAGATTCATCTTTGACCCTTTCTATGCTTTCCTTTCTGTGTTTGTTCTGCACCTTTTAAACCTTTTGAATATTAAACAAGGACCAGTACCGACTCCTGTATCATGCAGTGTTACCTTTTCTATAAGCAGCGACGATTTCCTTCACCTGCTGAGGTGTTCTGGAGGCGAGGATCTCCACGAGGACCTTCTCGTCGGTTCCTGCGCCCTACAGGTGGAAAGAGGGAAGCGGTCTGATGAAGCTCCTCAGACTGCTAACATCAGAAACTCTCCATCGACAGCACGTAAGAGCCTTTATCTCATCCGCAGCACTTACCTTGATGGCGTTGCGGAGCGACGACACGTCGTAAGCGAGGGGGGCGGTCATCAGTCCCACAATCAGGGTCTCAAATTTTCCCCCCAGCTCTCCCTTCAGGTCGTCTATCAGATCCTGTCACGAGGATGCAACATGTGCTTTAATCAGACCCGTGTGTGACTGTGGGATGATGTTGTTACATATATCCATGATTCCTATCCACAGTAACGGTTTGGCTGAATCAAGCTGGAGCTTTGATGTGTGTGGTCATCGGGTTAAAGGCCTCAGTATGCTTCAGATGAAGAGATGGTCGGTCGGTCTAACAGCATTGTTACGCATTGATCGGCCAGCTGTGGTCGAGGTGTTGAGCGCTTATTATTGCTCGTGCAGTGACAGCGTGTTGTTTTTTTTGCTCAGCTTTTGTTAAAGGAATAGTTGCTTCCTTGCCGATAGATCAATACTACGGTCATGTCCACACTGGAGCCGGCAGCCAGTTAGCTTAGCTTAGCATAGACTGTAAACAAGGGGAGCAGCTAGTCTCGCTGTGTCCTGTTTAGAACAGGTAGAACATCACAGTAGTTCTGTTTATACCTTCAACATGGTCGTACCTCAGAGTATACAGCAGTTTGTTTGAAGCATGCGGAGGCCTTTTTAAAAGTCGTAATATGTGTGTTCATGTGGTTTAACAGCTGTTAAGGTAGTCCAACCTTTCCAAATAGAGTTTTGTAGGCGGCCTTGATCTGCTGCCTCTGGGCGTTGCTGCGATCCACCAACAGCTGCAAGATGGCATCCTCATCGGTCCCTACACGACAACAAGCACCATGGTTACCCAGCCACACGTATTACCTAACAAGGAATATGACTCTCGATCACAATTATTTAACCCACATAATCCCAGCCTTCAGTGGTGGTCAGTAGATGTTTCACAGTGACTCCAGACTCTGCTGTTGTGTTTCTGACTCACTGCTGTCTGGGTGGACAGCAGTGAGTCCTGCAGAACTCCCAAAACAAGGCTCTCTCATTGGTGCTCTGGAGTTGTACTACTGACTGACACCACGCCTTGGACGTATCAGATGACACAGTGTGGATGTGCTTACCCAGCCCCTTCATGGCCTTGTACAGAACCTCAGCATCGGTAGTGGCATTGAAGTTCAGACTGGCTTTGACGCTTCCTTTGCCGGCCTGCAACATGGAAGAAAAGGACAGAGGAGATTATTCTGATGTAGGTTTTTTCTTTCTTTTATTTCCTTTTGAAGCACAGCTGATATCGAACTGGTTGATTGCACCTCTATAGTTCAGGTCTGTACGGCAACATATTCTTCTTCTTGTTTGAGTAATAAAGAACAATACATAACTCCTTCGTTAATGTACCCAGAGGCTTCCAACACGACGTAGATGTAACATGAGAAGAAGTCTCTTCATGTGTGATACTGGAGCAACAACAATATTTATGCATTAATGTGTCTGTAAACGAGCGGGTTCTTCAGAAGAGAAACATCTCCACCGTGGCTTCTTATCAGGCCCCACTGAAATCAATCTGTAGTTTCATGCTTACATTCATACATATTAACTCAGATTCCTTATATGCAGAACTTCATCAAAGCATTTCCCCCTTTACATCTTGGCAGAACATTCTTAATCAATCTCTAGATTTATGCTTATAACAGATTTAAGATTACGCATCTCAGATTCTTAATGTCATCAAAGACTCTTCTCCCCGTTAATACAATGAAAGAACACACTTCATTCACGAGTACATAGTGTACATTTAAAAACGCTGCGTCTCTGGTTTGTTATGTGCATACTGCTCATCAGAGACGTGATGAACTCAATGACTTACAGATGTCATAAAATACATGCAGATGTGCACACGAGCTCCCACATCGCTCTCCGTTTCACCAACAGCATGTTCCCACATCGTATTGTCAGCCGTCTATCTCTCTATATATATATGGATTATCAGGCTAATCATTTCTCTGAATGTGGAAAAAGAGTTTCAGACAGACAGAGCGATCGGCACTGAGGACAGGGAGAATGTGATACGGTGGAAGAACATTAACTTTAAGATTGATTTCTCTCCGTCATAAAGCTGCACTCATTCCAGGCACTCCCTAATACTGTTATACATTAACAATGAGATAGCGTCTTCTTTCAGAGGGGGGGGTGTTTAGAGAGGAAAACCACGGGAATGTCTCTGGAATTCTGACCCTGGAAATCTGGAGAAAAAAAAAGTTGTAGCACGTCCAAAAATAAGTCGCTGTTAACAACCAGGGTTCTGTCTTCTGCTGCAGGAAGGAACGGCAAAATGTCCACGAGCTCTCCTTCCTCATGAACACGCTCGTCACCACAAGCTAAACTAAATCTAATCAACATGCAGCCAAACAACAACACATTCCTACTGGAACGTTTGAGCTCCTATAGCGAGTGATCGTTGTGTGGAGCGAGCTCAGACAGGACCTGATGGAGGTATGTTGAGCCACCATATGCTGTCACAACTGGTATCTCACTGGTATTTAAAGCACACGCGTGACTACAAACAATCCACAATACATGCAGCCCTGCTTGTATGAAGCGAGGTCATATTGTCAAATAATGCATTTTACTATTAACTGTCCAATTACTGTCTAGATTGAACTTAAATGTGAATATATATATATATATATATGAATAAAAGTGGAAAATAATATTTTTAGACTCAAGTGTCCTTAACTTTGACAATTTTCCGGCCAAGAAAACGAAATACAAACAGTGATGACGGACTTTTCAGGGAAGTAGGAGACATCGTGTGTCTAGTAGTTAAACTTTTGAATTGAACAATATTTCCATACTCAAGAAGAAGATGTCATTTCAAAACACCATATGAGACAAAAGTTATTAATCATAGAGAATTGTATGTCCTAAAACATGTTTGACTATCATCCTTTCAGTTTTCTCCATCAGAAG
>JAVDOI010000194.1:240000-257500 GCA_032191485.1 Leptoclinus maculatus
GTTCTTCCATGTGTTCTATCATCATAGATACAAACTCAGTCCAGACATTTTTCACAGAATGTACTTGTTCTTCTTCCATGTTGGTAGGTGCAAGTGCCTTATACGAGAACAAATGTAATGCACTATTATCTTTATATTGGATGGTAAAAACATACCTGCCCCTGTGTGACTCCCCCGTCAACGCTGTGGAGTCCTTCCGCTTCCTGGGCTCCATCATTACCCAGGACCTCAAGTGGGAGCCTAACATCAGCTCCATCACCAAGAAGGCTCAGCAGAGGATGAACTTCCTGAGGCAGCTGAAGAAGTTCAACCTGCCAAAGACAATGATGGTGCACTTCTACACAGCCATCATTGAGTCCATCCTCTGCTCCTCCATCTCCGTCTGGTACGCTGCAGCCACAGCCAAGGACAAGGACAGACTGCAGCGCATCATTCGCTCTGCCGAGAGGGTGATTGGCTGCAATCTGCCGTCCCTCCAGGACCTGTTCGCTTCAAGGACCCTGAAGCGAGCAAGTAAGATTGTAGCTGACCCCTCTCACCCTGGACATGAACATGTTTGAGTCCCTTCCATCTGGCAGGAGGCTGAGGTCCATCAGGACCAAGACCTCATGCCACATGACAGTTTCTTCCTGTCTGCAGTTGGTTTCATCAACAAAGCCCGGGACCCCCACTGACTCTGACTCTGACATCCCCAGGACACGTTACACTCCCTTGCACATCCTTTCTATGTTTCTATATTTAAATACACATGCTACTTTTACAATATACTTGTTTTAAAGTACTGTTATCTGTTTGTGTAACATATTTTATTGTAAATGTTAATATGTTTCTATTTTTAAATGATGTCTTGATTATTGCACTGTGTTCATTGTTTATTGTTATGCACCATTCACCAAGTAAAATTCCTTGTATGTGTAACGTACTTGGCAATAAACGGTTCTGATTCTGATTCTGAACATAAATACCCGGAGGAAGTTCTCAGATCTTTTACTTCACTAAAAGTAACAATACCAAAGTGTAAAAACCCTCTGTTAGAAGTACTCTAAAATCTTGCATTCAAATTAAAAGTATATGTGTAACTACAACTAGGGACTAATGTTGTCAAATAAATGTAGTGGAGTGAAAAGTACAATATTGGCTTAAGCAGAATAAAATGGAAACACTCAAGTATCTCAATATGGCACTAAAGCACAGTACTTGAGAAAATGTACTTGTTAGAATGTATTTACACAGTTAATTATCAGTTATTTTAGTTAGAATGTGGACATTCGCTGCAGCCACATAGGAGCTCACATTATCATAGAATATGGCCTTTGAATGATTAACATGTGATCTGTGCACTCCACACCATTACAGTTATCAATAAAATAGATGATCAAAAATATTTAAATTGAACTCATTGGCCAGAACCATTGTTGATTGGGAGTGATTAGGGTTGTACGTGTACATCTTTGCTTCTAGAAAGAGCGTGGTTTAATCAGAGTGATCTCACATTTAGCGGTGTGATCTAGCTTGTTTTTTTTAATGAATAAGGAAATATCTCTTTCTGGGATGTCACTACATAAGTAGATATGTAGCAACAAACATCTAGCATTTCAAATCCCTTTGATATTTCTCAGAAGGCCTTTTAAAAATGGAACATCACCAGTTATTTGATCGAGGACACCCCCCTGTCTGCCGGTAAGTGGTATGACCGGCAGCATAAAACATGGGCACGCGCTGTAACTTCAACTGACGGCTACAACCCGCAAAGGAAGCACACACACAACACGCTGAGTCACGCAGAAACAGTGCAAAAATGGAGTGGACCCCAATGGAGATCAACCCCGAGGTGGGAGGGGAATAACAATGGTTTGTTAACTTTTTAACACCGTAACGTTTTCAAACCGCAAACTCACCTGTGGCCTCTTGTTTATGTCGTTTCAGATGCTGAACAAGGTGAGAAACGGTTAAGCTAACCAAAGCAATGGCGACGTGTTGGTAACGTTAACTGTTTGATTCTACTGTCAGGTAAGTTTTAGAGTAGCTAGCTAGATATGAGGGTCAGTTAAACCGTTAAAACCGGCAAAAAAGACACCATGCCCTGCGGCAGCATCATCCCCAGCCCGGTGTCTAGGCTAAAGGGTGTGGCCCTGCTGGACCAACACAACGCAGCATCCTTCAACACCCTAAGGAGTGGAGGCATCATTTATATGTCAAGATCTCAGCTGTTCCACATGCATTTAGATCCTCGTGTTTTTTGTTTATTGTCCTGTCTTGGGTGTTTTCAGATAATGAGCAAGCTAGGCGTGGGTGAAAGCTGGCGCTTCGTTGACGTGCTGGGTCTGGAGGGGGAGCAACTCTCTGCTGTCCCTAAACCATGCTGTGCCTTGATGCTGCTCTTCCCACTGACACAACAGGTACAATAACAGGTTTGATGGTGGTGGAGAGCACTTCCTGGAAATGGAAGGGTGGGGTGAGCCACTGATGCAGGCTGTCTGGGGTGGGGTTAGATCGAGGTGCAGGGAGGGCATGGATGCAGAGGGATTAAGAGCTCTATTGTTATGTGATCGGTAGAATAGGGGGAGACTGGGATGGAAGCAAGGATAACGATATGAGGTCCAGTTATCCTGTTAGACTTTATCATTCTCATATGTGCTTGTATTGTGAGCCTGGGATCCAGACCACATCCCCAGGGTCAACAGACAATATAAAGCAACAACTAACAATGAATTTAACCTAAAATATATCAGATGATTGTGAAAAATGGCCATCGCAGTTCCCAAGAGGTCACGATGATGTCTTCAAATGCCTCGTTAAATTTACCATAATATATTTTTGCTTTATTAATGACATGAGTTATAAGTTGTCAACATTTCTATATTTTGGTTGATTGCCGTTTCCAATGTTGACCGTATCCACACAAACATTTAAAGTGACATAACTGAGTGCGCACTGTGTTCATGTGGGCAGTTGATCATGACGAAGCCCAACCTGACAACCATGACCGTGCTCCTATCTGTGTGTGTTGCAGCATGAGTCTTTTAGGGAGCAGCAGGCAGACAAGGTTGCCGGAGGCTCTGAGGTTTATTTCCTGAAGCAGACGGCAGCCAATTCCTGTGGCACTATCGCCCTGCTGCATGCTGTGGCCAACAACAAAAGCAAAATGACATTTGGTGAGTGCGGATCAAATAAACACTGGTACCATAGTAAGTACAGTTGGTCTGTATCCATGACACAGCAGTTTCTATTCATAGTGCCGAGATATCTTGCTGTCGTTATTTCAAATTACAACCCATACATTACTTTTAATGCACATTTGTTTTCTGTGGCTGAAGAATTAGACCATAACAAGTGCTTCATACGACTTTCACTGGATGATTGGCGATGCAGGTTGTGATTTAGGATATTTGAATGTGAATGAATGTCATATTAATTTCTGATTACCTTAATGTTTGTTTGTTCAGATAGTGGCTCTGCCCTGAAGAAGTTTCTAAATGAGACTGCAAACATGTCTGCTGATGACCGTGCCAAACATCTGGAGAAGAACCAGGTAAGAAACTGTTGCAGCTGTTTTATGTTCTGTTGATCTTTAAAGAAAGGAGATTCAGCTGTTCCATGAAGTGGGAATACAATCAGCAGAGGCTAAAATATCTTTGATGGTATCTGTGAGATTTAATTGTCTATCAGCTAATGATCTGAGGCCGTATATGGTTTCTGTATTGTTGTCTTGTATAGAAATATAAGCGATGGATGACATTTTAAATAAGAACTTCAAATGTAATGCCAAATGGCATTACATTTAAAAACTGATATAAACAGCTAATTTCTGTGATGCACAACCTACATGTTTTGTTTTGCCCCCTTGGGGGCGCCACACACCACTAAATCTATGTCACTAAAGGACCCGTGATGGCTGATTATTACAGACTTCACTATTAAGAATATGTCTTCACACCTGATTTTGTTTTAGCAGTATTAAACTGACATGTTCTGACTTTTTCTCCTCCAGGCGATCTGGGAGGTTCACAATGAGGTTGCAGTGCAGGGCCAGTGTCGGGTAAGATGCTTAACCACAATATCAACTGCTAATGGCTAACATCATATTCCCCTTTCTGACCGTAGATGGAAGTATGTCAACCCACATTTGATTCAATCATATGAGACTCCAGTGTGCAGTGTATTTCCATACATAATATATAATGTATAAATCTGAGAGTTACAATGATTCAGTTTCACCTTTCTGTTGGTCTAGATGTCTTTAACTCCTGATAGCCCATGTGTGAGCTCTCTCTCTTTAGTTAGTCAGTTAAAAACTAGCATCATTGAATCGATTTTTCTTTTCTGAAGCCTTTTTGTATCACAGTATTTACTCTGAATATTAATTCTTCACACCTGAACTTCCACAGCCGGAAGCCGATAAAGTGAACTTCCACTTTATCGCCTTTGTCAATGCAAATGGCCAACTTTACGAATTTGGTAAGCGCGTCGACTCATTGTGTGCATTCCTGTATGTGTTTCCATGTTGTGGATTCTTATCTTATAATCTTATTTGTTCCTAAGATGGGAGAATGAATGGACCAGTGAAGCACGGAGCTACCAAAGAGGAGTCCTTCATAACGGTAGGTACACCTACGGTTATTCGTTCACAGCTGATGGCCATTCTGTAACTGTTGAAATAGGATTGTTGGCCAAGTTTGTTTCGGCACTCTGTCTGTGGTGAGTCATGGTGGTATGAACTGGAGAAGGGAGTGGCCGTTCCCAAGTGTCTTGATTCAATCAATAAACTTGGCTAATGCACACTCTCAAATCTCCAACAGGGATCATAAAGGATATTTAGAACTTAAGCAATGTTATGTTTCACCTTATACTTGAACCGCCACTGTAAGCCATGAACATCAGGTCTGTTTGTTAGATATTAGAGTCATAACTTAAGATGACTATGATAAAACGAAATGCGTTTAGTCCCAGTTTGCGGATATGCTGAGGAAGTCATGGAGGGTCAGGTCTGTAGGATTGTCACATCAAACTACCACAAGAGGGCTCTACATGCATTACTGATGAAATATTACATGAAATGTTGTGATGAACTACTCTCCTGAATTAAGATTACATGTATTATTCTCTAGTAGAAGAGCTGCATTCACAAGTCCACTGTGAGTGGGCAATGTTGGCCAAAACCAAATGATCATAAAATCGTTTTGACCAAATTATATAAATGTTAAAATATTTTGGGGACTACTTTTGGTGCTACTGTACAAGCTCTATGAATACAGCCACATTTCATGACATCAAGCCTCATATTACAGTATTGATATTTTCATGCTATTGCCCAGCCCTACTGGGGAGTATACAACTTTTAGCAGTAAGATGTACTCTGATATTTACTAAATCCTCCATCTTAAGGACCGTCTTACCTCAGAAATGTAGCGTAGTTAAAAAGTGCAGTATTTCTAGTTTACGTTAATGGAGCAAACATAACTTAGTAAAAGTGTTGCACAGTGAATCTACTTTTCTTCTTTCTCCTTTTCGTACATGCCCAGGATGCATCCAAAGTGTGCCGTGGATTCATGGAGAGGGAGCAAGGCGAGGTCCGTTTCTCCGCCGTGGCTCTTTGTCACAGTTAGATATTCGGTAGGAAACCACAATGTCCTGAAGCATTCACATGGCAAACACATCAACCTGTGAACCCACACATCTGCAGACGCTATGCACTATAAAGCACACATTGTTGCCACATACTGTTCTTTCATCTCATGAACAAAGCACACATGAACACAAACTCACCATCAAACCCTTTTGTTCTGCTGACACAAACTGATATAGGCTTGTCTGTTTTATGTGATATCATGAGGTCAGATCTCGCCACTGCTTGTGTGCATTTGTCTGCTTTGCTGATTTTTCTTTTCTTTTCTTTTTTTTTTGTATCTGTGTCAAAGTCAAAAACCTGATGCTTAAATACCTTTTGTGCCAATAAATAGAATACGGAAGAGTGAGAAGGAAAAGGCAGAAAACTCGTGTGGAGAAATGTTTCTCCCAGAACGCCTTCAGTTGCTGTGGTTTGAGTTTATAAGGATCTGACATTCCTCAGAACAGCCCAAATGTGTCCGTAGGAATAATTTAACCATTGTTGGAGAATACACACAACCTTTTGAGTGGTGGTCTTTTTGAAAAACTGACGTTTGAATTTAAAGTGCAAGATGATAGTTTTGGGTTTCAGTAGTTTGTTTTCAGAAATGAATACAGTTGAAATATGTCTGCACTTTTTTTTTTTTTATGACGATGGATTTTCACTTCATTAACAAATAGTCAAAATACACCATTAGTGTGCAAGTTAAATACAAAATGTCCAAACACGATACGGACCGTTTAAAATGCAGTGCTGCTCTATGTTGGGTTGTTGTGCAGTGCAGGGTGGTAGTGCTGTATGTCTAGGCTGTGCACTAATTGTTTACCTTTATGCACCTTCCAAATACTATGTTGCTGTAGTTCTGTTGGTGAAGCAGTTGTGGGAATTCAATAAAGCAACCATTAGACTTACGTGTGTCTTTCTGGCTCTTGCTTTAAAACTGACGCGTCTATAGCCCTCACTTGACTCTCTTCCCCCCCAAACACCAGTCTGCATTTCAGCCCATTCATTCTTCTGTCACATGAGGTGATGAAGTGGTTGATGTCCTGTGGCTCTCACAGTTTGGGGCTCATCCTGTAAAGGGATGAAACGGGAGGTGTGGGACCACAGAGTTGTCGATAGATTGTGTGGTCAGTCCACTCGTCACTGTGGATATTATCGACACATTATCTGTGTTGCATAACAGCAGGTACAGTGTTTTGACTTAAATGACAGGACTCTGTTTTGATAAAGATGTATACCAAAATCCTGTGCACGCATTTATTATCAACAGCACTGACGACTGCCAAACCATTCTTTGGTCAGTCTGTGAAATACAGTTGGTAAGAGTTTAGGCATACTTCTTTGTTATAGTAACTGCTGTAGCTATATTTGAGGTCAGTAAGGGCATTTTGGTGGGTTTTAGCATCCTGTTGGAGTTAACAGTATGCTCTGAGGAACGTGCACTTTGTAGGTATTTCTATCTATAGACTCTTTATTTAGTAAATAGATATTGTGTTGCCTTAAGTACCCACCAGCTACAGAGCACACACTACTGTACTGTAGATGGCAGCTTCTTTACATTTTGCCCAGGTTTACTACGTTAGTTTGTGGTAATTTGATTAAACACAATTATTTGTAGGAAGATGTACCACAATATCAACTGAAATAATAAAGGTATTAATAATTAATTTACTAAATTAACAACGTCCCTCTAGGGTTTGAAGGCCCCAGGGTAGATGCCTGCTTTTTGTCTTTGGTAATCCAGCAGCCCTGGGACTAATTAATTTAACAATTAACTAAGCAAATCAAATTAAACAATTCTGACTTTTTTGGTAGAAATGTCTTTGTGGTCCCTGTGGACTTACTTTCATGGACTCAAACAGACCTCACAGCTCCCCCATCCTTCTCTCGCGACCTCCCCCGCATAGATTCCTGCCTGCGCGTTCACGTCTAAACAAAATGCGCGGCGGCAGCCTCGCGCAGTTCGGCTGTCTACAAGAATCATTATTTTTAGCGCCTGGCTCGTGTTGCAGTGACGGGGTCGCGAGAAGCTTTTTTCCCCCGACACCTCCGTTTGAGCAGGACTCGCGGGGGGAGCACGAGAGAGCTACGCAGCGCACTGCCTGGGGTGTGGAGTTGCGGGGCGGTCGACGGTAGAGAGCGAGGAGGAGGATAACGGACTTTACGGAGCGGGGAGAACCACTAACGCATCTTATCACCGTCCGACACACACACACACACACACACACTCTTGTCCTCGCTAAACAGCCTGCCCGGAGATGGCTACCCCCGCTGCAGGTCGAGATGACCCGGATGCTTCGCCGATGGACGAGCCGGGGACGAACCATCCCGAACCAGCGTGTCTGGAGGCACAGAAATGGATAGAGGTAAGTGAAGGAGTGACCGCTCAGGGAGGGGGGAGGGGAGGGGAGGGGGGCTGCTGCTGCACCGCAGCGGGGACATAAACGCACCACACTGGGGGACAAGAATACCCACGCACCGGTGCGTCGTCACCTGTTTGTAGGGACGATGCAGTGTCTGGTTACCGTGTGGGACAACGGTTCTGCGGCGCGTGGACGAACGTGTGTGCCAAAAGTTTTTAACACATGTGTGTCTCTTGGTGTTATTTAATACACGCACACACACACACAGGAGCACGGTGAGGACTTTAAACACCGACCAAAACATACATGTAATCCTCTCAAAGTAGCCGTTCCCGTTTGTTTAGTATCAGTTTGTATTGTGACGCCCCCTTCGTGCGCGAGTGGATTCCGGTTGCCATGGTATTAACGCCTGAGATGCTGTAACCAGTAGGCCCCTACCGACTGAGATGCTGTAACCAGTAGGCCCCTACGACTGAGATGCTGTAACCAGTAGGCCCCTACCGCCTGAGATGCTGTAACCAGTAGGCCCCTACCGCCTGAGATGCTGTAACCAGTAGGCCCCTACGACTGAGATGCTGTAACCAGTAGGCCCCTACCGACTGAGATGCTGTAACCAGTAGGCCCCTACCGACTGAGATGCTGTAACCAGTAGGCCCCTACCGACTGAGATGCTGTAACCAGTAGGCCCCCTACCGACTGAGATGCTGTAACCAGTAGGCCCCTACCGACTGAGATGCTGTAACCAGTAGGCCCCTACCGACTGAGATGCTGTAACCAGTAGGCCCCTACCGACTGAGATGCTGTAACCAGTAGGCCCCTACCGACTGAGATGCTGTAACCAGTAGGCCCCCTACCGACTGAGATGCTGTAACCAGTAGGCCCCTACCGACTGAGATGCTGTAACCAGTAGGCCCCTACCGACTGAGATGCTGTAACCAGTAGGCCCCTACCGCCTGAGATGCTGTAACCAGTAGGCCCCTACCGACTGAGATGCTGTAACCAGTAGGCCCCTACGACTGAGATGCTGTAACCAGTAGGCCCCTACCGACTGAGATGCTGTAACCAGTAGGCCCCTACCGACTGAGATGCTGTAACCAGTAGGCCCCTACCGACTGAGATGCTGTAACCAGTAGGCCCCCTACCGACTGAGATGCTGTAACCAGTAGGCCCCTACCGACTGAGATGCTGTAACCAGTAGGCCCCTACCGACTGAGATGCTGTAACCAGTAGGCCCCTACCGACTGAGATGCTGTAACCAGTAGGCCCCTACCGACTGAGATGCTGTAACCAGTAGGCCCCTACCGACTGAGATGCTGTAACCAGTAGGCCCCTACCGACTGAGATGCTGTAACCAGTAGGCCCCTACCGACCGTTGATCCATCGGATGAGATTATCGTTTGCTGCATCGCTTCCATCATCTGCTCGGATAAAAACGCCTCTCTCTATAAGCCTGAGTGGTGAATCACCATTCCTTTTGCCCGTGGAGCTGCGTTATGACCTATTTTTCGCATGTTCCCCGATTTACCTTATAGCTATACCTGCCAACAACAATCTCAGATTTGGGAAACAAACCAAAGGCTTGGATGTACAACACGGTTATACTTTAATGTGAAAGTTTTGGCTTTAACTTCACACCTTGGCTGTGTTTTCACAGGACTCCCACAAGCCGGCCTATACACGCTGTGGTAGATAGAGAAGAAGAAGCTGGATAGTTAATAGATCTGTTATTTGACCAATGTAAACTGTAAAAACCCAGTCCTGACATACAGTTATAATAAAACGCAGAGATATAATGCTTATTTGCATTGTTATAGAAGTAGCAAGATGACAGACGGGCTAAGATATGCAAAACAGAACAAATAAACAAACGAGGATATAAGATTGATTATTTAAACAAATGTGTTAATTGCTCTAAATCAGAATAAACATGCATCCAAACGGTATTAAAGATGCTACACTGTTTATAACGGTGGTTATCAACCGGGGTAAGGACACAAGGGGTTGACCGATGTATTATTAGACTGAAGAGGAGTTTAACCTCTGTAGGCCTCTAAAACTATATTTGATCACAAGGAATTAAATACGTTTTGGCTGAACTGGTCCCAACCAGGAGGAGAGGGGTGGCAACTAAAGATTGTTTTCTTTTATTTATCTGTCTGTCAAAGTTGAATAGTTGCCATCTTTCCTCCACGATTGGCCTATTTACAGTATGTGGCTTTAGATGTATTAATATGCACAGTTGCCCCTTCAATGAATGATGTTGAGGTATGATGTCTCCTACTCTCATCATACTCGCGCCCTCAATCACAGAAAGGATGACAAAAGATGGCGTATATATTTTAGTTTGAAGGATTAAGTTATCAGGCTTTTAGTAATTCTCACACGTCTCAAAACAATAGAGCACCTTTAACCTTTAAAGTGCCGTGTTGTATTCAGCATACGATTTCACTGGTGGTTAGAACTGGACATTGTTTGAACATTGTATACTGGTACCAGTACGGTGCTTGAGTTTGGTGTCGGCTATAAACACGTTATCACAAAAATCCTCCGAACAAAATGTGTCAAAAGTCTGATTGTTTTAACACAAGCATCCATACAGGAAGTCTTTAAACGAGCAAAGGAATGATTTAGATTTAGAAATATTAAGTTAACAAGACCAAGAATCTAAGCAGACATTTAAAGGACATTGTTTTGGGGCTCATTGTGTTTTGTTTCTGGTTTACATGCAATCAGTTAACATCGCGCCAAACACCAGAGAAGTAACATTACAGACGTCTTCTACAGAATGCAGTTTTGCCTCCCATTGATACAAATATTTACAAGGAACAAACATTCATTTAGTGTTCTATTGTTCTGAAACACAACACACTCTAATCTACCTTTGCACCTGTGGATAACTCAAACGTATTCCTAAATCAATCAGTACAGTTGAGTACATCCAAGCATTCAAACACAATGATTGAGAACTACAAAAATGGCTTCAACTTGAATACTGAGCGCAATGTACACATTGTGGTCTGTACTTAAAAACATACTAACATCAGTAGTAAGCAGCGTAGTCTCGGTTAATGCTGTCCTAATGTCTTAATCTCTCCTGCAGTGTCTTTGCTCGCTGTCCCTCTTGCTTTGTCGTCTTCCTGTCTCCTCATTCAGTCTATTTCTAGTGTTGTATTTATGTGCTCTCACAGGTGGGGATGATTCAGGGTGAACCATACTACGCTACGCTCCATGCAGCATTTTCAGCCTGCGTATGTGTGTTGCCATGCCTGTAAGAGTATGCAAAGCGTATGCACACACACACACACACACACACACACACACACGTACGTCAATCAGCTATGCATGATACCGCTCACACACTCCTCAGACACGCCCGGTTGAGTGACACTGGTCACTATGGGAACATAACATGGGCAGGCTCTCAGGTGTCACTGTTTCCAGGGGGGGGGCAGGAGAGCAGTAGGCTATATATCACCCCGTGAACTCTAGCAGGAAATAAGACTGGCACAGACGAGACCTTTTCTATCTGTTTAAAAACGAGACAAGGCGGGATTAGACCGTCTCAAAGCTGATGCGCACCATCGAATGTGCTTTACACCTGTTGGATGTGACGTTGAGCAGTTTAAAGTTGCACAGGCTTAGAGAAACACAAAGTTAACTTTAGTGACAGCAATTAACCTCTGCTGCCACCGGCATACAGTATATAGCAAAAGTTAGGCGTCTGTCACGCAGGGAATAAACAGAAGAGTGTGTGTGTGTGTGTGTGTGTGTGTGCCAGATGTCACAGCTGTCTGTCCGAGGCAGATTAACTGCAATGGTCGCAGACAGCCAGCTGTGTCTGCACGAGAGAGTGTGAGAGCAGGGATTCATGGGATTGTCCACGCATCAAAGACTGCATGAAAGAATGTGAGATAATGACGACACAGACTTGCTGTTGACAGAGACGTCTTTCATGCCTCAATGGTTGTTTTTTGTGAAGCCAGAGTAGTCGCAGAGTGCACAGACATCTCAACATGTTTAGTAAAGCATTAGCATGTTGTATCATGCTACGTGATGGATCGGCTCCGAGTAGCATCGTGCAGACTTTTCAAGCAGCATTAGTTTGTGTTGTTTCACCTTCGACTGAGCACTAAACTGTACTACTGTACTACTGTACTACTGTACTACTGTACTGCTGTACTACTGTACTGCTGTACTGCTGTACTACTGTACTACTGTACTACTGTACTGCTGTACTACTGTACTACTGTACTACTGTACTGCTGTACTACTGTACTACTGTACTACTGTACTACTGTACTACTGTACTACTGTACTGCTGTACTGCTGTACTACTGTACTACTGTACTGCTGTACTACTGTACTGCTGTACTGCTGTACTACTGTACTACTGTACTACTGTACTACTGTACTACTGTACTGCTGTACTACTGTACTACTGTACTACTGTACTACTGTACTACTGTACTGCTGTACTGCTGTACTACTGTACTACTGTACTGCTGTACTACTGTACTGCTGTACTGCTGTACTACTGTACTACTGTACTACTGTACTACTGTACTGCTGTACTGCTGTACTACTGTACTACTGTACTACTGTACTGCTGTACTACTGTACTACTGTACTACTGTACTACTGTACTGCTGTACTACTGTACTACTGTACTACTGTACTGCTGTACTGCTGTACTGCTGTACTGCTGTACTACTGTACTACTGTACTGCTGTACTGCTGTACTACTGTACTACTGTACTACTGTACTACTGTACTGCTGTACTGCTGTACTACTGTACTGCTGTACTGCTGTACTGCTGTACTACTGTACTGCTGTACTGCTGTACTGCTGTACTACTGTACTGCTGTACTACTGTACTGCTGTACTGCTGTACTACTGTACTGCTGTACTGCTGTACTGCTGTACTACTGTACTACTGTACTGCTGTACTACTGTACTACTGTACTACTGTACTGCTGTACTGCTGTACTGCTGTACTGCTGTACTACTGTACTGCTGTACTACTGTACTACTGTACTGCTGTACTACTGTACTACTGTACTGCTGTACTACTGTACTACTGTACTGCTGTACTACTGTACTGCTGTACTGCTGTACTGCTGTACTACTGTACTGCTGTACTGCTGTACTACTGTACTGCTGTACTGCTGTACTACTGTACTGCTGTACTGCTGTACTGCTGTACTACTGTACTGTATTTAGGATGCAATGTACCCTGAAGTGCACGCAAACAGAGTCAAATAAATTCCTTCATTTTGTACTTTACACTTCAATTTACTTAAATTTCACAAAAGAAAAAAGGTAAAATACAGATTTCATAACAAACGACTAACAGCTTGAAGTATGTTGAATACGTCTGACTACAGTTCTTTGTACAGTGAAATACAAAGACGTATTCAAAATGTCAGTTTAAAATATCATTTTTTTGCCACATTTGATAAATATTTAATTGAATTAAAAGTACTACATGCTGTGATTCCGCTATGATAACGCCTAATCGTTACCATAGATTAAATTGTAGTATGCTTTTACCACTAATTAGTTTTACTATGATAAAGATATGTAGTACAGTAAGTGTGCTTGGATTACACGGAGGAGGTGTTTTTGTTCCTCATATTGAACAAATATCAATTTCCATCAGTTGAAGAGATGTTTACTCGTGTTGAGTCACTGGTTAGTTACTCTGATCCAGATTAAACTCATCCTCCATCTGGATTATGACTTTAAATCTCTTTTTCCTCTTTAGTGTCTCCTCCTCTTCTCTGTATGTCACGTTAGTCCATTAGTGCCTCCAGCACGGGATCACGTTATAGAAAGGCTGATGCTATGTCTGTGCATCCCCCCGGGGCTCTCAGCCTCAACATCTCCATCAACTGAAGTACAGTAGTACAGTACATCACCACCACAGAGCCAAAGCATCTGCTTCAGGTCATGAAACAACACTTTGTTTAAGTCCTCAAACCACTTGTACTGTCTGCTTCACAGATGAAAGTTTCATTTGTTTCCCAAGTCGCAACTTTTATTTTCGAATCCAAACAAAGACGATATATGACCTCGCTAAATTTGTACGATGTAAACCAAAAGTTGTATTGTTGACATGTTGGTTTTCTGGTTATTTTATATTTTCATACAAAATAACGCATCTATATTTTTCAAAACCAGAAAATAAATAGTTATTTCTGTCCTCGGTCTCAAGAAATCAACTTCAGAAACATGTGAAAGGTCTTTTTTATCCAAAGTGTTATAAGAGTCTGTAAATATCTTAAGAACTATTGTCAAACACTCTATTTATCATCTAATGATATATATGATTATTATGGTAACACATGAGAGCCACAAAGCTCGGGTCAACTCAGGAGAGCTAAGTGTCCCACGATGAACATAAAGAACTGTCAGCAGCATGGCCCCGTGTTCGTACTACCAACATCCGGTCTCATCGCTCTAATGCATTACATGCATTCTCCTACTTTCTGTTTTTCTAGCCTCTCATTCTTTCCATGTTTTTAAAGTTGTTAAAACTGTGAAAATGACGTAAATGGTCCTTTAGCCTACTTCTGCCCCCCCCCCCCCCCCCCCCCCCCCCACACACACAGTCCCAGCTCAGGGTTTAAATGGTAGCTGCTGCTGCCATTCACCCACACTGAGCAGAGCGATCCACCGTGGGGACAGAGAGGAAGCGAGGGAGGGTCGAATTACCGTTGCTGGCGTTGAAATACCCCCAAGGCCTTGGCTGTGCTCACTTAACACACATACAAAGCTGTGTGTCTCTTTCTTACAGCAACACACAATCGTTTGTCCTCTGCTTACATTTTCTAGACCGTTTCATCCAAAACATCAGTCGCTGTGTCTAATTGCTGTGTTTCAGTTTCAGCATTTTACACATAACCAATCGTTAACCACCTCCACCCCCCCCACCCACTGTCTGTGTCCTGCATCCCACACTCACACACACTACCTACACAAACACAAACACATTTGTCCTGCTCTCACTCGATGCAGTACTCTCTTTTATCCGTCAATTATGCATGACCATGCTGTAAATGTTTCAAAGACCTGGAGTCAAACCGTGATAAACATGACATATGCCAACAGCTGTGTGTGTGTGTGTGTGTGTGTGTGTGTGTGTGTGTGTGTGTGTGTGTGTGTGTGTGTGTGTGTGTGTGTGTGTGTGTGTGTGTGTGTGTGTGTGTGTGTGTGTGTGTGTGTGTGTGTGTGTGTGTGTGTGTGTGTGTGTGTGTGTGTGTGTGTGTGTGTGTGTGTGTGTGTGTGTGTGTGTGTTCCTATCATGCATGTGGTACACGTGTATCAGAACTGAACTTAGATGAATGGAAATGAATCCTGCATATCACTAGAAATAAAGACGAGACAAAGACTGATGCAGCAAAAGGACTGAAGTATTTTGCCATCAAAGTAACCTCAGATTATTATTATGTCAGTTGCAGACACATTCTGTCATATTGGCTCAGAGTAAATGTAGGTTATTTGTGGGTGGATGTATAAGAGCATGCAGTATACTGTACATGAGCAGTAGAGACGGAGAGAGTTAACAGTTTTGGTGCTAACTATAATCCATGCTAATCTGGATTAGAAGTCCAAAGAGTCAGAACTCTCTTTTCTTCCATTCACCTTTGGCTGCTGGTTACACAACCGCTCTAGAAATCAGTGCGTGTGTGTGGGTTGGTGTTGCGTTAGTGTGTCAATGTTAGCTTCCTCCTCCTCTCCTGCCTCTACAGGATAGGCTGCAAACTGGAGTCCAGGTTGGAGGATTGAGGTTATCGTTCGATCGGGCTACGACTGTGTGCATCCAAATCAGGGAAACTGGAATGAGGGCAGAGCAGCGTGTCAGTGGCTTGGCGTCACTCTAATTTGGTTTCTACTGAAGCAAAGAAATGTTGGGGGATGGGTGGACCGGGCAGCAGCAGGTTCCTCTGTCGGGACACAGTGGGGCACATCTCAACAGGCTTCAATCACTTCTATACTTGATATTTCTCTGTTAATTAATGCGATTGCATTAGGGCTGCAAATAATACCTATTGTCACTGTTGATTAATATGTTGATTCTTTTTTAATTACTTTACTCCTTTAAACTCACAAATGTCAGGAAGCAGGGACCCCATAAGAAGTAACACATCTTCAAAACTCCACAATATTTTATAGGAACAGCAAATCTTCACATTTGAGACGCTGGAACCAGAGAATATCTTGCATTTCTGTGATTATTGTCAATAATGATTCATTTTTCATCAAATGTATCAATAGATCAAATAATTGATTTTGTAATATCTGCACAATACTAATCTTTTTATTTGATGTATTTTCTGCTTCCACCATCTCATTGTGAGAATGTGATACTTTATCTCATTGAAGACATCACCCTGGGTTCTAGAAACTTGACGGGACATTTCTTTTCACAATTTATTGATTAATCAGAAAATATTAATGTTATTAAAACATAACATTTACATCTGTCTCTTCCTGTCCTCCAGGCTGTTACGGGGAAGAGCTTTGGAGACAAGGACTTCCGCAGCGGATTGGAGAACGGCATCCTGTTATGCGAGTAAGCCCCTGACATCACCCCCACTCGGTTTTTGATGTCTGAAGTAACAACATACATAACCTCCTCTAAGACTCAATAAATCTCTGCTGCTCCCCTCCTCCACTCAGGCTGCTGAGTGCAATCAAACCAGGGCTGGTCAAGAAGATCAACAGACTGCCTACCCCCATCGCTGGACTGGTAAGAAGACACTCTCCAGTGTGACATCAGTAAACCAGCCGCTTCATCAAAGTGATAAACTCTGGCTGTCTGTGGTCCCCTGCTGTCTGTCTTGTAGGACAACCTGTCAGTCTTCCTGCGGGGCTGTGAGGAGTTGGGCCTGAAGGGCTCCCAGCTGTTTGACCCCGGGGACTTGCAAGACACTTCCATACGAGCTAACCTCAAGTAAATAGGCTCGTGTGGCTTTTTTGTCCTGTTTATGTACATTTGAATGTAGTTCTCACGACAGTAACACACCTCTCTCTCTCATCAGGGACTGCCACCGCAAAATAAAAAATGTGAGTAATTATTGTCCTTTCATTTCATTTTCTTGCTTCATCTTCGATGCCAGTATGTAGCGTCGATGAATATACATGTAAGCCTATATATATATAATATATAATATATAATATACATGTAAGCCCTGAATCTGTGTCTCTCAGGTGCTGAACACTGTGTTCTGGCTCGGGAAGGCTGCCAGCGGCTGCGCATCCTACAGCGGCCCTACTCTCAACCTCAAGGAGTTTGAAGGGCTTCTTGCTCACATGAAGGTGGTGAGTGAGGACGGTGAAGAGGACGGGGGAGGAGAGGGACACACAGAATACAGATAGCAGCGTGGAGGAGGTGCAGGGGCTGCATTTGTTAGTTTCCTGTCTTTGTTGGGGGGCAGAGGACACAAACACATTTACCACAGCTACTCCTATCTCAGGGAGAGACCGAAAACAGAAACAGGATATAAGAGAAAGAAGAGTGGC
>JAVDOI010000194.1:262500-271746 GCA_032191485.1 Leptoclinus maculatus
AGAGCGCTGGGAAGGCATTAGACGAGCCTCGCAGCAAACACTGCAGGAGAAGGACATCAGGTTAGCCAGTGGTTGTGTGTGTGTGTTTTTCTTCCATTTTCTCTCAAACTTACTGCTAAATATTCTCTCCCGTTCTCCTACTTTCTGTTTCTCTTTGGGTGTTGTGGTCACTTGTGGTTTGACGTGTGCTTGCTTCACCTTGATGTGACGTGTGTGCCGTGTGATGCCACTGTACTGGTGCTGTGAATGGACAGTGAGAAAGAAGCAGTCCCCGACATCATTACACGCAGAGGCAACCCGTTCTTAAACTCCGCCCCTCGCCATGAGGAAGAGGAGGATGGGGAGGAAGAGGGGAAGGTTGAGGCGACGCCTAATAAGCTGAAGGACGACTTGGCTCGTCGGAGGGCTCAGAGTAAGCCCCTCCCTCAAAGGGACAGACCAGTGAGCTTGGTTTCTGCCTCCATGAGCCAGGCAGATATGCAGAAGTGGGAGAGACTCAAGATGACTGAACCCAGGTGCCCAACACACTCTGTTTCAGCACACATGCAGTACAGCTGTATGTCACGTGTGTGGTTTCAAAATGACTTGAGAGAATGTGCAGTGTGTGTGCTTCTAGTCTGAGTTCCAGTCTTAAGCAGATCATTGCCGGCAGAAGAGGATCTTTAATCTGCAGAGACTTCTATATGAAGTAACGTTCACTAGATGTTTGTTAAGCCTTAACAAACAGTGGTTGAATATATGGGGAATATAAATCCTCTCTAAGTGTCATCACGCTATCTGTGTCGCCTATTTTAAAATCAAATATCACCGCAACATAACGTTAATAACACAGATGTTATGTGTATCAGAGTCAAGCTATCTGTTTCCTTATGTCCAGTCTTTGTGCTAAGCTAAGCTAAGCTAACTGGCTTTAACAGGACATAGATAATTGCACTCCCCAATATGTTAACCAATTACTTTAAGTCATTTATTAAGCAAAAAGGCCCAATCATCTTAAATAATGAGAGTTTGCTACTTCTTTATGTTTTCTATCATCATTATTAGACAATATTTGGGTTCTAGACTGTTGTTCAGTCAGAACAATAGAAGATGTCGTTTCCAATGATCTACAGGTTATTAATCCATAATGTGAATGAACGTTCATTAGTCGTGCAGACTTCAAAGTATATCAAGTTTACTTTAGAGAGATTTAAGGTCAAGACACTTCAGTAGAATATTCATTTATTCATTTCATCAGTTTCAGCGCTGTATGTCCCCTGAGGTTCAGCTCTTCTCTTCTCTTCTGCTTGTTTATTCTCCTCACTATTGTGCACTTCAGGCCTCTTCAGTCTTCTATGACAGGCATTGAAACAGTGCAGGGAATTGGCCGGTGTGTGTGTGTGTGTGTGTGTGTGTGTGTGTGTGTGTGTGTGTGTGTGTGTGTGTGTGTGTGTGTGTGTGTGTGTGTGTGTGTGTGTGTGTGTGTGTGTGTGTGTGTGTGTGTGTGTGTGTGTGTGTGTGTGTGTGTGTGTGTGTGTGTGTGTGTGTGTGTGTGTGTGTGTGTGTGTGACCAAAAGAGAGGCAACTGTTGGCTGTGAGCACTGCTTCGGCTTTGTTTTTCTCTCTCTGCGCTGATGTCATTAGATAGGATAAAGAGTTTTTTGTATTCCCAGAGGAGCTGCAGTTACCATGAAAATGTGGCTACCTAGAGTAGATAAAAAGCTCGGTGTGTGTGTGTTGTGAATGTACGTATGTGTTAGAGGGATTTAACCACACAACCCCATGCATTGTCCTCTTCTGTCCATCCACACTTCCTGTCTGATTCATCATTTCCACCTCCTGTGAAGACCTCCTTTGTCTTCACAGTCTGATCCTCTGTCTCTGGTTGCTCATGATTTTCCACCCTCTTTATTTCCCACTGCTCTTTTGCTGGCTGTGTTTGTGTGCGTGTGTGTGTGTGTGTGTGTGTGTGTGTGTGTGTGTGCCTGTGCCTGTCTTCATTTGTGAGATTGTATCTACAGTGAGGCTAGCCCGGCCCCTGTGTGTCAAGCTTGTCTGGAGAAAAATTATGGGAGTCCTTTCAGCGGATCCGCAAAGGCAGGAAGAGGTCACTGCAAAGTTGTGACCTTTGGGGGCGTGACTGAGATCGAGCAGCCAATAGACACAGTCACGTCAAGTGAAGGGGAGGAGACGGAGTTGCTAAGACGACTCCTTTCCAAGGCAACTGTAGCCGTGCCTACCATTGGCCTGGGCTCCCAGCTTTCAGAGCGGGAACGCAGGTATGGACGAGGCCAAATACCAGACAACTCAGGCTGCGATGGCTTGACTCCAAAGTCTATGAGGAATAAATAGCTCCCTTTCTGTTCCACAACTAATGAAATGGTTTAATTGAATTGCGTGTCATTGTCGTTTTGTGACATGTTTTACATTTCAGGCCTATTTGAATGAGTAAATATGGTAGTTTGGATGCACCTCTTTGCATCGTGTTGATTTGCTTGTAGTTTTGATAGGAAACAAAGGCACACACACACACACACACACACACACACACACACACACACACACGCACACACACACATGCTGCAGTGACAAGTAGAGCGAGATATATATTACGTATGGAGGTTATCGTGTGACTATGATGGTCAAAAAGCTTAAAATGTTACACAGGTCTTTTTTATTTATTTATTGTTTTGCATGTTTCTTTTCTTTTTTCTAACCTTTATTTATTTGTTGCAAGAAGGGCTAATAGTTTTACATTTGTCCTTCTTTACGATCTGTATTCTGTACGCTTGGCCTTCTTTCCTGCATGTTCACGCCTGGATTTGAAGACTAAAGTATCCATCACTGCTGCAGTTTGAGCTTTATGTGGTGCTCTCACAGCCAGGTAGATGGAGCAGACCTCAATCAAACCACACCTCCTTCAGCTGACACCCCCTCTACTCTCGCTGAGCTGGACGCACGCCTGGATCAATATGAACGGAGAAGAGAGGAGGAGGAAGATGATGAGGAAGAGGACAAGAGTCCGGATCCTCAGAAAGATGACATGATGGCGAGGAGGACAGGAGTTTTCCATAAACAAAGCACCGCTAAAGCGACTTACAACCGTTTCCTGCCTCTGCCCAGCACCAAGCGCTGCACACAAGGGGAGGTCACCACTGACGCTGCTCCGAGGAACAAACGGGACGTGCAGGCGGACGGGAGCAAGAAGCTGAACGTCAGGTGGGCTGAGATATTTGTGTGTCTTAACAGTTTGAGAAGGCACTAACACGCTTGGAGTGGCTTGCATCCTCAAAGAGATTCTCCAGCTTGATGTTTAGTCATTTCAACGATAGGAGTTTCTCTCATAGAGCGGAGCAACAGACTCCCAGAGTTCCCATGGAAGCGTCTCGACTTCACCCCGACACGACTGTCATCCGAGCAACGTCTCGCGGCGAATTTGAATATGAAGATGATGAGGATGAATATGATGAAAATGAGCCTGCGCCTGACCTGGAGAAGGACGATATGATGGCTCGGAGGACCGGGTCGTTCCAGAAACCGAGTGCGACCAGAACAAACCAGCCCATCAACCAGTTCCTGCCGGTCCCTGGATCAGTTAAATACAAGATCGCCCCAGTGTCTGCAATGAAGCCGCTACGCAACAGACCTACACTCACAGAGAAGATGGCCAGTGGAAGGTATTTCACTGTGTTTGAATGATGAGGAGATTGTGGTGTCGGACAACTACTAACGAAGCATCTTTTACTGGCAAAGATGAAGGTTTGATGATGTGTACAAGTGAAGCCTGCAGTACTAACACGATGAAGTCTGGAGATGATGTAGACTGGATCCTGTTGTTTTGATTCCATGCCAGCATGTTTGAGCGCCTGCAGCTGGACGCTTGATGTGGTTTCATTTATATTATTTGTACATGAAAGAACTGGTTGACTTTGATTTGTTGCTGTGGTCGGATTCTTTGACTTCTGGTTCTCGGATGGCAGTGTGTGCTTGGTTTGGACTTATCTGGCCTGATGTTTGGTTCTAGTTCAGTAGGGAGTGATCAGCTGTTATCTTTGTGTTTAAAGTGTAAATCACTGCTCAATCACATCGAGACATTCCTATAAGTAATACCAAATGACAAACCCAAAAACTTCCAAGGAGAATATTAGGAAAGCACAAACCTGTAACATAGTAAAGACGTCTTCTTCTGGCTCACCTCGAACCAGACAGACAGTTTTTCATTAAGATCATTTTCCAGGTTTTGATATATTCATCTTTCAACGTTTGCAAGACACCAAGACACACGTTAATAGTGCTGACACAATTGATGTATCAATCATAAGATAATTGATAATAATTGGTTGGTAGGGGAACTCCAGAAATGTAATATTGACCTGACATCCAGGATGGGGACGTACACATCTTCATGATCTTCTTTATCTTCATTAAAAGTAGTTCTAGTGACGACGGATCACAGTGAGATCTGTGGATTATCGAAACTGACAGTTTCTGTTGAGAGATGTTGTTTTAGAATTTTATACATTTCATTTTTCAAAGTTTTGAGCACAATTCTACTCGGCTTCATAGTTTTGTGTTGAACATACTACACGTCCTGACTCTTTAAGCTCGTTGAGGCTGTGTGTTAGGAAGTGCAACATCGTGACAACAGAGATGGTTTCAGCTGCCGTCTTCTGTTGTCTGCGATGCGGTCTTGATTCATCCTTTGAGCTGTATTTCCTGGTAATCTTGGCCTTGTCACTGGATTTAACAGCGTCGTTAACGTGGCAGCAGAACCTCAGGCTCCGCTCTCCGAAGCCCCATCCCTCCCTAAGTGTGCAGGGCTGAGGGAGGAGGATGGAAAGCAAGAGGGAGGCATGACAACCCCTAACAGCCCTGTCACAGATGTGACCGAGCCCCTCTCCTCTCCATCGCTCACCGCTCCATCCCGTCCTGCGACTGCCCGGACTTGTAAAGTGGAGGCAGAGCTGGATAAACAGAGTGTTGAGGAGAGAAAGAAGGACGTGAACGGGGAGCCACGGAGGAAACCCTTCTGGCTGGATGACGATGATCTACCTCCCATCATGTGAGATGCTCCTTTTGTGTCTTCATCACTCCACCCTCTCAGATGTAGCTCTGCCATTCATCCGGTCTGAAGTGTGACATTAACATGAACGCTGCTGCTTCACTTACTCTTTCCTCTCATTCACTTTATTTTGTTATTGTTTTAGGATGAGTCGGCGAGTTGCTTTTATGTCTGAGGACACTGAGTAAGTCTTTCTGCGCGAACCTGGATGATCTTCTGCATGACACACACACACACACACACACACACACACGGTGCACATCCAGTCCAGTCCAGTCCAATATGAGTATACCACACTAACAGTGTGCTCATTGCTGTGCATTGATTGTCACGTCATGACTCATTACTAACATCCGGCTTTTTATTGTCACCTTTTACTTTTAATCTAGTTTTGTTTTGCATTCTTTTGCTTGTTTTAAATATAATTTACAGTCTTTTATGATAATCTATGTGTGTGTCAAAATGAATTGGTTTTGGAGGCTCAATTGCTTGTTTAATTGCTTTGTGATTAGTTCACACATGGTTGTGTCTGAGGATGTCTTGCTTTGTGTTCATTTCATCTCTTATGAGATAGGTTGTGATTACTGTCATCGGGGGGGCAGGTTTGTTCTTCCCTGTTCCTTTTTGGATCATGGAATGTGTATTATTTATTTAGATTACAGTTTAAATGTTTGAAATGTTGTTATATTCACTGAAGCGACCAAAGTAAACAATGAATGAATTCAAATGTAATATTTTCTGTTTTCCAGAGTCAAATTGGACAAAGTGAAACGGTCGGGTCCAGTGATTCAGTATTTAAGATAAGATGATACTGTTTTGTTTTCTCTCTCTAGGAGCGTGAGCATGAGTGACATACTTAACGAGGAAGAGGTGGAACACTTACCGCCACTGAGCCAATCACGTAATGAGCGAATGCACGAACAGTACAACAACTTTCAGGAAGATGACGACCACTGGCAAAACGTAAGAGCCTCATGACGTTTACATTGAGCGTGTAGAGTCATCTACAAACTATAGGGGAACATATTATGTATTGAAATAACAGCAATATCCTGAATTAACTCGACCCTGTGGACCCGTGACAGGACTTGGCTCGTTGGAAGAATCGGCGTCGCGGCGCGTCACAGGAACTGATCAAGAAAGAGGAAGAGAGGAAGAGGATGGAGAAAAGGATGAAGGAGGAGGGAAGTGACAGCAACAAGAGGAAAAGCATTAAGACCTACAAAGAGATCGTGGAGGAGAAGTAAGGATGACATTGAGTACTGTTGTATGTGGCCCTTAACATGAGACAGACTTATTTTAAGTTGGCCAACGATACAACATTCAATATCATAAACCCGACCTAGATACCAAATACTTTTTGTTCTCTACTTCTCTGTCTAGGGAGCGCAGAGAGGTCGAGTTGTGCGACGCCTACAGGAATGCTGCAACTCCGGAGGAGGCCGCCATGGTTTTACAGCGCTACGCTCTTCGCTTCACCATCAGTGACGCAACACTGGACAGTCTCAAACTGCCCAGATCCACTGCACTTCATCAGGCGGCATCACCTATTAATGAACCATCACAACCTCCGCACAAACCAGAAGCGCCTGTTGTGAAAGACCAGAGGCACACAGAAGCAGAGGAGATGGAGACAAACATAACTGCTCAACAAGAGACATCAGTGTCAGTCTCCTCCAGCCCCCTCAGCCCCGTCACTAACTCTGTGCCACCTCAGTCACTAGAACTGAATGAACCTCGATCCAAACCGACTCCAACCACTCAACGAAAACAAGCGATTGCAGGAGACGCAAAGCCTCAAACCAAACACACTGACATTGCACATGTGCAGCCTCACACCACACAGCCTGGACACTCACTCCCCTCACCTCCATCTGTGTCCAGCAGACCCGTCCCCTTACTGGCAGCCAAGCCCTACTGCCAGCCCAGGAACACGCAGTCCGGACACAAACCTGTCACGGTGAGAATATCAGTCGCAGCAGTCAGCGTCATCTCATACTGACCTCATGCTTACATGAAAGGGGGTGTCTGTTATATTCAGGACCTTTTAACTTCATTTGTACTTTTTGACAAGTTCTCTGGATACAGTTTGAGATGTTTAATAATATGTCAACCATAGTCAGTAATGGCAACAAGTACCAACTTCTCTCTAGAAGCAGAAATGCATCTTACTGAACAACATATTAGGATTCAGAACTTAATGTGTCTTCACTGACAACTAAATAATTGAAGGTCAAACCTCTGATCCACTTTGTCTTTACATATTGGATGAATACAAATATGTGCACTACTTGCAGTATATGCTAGTTCACAGATCTTTGGCTTCCAGTCGTTGCTCATGCGGTCGACCATGCTCCTTAATTTCATTGTTCATTTCATAATGTTGTGGATTGAAGCTCAAACCGTGAGCCTAATAAACGTATTCCCAAACCATAGTGTAAGTGGGAGAATTTAGCATTAAAGCTCGATATATGTAAAGACATTTGTTAAGAAGAATGAATCAAAGTGATTGGAGATGATGTGTTCAACAGGAGCTGCAACTAATCCCTTAAACCTCCACTGAGTTAGAGAAGGCTAGACGTTTGTTCCATGTCTTCAAAATGCCTGCAGTCATAAAAATGACATCCATGAGTTTGTGTTGTTCTCACTAAATAACAAAAATGTACTCTCTCTCTAATCCTAACTTCTATGCGTTTGTCCCACTCAGATGGACGGGTTGGTGCGAGTGAATGGAGAGGTGACGGAGGATTCATCTGTTTCCACTCCACCTACCTCTGCTCGTCACTCACCACCGGAGGTCAAAGACGTTCCTTCAGAGAAGACAGTGAAAGACGTTCCCTCACAGCAGACAGTGAAAGACGTTCCCTCACAGCAGACAGTGAAAGACGTTCCCTCACAGCAGACAGTGAAAGACGTTCCCTCACAGCAGACAGTGAAAGACGTTCCCTCACAGCAGACAGTGAAAGACGTTCCCTCACAGCAGACAGTGAAAGACGTTCCTTCAGAGAAGACACAGAAAGACGTTCCCTCACAGCAGACACAGAAAGACGTTCCCTCACAGCAGACACAGAAAGACGTTCCCTCACAGCAGACAGTGAAAGACGTTCCCTCACAGCAGACAGTGAAAGACGTTCCCTCACAGCAGACAGTGAAAGACGTTCCCTCACAGCAGACAGTGAAAGACGTTCCCTCACAGCAGACAGTGAAAGACGTTCCTTCAGAGAAGACACAGAAAGACGTTCCCTCACAGCAGACAGTGAAAGACGTTCCCTCACAGCAGACAGTGAAAGACGTTCCCTCACAGCAGACAGTGAAAGACGTTCCCTCACAGCAGACACAGAAAGACGTTCCCTCACAGCAGACAGTGAAAGACGTTCCCTCACAGCAGACAGTGAAAGACGTTCCCTCACAGCAGACAGTGAAAGACGTTCCCTCACAGCAGACAGTGAAAGACGTTCCCTCACAGCAGACAGTGAAAGACGTTCCCTCACAGCAGACAGTGAAAGACGTTCCCTCACAGCAGACAGTCAAAGACGTTCCCTCACAGCAGACAGTCAAAGACGTTCCCTCACAGCAGACAGTGAAAGACGTTCCCTCACAGCAGACAGTGAAAGACGTTCCCTCACAGCAGACAGTGAAAGACGTTCCCTCTCAGCAGACAGTGAAAGACGTTCCCTCACAGCAGACAGTGAAAGACGTTCCCTCACAGCAGACAGTGAAAGACGTTCCCTCACAGCAGACAGTGAAAGACGTTCCCTCACAGCAGACAGTGAAAGACGTTCCTTCAGAGAAGACACAGAAAGACGTTCCTTCAGAGAAGACAGTGAAAGACGTTCCTTCAGAGAAGACACAGAAAGACGTTCCTTCAGAGAAGACAGTGAAAGACGTTCCTTCAGAGAAGACACAGAAAGACGTTCCCTCCAAACGGATGGAACAAGGCGTTCCCCCCGAGCAGATTTCGGCCCATCAGGAGACGGTGGAGCAGACGCCGCCTCCACAGACAGAAAGATCGACCTCGTCTTTAGGCTCTGCCATCAGCTCCCTGATTGGAGGCCGAAACTGTACCATCACGACAACTATTGTGACCGAGCTCACACATGTGGAGCCACATCACCCGGACATCCAAAGCAATGGACAGGTAATATCACATGTTCTATCCTGGTGCATTCAAGTGTTCATGGAAAGTCTTGACACCTTAACATTAG